>OZ014519.1:141463299-142013299 GCA_963966055.1 Lathyrus aphaca
TAATGAGTTTAAGCCATAATCAAGTATTTAATGGACCCATTACACCATCCTAATAGAAGGATAATAGATGAGAACATTTAAGCTGAGAAAGGCTCCTCAACTTAATCCATGATTAGGGATTAACCTCATGACAAAACAAATCCTTTATTAAAATGGATTTTAGTTAATGTTAAGATTAAGAAGTGAATTTTATGGTTTGTAAGACAACTTGAGGGGGACTTGTCCATTAACACTAGGGTTAGTCCTTCTTAACCATTTAAGGAAGAAATAGAACCCTAATGTAAGGCCCAAGTTACAAGCTTAATGTCTTAGTGATTATTAGATGGATTGATTAAAGGATTTAAACATATTAAGGGTTTAACACTTAGGATTAAAGTTATACACTCCATCCTAATAGAAGGATACAAGCATAATCCCTAATCACAAAGCCTTAAAGCCTTAGGGGTTTAGTCCTTGATTAAGAGATGAGAAAAGAAGACGCAAAGATGACACAAAGGTAAAACTAAAGGGGGAACTAATCAAACCCTAATTGTTAACATGCTTGGGTATTCCTAGGGTTTGTGAGGCTTGCAAGAAGATCTTCAAGGAAAAGCCACCAAGGAAGAAGAAAGATGAAATGAGGAAGCAGCAAGAAGCAAGACAACTTGATTCACTTAAGAAGACAAGTTACTTGAAGAAAGGAGGTGAGGAGGGAACATGAATGAGCAAGCTCACTCAAATTTACAAATAAAATGCAGCAATGATGCATAAAAGAGATGAGAAGAGATTTTGAGAAGTGAAGGCAAATTCACTTCTCAAACAATTACCACCTGAAAAGTTAGCAACAAGGAATGAAGTGAAATGAAATGAGATGAGATGCAAGGATGCCAACCAAAAAATTAGAAGTATATCATGAGAAAAAATATGCTATGGGATGGTATGAAAACATGTCATGTGATGTGGATGATTATACAAACAAGGAGGATGCAAATGTAACATGTAAGAACCATGAAAGTTCATGAAAACTTATGAAATGCAATGGATGCATAACATGGAAAATGGATGATGCAATGATCAAAAATGATTTCAATGTGTCCTAGGATGTCTTATATGTCATGTGGATGCACAAAATGTTATGGCAAGTTCATGTATGCAAGCATATAAAGAATTAATGCAAATGAAGGCAAAAATTAGGGTTTATGCACAAGATACAAAGTAAAATTCAAAATCAGAAGCAAATGACAAGATAAAAAATTGAAAATGGGATCAAAGGTACCCTAAACCTATACAAGTTCACTGCCCAAAGGGGAAGACCTAACTCTTAACCCTAAAGAAGTTATGATTTTCCCAAGTTTGCTAGAGTTTTAAGATATCTCTCAATGATAAATGCAAAACAAATTGAAAATGAAGAATAGATTCATGCCAATTTATCATAGAAACTACATGACAAGAGGAATACAATGCAAAAAGGACCATCATCAAACTCTTCATGGTTAGACAGAATGGATTTTTCTAAGTTAGGGCAAAAATATTGATTTTTTAGAACCTTAAATCCAAAGAAAAATGTCAAAATAAGTCAAGAACCAAAAAGAAATTTGTGTGAAGGGTTTGATAATGTCTCTAAATGTATCAAGATGCAATATGATTTTTTTGGTGATTTTTAGAAACTTAAATGGTATTTTAATTAATTAATTCTCATTAGTGAATTAAAATAAACATTTAAATATTTTAAAAATACGAAATTTATGCAAAAAATAAAATAAAAATTATTTTCAGAATGAGAAAAATATTTGAAAGGGAAATGCAAAACATAAAAAAAATTTAAAGTGTTTTGCTATTTTTAATAAAATGTACAAAGAAATGCAATTAAAATGAAATTAAAATGTGAATTAATGGAAGTATGCTGATCCAGTGGCCCAGATTCAAATGGAAAAGGGAGGGAATTGACTTCGCGTGCTATCCAAGGGCCAGAATTCAAACTACGCTAATTACACAATTAAGCCCTAATCTGAACCCTAATCACTTTCAGGTGACCGGAACAGTGTTCCGGACATCTTCTCCGGCTATCCCCTCATGCTATCTCTCTCAATACGCAACCCTAAGCCCTTAAACTCTCCAAAAATGATCCCCATCCCATTATAAACAAGAATCAACCATCAAACATGATTTATTTCACATGATCAGAGAGATTTAAAGCAAAACGGAAAATTTCTCAGAAATTTCAGAAGCTTCATATATGCTTAAAACTGAATCATTTTCAAAACCAAAAGGTGCAGTGTGATCAGTGAAGCAAGGAGAACAATCTAAGAACTTAAGAAATCATTTATGGAAAAAATGTTCTTGATGATACTTGAACTGAAGCTTTCGAAAATGGCACTGGCTGGCTGCTTCTTTGCTTCAAATCAGCTCTAATGATCCTCCTGAAGAGTTTGTGATGCTTGGTTGGAGTTTATATGGGCTCTAAAGGAAGTTGGCAGAAGTTCAGTTCAAGCAATGTCAAAATCATGTTTTTGATTCAGGGTGTTTTAGGGGAAAATGAAGGGTGGGAAATGATCAGCAATGGATATGGAGTTGAATGGTGGAATTTGTTTTGAGGTTTGATGGCTGAGCTATGAATTTCGAAGGCTTTTGCATAAGAGGGAGTTTTTGGGATTGCTGAGTTCTTGGAGGTTTTTTCCTGTGTTATGTTATGGAATGGCTTGCTTTTGGTACACATATCATGTTGGGATAGGTCAGAGGGTGGGTGGTGGCCTATGTTGATTGGTATGGGCAAGTTGCAAAAATGTTAACATGACTTGTACTTGAGGTATGGGCAAGAACACAGCTGGCCCTTGGGCATGTCCATGCGTAGCTGACTTCATGGAGGTCCACAAATCAATTCTTGAGGAAATTCAGCAAGAGAGAAGAAAGTTATGGGGTATTTTGCAATTATGTGATGTTTTGGCCCTTTTAGGAAATCTTGATGTTCAAGGCATGAAACTTGGGATTTCTTTGTGCAATTCTGAATTATAGGTCATGTGTGATGTTTGTGCAATGTTTAGAAGTCAAATTGAGGTCACAAAATGCTTTGGCAAGTGTTTTTGCAAACTTCCCTCTTTGGTGCATAAGTGAAATTTTGTGATTTTTCCCAACTTTGCAAGGCCATAACTTGAGTTCTATGATGAATTAGATCAAGTTCTTGTACATTTTGAAAAGGGAATGATCCAATCTACAAATTTCATGACCAAGAATTTTTCATTTGAAGCATTTTTGAATCAAAAAGAGGAGGTTGAAAAACATTCCCAAAATGGCAAATTTGTATTACAAGTCACTTTCCCAAAATGGCAACTTTGCAAATGGCTTGAAATTCTTCAATTTTGTGAACTTATAAACTCTTCTAAGATCAAATAAAGATCACATACACCCAAAATGATGGAGAAGACCCTTTGGTTGGATGATTGGGGGCCTCAGATGCCCTGATTTTACACTGACTTGTTCAAGAAGTCATCTATTGATCAGATGCCTTCCCCATTGAATTTCCTCATGAAAATTGGTGTGCATGATCCTTACATCATATAGAGACCAAAAGAAACAAGAATGACCAAAAAATTTGGAGTTATGGCCTTTGAAACCAAAACCCTAATTTTAGGTCATCTGTGCAGTTAAGCTTGGCTCTGCTTCCATACCTTCCTCAGTTCTTGTGATTCTTTGACTTCCTTGATCTTGGGAGGATATAATATTTTGCTTTAATATACATGGACCCTCTTGAGATGATTGAATACCTTTGGAGTGGCTCAGATAGCTCAGGGATTTCTCAGATCACAAACCCTAGATGCAGATGACTTTGAAACCATGCAGTGAAGCAAAAATGCAATGTGAGATGATATGATTGAACTTATGCAAATGAAAAGATCATAAGCCATGGTGAAATGAGTGAGGGGAAATTTGGGGTGTTTACAGTCAGTCAAATCTTGTTGAACTTGGTCCATCTGTAAGCTCAGAAGGTTGTTTCTGGTTGGATACCGGTGAACTCTGTTGATGGGAAAAACCCTCCTACGAGCAATGTTTCCTGAAACCACAGCAAAGTGAGAAAACAACAACAAAAATAGCTACAAAACAAAGAAAATGAGGTTAGTATGCAATGCAGTATGTCTATTTGTCTTCCAAGGGTATCCGGTTTGGCTCTTTGGTTTTGACCTTCCAGACCTCTAGGAATGAAGATGTTGAAGAGAAATCAAAGCCTACCAGAAAATCCAAGTAATACATAAACCATATATTAGAAATGCAAAAGGTACATAGTTCATTATTACAACAAGTTCCCATGGTGGTTCAAAATACAATCAATCCAAGAAATACAACAGAATCACCAACCAAAATAAAATACAAGTACAAAGAAACCAAACATCCAGTCCAAAGTCATCCTCATTGACTTCCTTCAGGAGAGCATCAGTCACTGGTCCAACTGGATGCTCTGTGATGGTCCTGATAAGAAGGTTCCTGGTGGCAATGGCACTTGTCAACTTCTGGTACTTGTCTTGGTCTTTTGATCTCTTCAACCCCGCCCGGAGTTTCAACTCGGAGATTTCCTTCTGTGCTGCTAACAAGGCTTCCTAATTCTTCTTCTCATTAGCTTCCAGCTGCTCTATCCTAGCCTGTGTCTTCTAATCATCTTGCAGACGAGCCTCAGTGATTCTGATCCACCTAGCCTGACTCGCTTCTAAGTAATGCTCAGCACTGGATTTCTGAATCTTAGCTTCTTTGCAAGAATTCTTCAATACCAACTCCCCTGCTCGGGCTTTTCTGATGTAATTGTCAGTCTTCTCAATCTTGGTCATATGCTCGATTCAGATCTTCTCCAACCTCTCATTGTCCAGATGACTAGCATTCATCTCCCAGAGGGTCTTCTTTAGAGCTTCAGAAAGCTGAGCATTCCTCTCTTTCAACTTCTCAAACTCTTCTAAACTGACTGTAGCTACAGGCTCTACTGCTGATGGCCCTGGCACATCCTCCAGGGTTAATGTCATGCGAGTGATCTGTCCTCTGATGTGAGACCAATTAATGTACTGAGATGAAGCTATGTTGTTGCACTTGCCAAGAATAGCAATCCCTTTTGTCTGTATGTTATCCCAAGCCCAGGCTGCTTGTCGGATGATGGCATGATTATTCTGAACATCACAGTAAAGGGTCTCTGCCAAATCCTACTCTCTTGTTGGGTGTACTAAGGCATACCCTAGCTGTCTCATGAACAACAAAGGATTGTAGTTGATGTAACCCTTCACTCCAATAAGAGGTACTTTGGGATACTGCCCACAACTTGTAATCATGTCCCTACCCTTGGTGCTTTGAGTACACCACCTAATGTCTTCTGAAGTGAGAACAATCTTTCTCTTAGCCCAATTTCTTGACTGATGAGGATTCAGGAAAGCTTTTGTCTTTGACAGGTGTCTCAATAACCAACAATAGAAGAGAGGTGCACAACATATGACCAGTCTTCCCCTCTGCTTCTCATTTCTCTGATGCACTGAGTAGTAAAAATCCCCTAGCAAGGTTGGAACTGGATTCTTCAGCAGGAAGATATGAATAGCATTCTTGCTTACAAACTTAGACTCGTCTGCAAACAAGATGATTCCATATACAGTAAGAGCCAGGAGAGCACAAACAGTTTCCCACTTCCCTGCTGCAGCATGACTGGTGGCCTGAGTGATCATGAAGTCCAAATGGATGCCTGGGATTCCAGCCTTGGTGGTCATATGCTGATCAATGATGGTGGTTTCCAAATACAGAGCCTTAATTATGTATTCATTCGTAGGAGCAGTCATCTCAGGGTTGAAAGGGATTCCCCTCCTGATAGGGATACCCAACAACATGGAAAACTCTTCCAACAAAGGACCCATCTGAAAGTCTGGGAAAGTGAAACATCTGAGAGGAGGGTCATAGAACTGAAGGCAAATGTGAATCATGCTCCTCTGTGATGCATCCATGTCCATGATCATGTCCATAATACTACCATAATGTTCCATGAATAAAGGGACATGATCAGGAGTGATAAGTGCCTGAATCTGCCTGATGCCTGCTAGGGAGGGCTCACAGAAATGATAAGTAATGTTGCTCTTCCTGGATGAGTCCATACTGACAATGGATGCTGATGAAGATAACTGAGGAGAAAATAATTGATGAAGACAACTGGAGAAGATATCAGCTGAAGAAGATCTCTGATGAAGATAACTGATGAAAATGGCTGAGCAGAAGAACAGTAAAAACCAAACCAAAGAAGATGTGGATACCCTGTAAAACAAATAGAGAAATGTTAAATGATGCAAAATGATGTATGCAGAATGATATGCAAGGGTTTGTGATTAGGTGTTGGATTTGTCATTTGCTTTTGATAGGGTCCATGAGTGTTCAAAAATCCAGATGAAGGCTAGAGAACCAGTAACCAGGTGGGGGACTCAAATAAAAAGTCACAAATCCAGGGTTTCATAGAATCAGTCCAAAGTAGTGTAACCTTAAAACAATATCAGTAACAAGGTATGTTGAGGCCAAGGGTTCCTGCAAACCTGTAAACATCCCAACCCACTCACAGGTATTGTTCTAGAACAAGGATCCTCAGACTTGGACCTATTATGAGAAGTGTAAACACATCTAACCTGGAGGTACAATGTTTACATTAATCATAAAGGATCCTCCTCTAATTCTCCTCAGATGCTAAAGGTCATCTAAAAAGGTCATCCAGACTTAGCAGGCTTCCCAGATAGCCCTAGCACTACAGGAGATCTGTAGCACAAAGTTCTCAAGAAGAAACCCATGTCTGAACCGTGTTTCATATTCCCGCACCAGACCAAAATGGAATGGGAAAGAATATGAAGCCACTCTAATCCTATGTGTCACTTAGGCTCCCGGTGTGGAACCTTACTCACTGAGATACCCCTCCCACCAAGGCAAACCAACAAATCCAACATATGATATGATGACAATAATATGAAATGCATAAAACAGTAAATGAAAGAAATAAATAAAGCTGTACAGAAAGCAATAAATAAAGCAATAAACAAAAAGCACACATAACACCCCCATAAACACAAATCAAACAAGCGCTAGGAGAAACCAACAAAAGAACCAAAAGCCCTGGTTGCAAAGCTTACTTCCCTAGCAGAGTCGCCAAGTTGTCGCTCCTGGAAAAGACATAAGGTTCCAGGGTGCAGACGCGAACGGTCGGCGAAAGAGAAAAGGGTTGAATAGAGTCGCCATCTAGGCATTTTTATCCCAAAGGAAAGTTAATGCTGGATAAACCTGGAAAGAGATGGATAAGACAGTTGCGAACCAAAGAAACTGAGAAAGGGGGTTGGTTACGACCTAGGAAGGTATTAGCACCCAGATCACCTGTCATACTCGATGGGATCCACGCTTACAAGATTGTGTTTAAAAGGGGTAAGTGTATGTGCTATCTGTGTGCAAAAGCTAGGGAAAGAAAGTACAGGTGTCAGTGCAAAAGGTGTGAATTTCTCAGGAAGTGAGGCTTAAAAAGAAGGCTGAAAGAGGGGGAAGACACAAAGACTTTTGTTCGATAACTGTTAAGTTATGCCTACATATCCTCGCGTGCAATGAGGAAGTCAGAACACCGTAGTTCGACTCAAAGAGAATGAAAATAAATTGACTTTGAACTGCCTGCTTGTCTATGCTCAAGTGTATGACTCGTCTGGCTCGAGTGCTAATTGTCTTGCATTAGACGGAAGAAGCGAGTTCTCGTTTGTGAATGATTGTGATGAGAAAAGAATCCCTAAGGAGACGATTATTGTTTGTTTTTGATATTTTCAGTTTTTTATTGTTTTTGGTGTTTTGCATAGGATTATGAGCTTAAGCCTAACTCAAGGGTTGTAAACTCATTATATCCTCCCTGATTAGGGATAATGAGCATACTTAAGTACGAGATAAGCATCTCAACTTAATTACCATGATGATGTAGGATTAAGATCATTAACCTACTTGTGATTATTTAGATGTTTTTGGTTTATTTTAGTTTTAAGTAATGAGTTTAATCTCTAATCATAGATTAGTGAACTCATTACATCGTCCTAATAGAAGGATGATAGATGAGAACACTTAAGCTGAGGAAGATACCGCAACTTAATCCATGGTTAAGGATTAAATTCATTATATAACAAGCCTTTATTAAATGAATTTTAATTAAAAGATGAGATTAAGAAGTGGATTTTATGGTTTGTAAGACAACTTGAGGGGGACTTGTCCATTAAACACTAGGGTTAGTCCCTCTTAACCCTAAGGAAGAGATAAAATCCTAATGTAAGGCCCAAGTTACAAGATAAAGTCTTAGTGATTATTAATGTGTTTTGATTAAGAGGTGTAAACAAATTAAAGGTTTAACACTAAAGATTAAAGTTATACACTCCATCCTAAGATAAGGATGCAGGCATAACCCTAATTCCAAAGTCCTAAAGCTTTAAGAGTTTAGCCTCTGATTAAGAGATGAGAAGAGAGACTCAAGGAGACTTAAAGGTAAAAATCTAGGGGGGACTATATACAACCCTAAAATTTATCATGCTTGGATATTCTATGGTTTGTGAGGCTTAAGAGAAAAGATCTTCAAGAAGGCCACCATGGAAGAAGCAGGTGAAAAGAGAAGGAAACAAAGAATAAGTTACTTACTTCCTGAAGAAGATAAGTAACTTAAAAGAAAGAAAGTTAGAAGGAGAGAGCATAAGTGAAGCAAGTTCACTTCAAATACAAGTAAATATGCAAATGAGAGGATATAAGAGGTGGGAGGTGAAGGAAAATCCACCTCCCAGATAACTTACCAAAAGTTCCTGAAATGTTAGTATGAATGCATAAGGAATGAAATGAAAAGAAATAAGACAAATGAAGGTGCAAAGACCAAAGTCATAAGTGAATATGAAATGTAAATGGCATATGAGATGATGCAAAGTCATACAAGATGCATATGAATGATCATACAAGGATGAGATGCAATGGAAGCATGTTTAGAAGCATGAAAACACATGGATGTTCATGAAATGAAATGAATGCAAAGCATAGCAAATGAATGAAGAAATGATCAAGCAATGTTTCAAACAAGTCTTAAGATGTCTAAGGTGTCATACAAATTCTTGGAATGGCATGACAAGTTCATAAGTTCATGACATGCAAAGAAGAATGCAAATGAAGATGCAAAATTAGGGTTTTAAGGCAACATGAGATGCATATGACCAAAACATAAGCAATCAACATGATAAAAAAAATTGAAATTAAGCACAAACAAACCCTAATCCCATATAAGATCATACCCCAAAGGAGAAGGTCAGAAGCCAATCCTAGTGAAAGTTATGAAATTCCTAAGTTAATTGGGGTTTTTGGGTGCTTCTACAGGGAAAATATAAATCAAATTGAAAATTCAAGATAAAATTATGAGATAAATAACCTAGAAACTATATGCAATATGTGAAACAATTCAAAATGAATCAAGTTCAAAATCATCATGGTTAGGCTGAAATGAATTTTTCAAGTTAGGGTTAAAAAATGTGAAATTTAAGAACCCTAATTCAAAGAAAATTGTGAAAATGTGATCAAACCTAAAAAGAAATTTGTATGGTGAGTTTGAAAATGTTTCTAAATGTATTGGAATGCTTCATGAATTTTTTGGTGATTTTTAGAAACCTAAATGCATATTTAATTAATTAAAATCAATTAATTAATTAAATTAAATATTTAAATATTTTAAAAATACTTTTTTAATGCAAAATAAAAAATAAAATAAAATTTTAGGTTGCGAAAAATATTTGAAATAGAAATGCAAAGGTACCGAACGTCAGTCAGGACGTCAACCGGGGAAAGTCCCTTCTCCCTTGTATATGGCATGGAGGCAGTCTTGCCTGTTGAGGTAGAAATTCCTTTTTTTACGTGTAATGATGTATGTGAAGCTTGATGAGGCTGAGTAGGTATGTGCTCGATACAATCAATTGTGTCTAATTGAGGAAAAGAGATTAGCAGCCATCTGTCATGGTTAACTTTATCAGAGGAGAATGAAGTGAGCTTTCGACCAACGAGTACGTACTCGAGAGTATCAAGTAGGAGAGCTTGTACTCAAGAGGATCATTCATCCAAGTTCAGATCACAGGGGCAAGTGGAACCCAAACTACTAAGGCCCATTCATAGTAAAGAAAGTTTTCTCGGGTGGGGCACTGATGCTCACTACTATGGATGGAGAAGACTTTCAATCCCCTGTTAACTCAGACGCAATTAAAAAATACTTCGCATAAAGGACCCGCTGGACACAAAAACAGAATTAAAGTCCAGGCATGAAAAGGGCATCCCGACGAGCTAAAAACAAAATAAAAAGCTCGGGCAAAAGTTAGGGAAAATAAATAATAAAAAATGTACACCCGCTGAGCTGAAAAGCCACATCGGACAGCTCAGGAAAAAAAGGGTATCCCGGTGGATTGAAAACCCGAAAGGGCGATCCATGCAAAACAAGGGAATAAGAGAACAACTGCGATTCGGGTAATCTGAACCAAATCACCGTTTCAAACAGCCTGGCAATATCAGAAGGGTAGGAATTAGTCCCATCTTCTTCTTCAGAATGCAAAAGCAAGAATGGAAAGTCTTGAAGACATGTTGGTCATAGCAGGAAGGAAACTCATTAGAATGTCGTGTACATTGCCATTAGGATAGTTTCTTTTCTCAATTTTATGGTAGCCACCTCTTTCCAGGTAGTTGCTTCCTGATGTAAAACTTTGCCTATTCAGAGGCCCCTCCATAAATGAATATTCAGTCAAAAGCTGTGTTGTGTTTTGTTTATTTTGTTTGCAAAAATGTCCTGAATTTTTGGCAAAAAGAACATTGCATTTGAAACATTGTGATTTTCTAAAAAAAGACATGCAGGGAAACATTTAAAATTATCTTTGAGTGTTGGGTGACAATGGATGAACAGATCATACCATGCAAGTCCCCGGGGCACATGTATGTATACTATTGTTACAGGTTTGGCAGGATGGTGTCATATCTCTCCAAGCAGAGGATATTCCCCAGCTGAGTTAGAGCAGGTGGAATCCCCAGCAGAATTCCAAGGCTGATTGAAGAGCTTTCATCCCCAAGTGAATTATCTTTCCACAAGTGAAGTATTCCCAGTAGGCAGCTGAGCGCGTGATTTCCCTACAGAGGTCATGGTTGGGATTTACACCCATCATGGAAATATTCCCCAGAGAAGTCGCCAATTTATTTTTGGCCAATGTGATGATACAAACAATTGTTCATCCCCCTAACCAGAGTTAAGTGTCAAAGCGTCTTGACCTGGTTCTCCCCTACAAAGTTGTGACTTTTGTTTCCAATCCGACATTTGTTGTTGCTCATATGCATTCCCCGACACTCGTCTGGGTTTGATAGTTTCCTGATACTCGTTTGCACTCCCTAGCACTCGTCTGTGTTTGATAGTTGTTTGATGCTTGTCTGTATTTCCCAACACTCGTATGTGTTTGATATTTGCTTGTTGCTCGTTTGTGTTCCTCAGCACTTGTCTGTGTTTGTTATCTGTTTGAAGCTCGTTTGATTTATCTAGTACTCGTCTAAATGCTCGTTTGTGTTGGATCTCTGGTACTCGTCCATATTGCTACCCCAAATGCTCATCTGTGTTGGATTTCTGGTATTCGTCTATATCATTTCCTGAAGCATTCGTCTGCATTTCTTAGATCATCGTCTGATATTTGTTTGTATCATTTACCTATGGCACTCGTCTGTGTTCTCTTGATGATCATCCAATACTCATCTGTGTTGAAGAGGTTTGAAGTTCTGACGGTGGGATTAAATGTCAAAATGGTTACCGGTCCTGGCATAACAAGTTATCCGAAGGAGGTTCGTCTGTCTCAGACACCACTTATCTGGGCAAGATCTGTGAAGAGGGTTCGTCCAGTCCTAATGTTGCACCTGGCGTAACAGGTTTGCTCGAAGAAGACTCGTTTGTCTTAGATCATATATCTACGAAGGATATATGAAGAGGGTTCGTCTATCCTGATTATGCATGTTTATCCCACAGACTTAAATGCATCATCGGTCCTGGCGTAACAGGTTGTCCAAAGGAGGTTCGTTTGTCTCAAGTCATATATTTTTGTAAAATGTATGAAGAGGGTTTGTTTGTTCATTCCTGGCGTAACAGGTTTATTTGAAGAGGGCTCGTATGTCCAGTTCCTGGCGTAACAATTTTGCTTGAAGAAGACTCGTCTGTCTAACTTTGTCTTATCCGGCATAACAATTCAATTTGGAAGGAGCTCGTCTGCTTTGTCTTCACTTCAGTCACCCAAAGTGTTATTTGGTTGGGTTTATTTCCAATTTTTTGCATTCTCCAGCAGAGTGCAAATTTCATTTCTTCTTGGTATTCAACCACCGTTTATCTTGAACGGTCGATAGCCCATGCTATCGTCCTTTTCAGATTAACAGTTGCTTGAATAGGGGCAGCTGTAACACCCCAAATTTGCCCTCTTCTTTTTAGCATCATCATCATATCATAATCATAATAAGCATGGCATATCCTTAGCACTTTTGCATATATAATGAGGCATAGTACACACATGTTCTAGCATAAGGCATATGATCAATCATCTGGGAACTCTTTTTTTTTACAAGTCAAGGTCAAGAGCCAAGTGACCTGGCAGGAAATTCACAGGGGCATTTTTATACAGGCTCTATTTCATGGTCAAAGCCCTAGGAGGATTGAGAATCCATATCAGATTAGAATGGTTAGCTCAGATGGATTCTTGGAGTTTCCCACCAAAAGGAGGGAAAATTCAAATTTTTCCTGCGTTAACCGGTTAACGCTTTTGGTTAACCGGTTAACAGCTGCGAAAATTTGAATTTTCCAGCAAGAGAAACATGCTTGTTTTGGCTCCATTTTCATTTTTTCTGATTTTATTTCTTTTGAAGTAATTGGGAATTATGAAGAAGGATCTAGAGAGTGTACCAAGCCTAATTCCAAAGCTAGATCCTAATCACCTTTCTAAGCTAACTCCAAACCATTTTTTTTGGACTCCAAACAAAGTTCTTGGGCCCCAAACCTTTATGTTATTTATCCCATTTCCCTCCAAACCAAGAAAAAAAACACTCTCACAATTCACACTTTTCATTTCTGAAATTTCACTACTCTCTCACCATTCTCTCATTTTCTCTCCCAATTTCCAATCACTCAAAGTTCCTCTTCTTTGAAGATCATCAAATTTTGCATTGAAGTTTGTTGATCTTGGAACTAGACCTTCATTCATTGCTTTCTTTGCATCCATTTTCTGGTTTTAGTACTAGTTCAGATCTGATTTGGTGGCTAAAAGTGCTTTTGGAACTAAGCTCTTGCATCAAGATCCTTTGCTTGCATTTATTTTTCATTGTGTGTGAAGAATAGCACTTGATCTTCGAAGTTTTACGCGAGATTCATCATTTCCAGCTTGAACAACATTTACCAAAGCAGTTATCAGCTTTGTAGGTTGGTTAAGTTTAGATCTATCTCTGATTTTGGCTTATTTGCATGCTTGTGTTGTAGATCCACCATGTGCTTGTGCTAATTGCTTGTATTGTTTGGTTGATTTGTGATTGGATCTACATGTTAATGTTAATGAACACAATTATGGTTGATTAATGTGAATTGATCTTATTATCCCGTGCATAATTGATTGTTGGAATGTTGGTGGATTATTGAAATAAGCTGGTTTGGACTGATCTTTTTCTACAGGAATTTGTTGTTGTTCGCATAGTGTTAACCGTTTAACGCTATAGGTTAACCGATTAACGCGTCCTTTTTCTGACTTCTTTGCTACAGGTTTAGGTTGGTTAACCGGTTAACGCTTTTGGTTAACTGGTTAACACTGAAGCAGAATGACATTTTGGAGTTGTTTTGAGTTTGTTTGCTTCTCGTACTTTCCATAATCACCATGGATCATTGTATGATCATTTTATATGTTTGTTTAGAGTAGTTTGTTTACTAGTTGATGTATGCTTTCATTTTCTCGACACGTGGATTCATGTATTTTCAAAGTTTGGCATTTTTGGTGACTTTGTTTTCTTGAAACTTTGAACACGTTAATTCCTTGAAATGTGTTGATATGTTAGCATTTGATTGATGTGTTGAATATGTGTTGGAAATTTTGCTAACATTTGTAGGTGCAATGGTAAGTGAAGTGTGGATAATTATCCACATTTCAATTCTTCATCTCCTCTCTTACTTTGCTTCCTATTTTATGACTGTTGATGTGCCTTATGCCATCTTGTGATTCAACTTGTCATCTTCCCCCTTTAGAAGCAACTTATCTCTTTTAGAGGAGTAAGTTGTTCTCTGGCTTTCTTCCTCTCTTCTTCTTCTTTTCTATTCTTCTTCTTTCCTAGGATAGTTTAAACCTCACTAACCTTAGGATCACCTTTGCATGATAACTTTTAGGATTAGACTTCCCCTTTAGTTTTTACCTTTGAGATCCTTTTGGTGCTCTCTCTTTCTCATCTTCATACAAAATCTAAAACATTAATAATAGTTGAGATGACTTCTCCCTTTGGTCACTCTCTCAAAGAAAAGCTAAAAAACACTTCTTCACTTTAATCCACAAAAATACTTAATAATACAAACAAGTTAGTGAATTTAAATCCTAATCTTAGGAAACAAGTTTGAGGATCTTCCTCATTCTTGATGGACTTGTTACTCATTCTATTTTGGGATGTGGTAATAAGGACATGTCCTTAGAGTGGGATTTGCCTTCGCTTCCTTGTGCCACACTCATAAAAAAACTCTAAAAAAACACAAACAAACAATAAGCGTCTCTCCTTCGGGACTTCTTTTCTCATCACCTTCACTCTTTACGTGCGAACTTGCTCCTACTTGTCATTTTGCAAGACGGTAACGCACTCGTCATCAGAGCCTACAACACCTGAGCATTGACATAGGCAGTTCAAGCCTTAAAACACAAGAAATCTTTTCCACCCCTAGTTAGGGGAACTACGACGACTCTGATCCTCATGTCCAGTGAGGTACTTAGGTAGCGGGGTAGTGCCCGTTTGAGCACACTCTTTTATTTTCCCTACATTTTCCCCCTTTCTTTTCTTTTCTTATCCAGTTTCAGTCTTTATTTTTGTAGCAGCTTGCATTTCTTTCACCCTTTGAAACAATTTCTTTGCAAGTGTGGATCCCGTCGGGTACGACGGACGATCTGGGGGTGCTAATACCTTCCCAGGTCGTAACCGACTCCCGAACCCAGTCTCTTTGGTTCGCAGGACCTGTGTCCTTTCTTTTCTTTTCTCTGGTTTGTGCAGCATTACCATTCTCGTTCCTTCGGGATAAAAATGCCTGGCTGGCGACTCTACCTCTTTCCGCACCACTTTCGCGTTTGTACCAGGATGGAAATCCAGGGAGCGACAACTACGTACTTCATCTGGAAATGAGGATTAGAGTCGTCGTAGTTCCCCTAACTAGGGAGGAAAATGGCTTGTGTTTTAAAGCTTGAACGGCTTATGTCAATATTCAGGTGTTGCAAGCTCGTCTAGCACAAGTGCGTTACCGTCTTGCAAAGTGACAAGTAGGAGCAAGTTCTTACGTTAAGAGTGAAGGTGATGAGAAAAGAAGTCCTGAAGGAGATACATTTATTATTCGTTCAAGTCTTTTAGAAGCTTTTATAAGTGTGACACAAGAAAGTGAATTAAAGTCCCTTTTTAGGGAATGTGTCCTTATTACTACATTCCTAGATAGAATTAGAAATAAGTACACCAAGTAAGAAGAAGATCCTCAAACTTGTTTCCAAAGATTAGGGCTTGAGCTCACTAACTTGTTGAAATTATTAAGTGTTTTTTGTAATGTTAAATGAAGAAGTGTTTTTTATGATATTCTTTGTGAAAATAGTCTTATGATTAGACTTGTACATCACGCTAGACAAGCTTATACCACCACCATGATGGGGTGAATACAAGTGTCCAATGGAATAAGGCCATACACAAAAGACTACTTCAACCTTTATTAAAATGTATTTTAGGTTTTTGTTTGAAGATGAGAAAGAGAAAGAACCAAAGGATCTCAAAGGTAAAAAACTAAGGGGGGACTAACAATCCTAAATGTTATCATGCATAGGAGTCCTAGATTAGTGAGGTATCATTCTATCCTAAAGAAGAGAAGGAAAGAAAAAAAGAAGAAGAAGAAAGGACGTAGAAAGCAACTTACTTCTCTTAAATAAGTTAAGTTGTTTCTAAGGGGATGGAAAGAAGTTGAACAAGGGTGGCCTAAGCACACCTCAAATCACAAATGAAAGCATAAAAGAAGGAGGATAAAGAAGTTTGAAGTGTGGAAATCTCATTCACACCTCTTACTTACCATAGCCCCTGAAAGTGTTAGAAACATCCATAAATGACAAGATAAGATCAAGTAAGATCAAACAATGGAATAACTACAAACAATTACAATTAGAACCTAAACATCATACAATTAGTCATACATAAACCACACAAGGAAGAGTGCAAGAAGTCACAAACAACTAGCAAAGAAGTATGAGAGAAGTGAGATGAAGACATGAGGTTAAGATAAGAAAACAAGTTAAACATCAACAAGTAAACTCAAAGTCAGAACCTAAACATGCTAAGTAAGTGCCTAAGAAAAAGGTTCAAACATCAATTAAGGCATACAAGCTCATACTAGATCAATTGGAAGAGACATGAAGAAGTTTGAAGTGAAGTGAGTCGTGCATGTGAATGTGTAGCTTAGTGCACAAGTCAACATCAAACAAGCAAAGGAAAAGCTCTCATACTAAAACCAGGGATCATATGACATGTTATCAATCCACAAATAAGATCCTAAGAGGTGGCACAAGTGCGTTCCTAATCAAGCAAGCAAACATGGACCAAAAGCACTTCAAATTAGGCAAGTTAAGGAACAAATCTCAAATAAATAGTGAATAATGCCTAAAAAATTATACCAATAAGCAACAAGACACTTCAAGTATGCACCAAATATCATATTAAAGTCTCATGACCAAAATCAGAAGAAAACACAATCAAATAAGTGGTCAAAACACAATTAGGGTTTCATTAACTTTCACACAAAGAAACAAGCTAAAAGGCAGCCAAACAAAGCCTAAAAAATGTGACAAAAATAACTAAGGTACTTCATCATGTTAACAAAACATAGCAAAACGAATCAGGCTCATACCTATCCTAGAACTCAAATAAGAAATCAAACAAGGCAGTGTATGCAAATTGGAAGGCAAAATAAAGGAAAATAAATGAACAATTAATTATGGCTATGAAAATAAAAGAAAAATGGAAAATAAAATTTGGAAAAATTTTAGAAAACCCTAAATAATGTTCATGATTTTTTTTGTAATTTTTTAAAGTGCTTTACTATTTTTAAAAATACAAAACGAAACTGAAATAAAAATAAAATAAAATTGAATTAAAAAGCAAGGAGGCGAGAAAAGCAAGCAGATCACGTTTTAAACAAACATTGTGCCTAACGAGGGAGTGCAATTAGTAATCAGGTCCAATACAAAGCTTAGCGCAGTCAACATACTATTATGGTCCTCAGTCAAAAGTCAACAACAATTATAAACCAAAGGATTGATCACACACTCATGAGCTAGTCAACTAATCAACAAATCAAACAATCATAACACACGCACATGGTAGTAAATGTACACAAGCACACACAGTGATTAATTATGAAAAAGAAGTCACTTGATCCACACGCCCCCTTTCTTAATGTGTTTTCACATTTATGCCCATTAGATCATATGATCTAATAATAGAGAGCTCGTCTTCAACCTTGGACTATCCTTCCACCTAAAACACAATCCGGTGACAGAGCTCTAGCTTAGGTCACCGAAAACTTCAACTCCATGAACTAAAGTGCACAGAAAATGAAATAAAGCTCCAGATCCATAGTTTTCAACATGTTGACCATGAATTTGCACTCAAAAACACCAAACAATCAAAGCATTCTACGAATCGAAGGAAATCAGTTTCAACATCAAAATTTCAGATCTATTATACACACTCAATTCTCAACCATTTTCAAAACTAAACATATCAAGCAAATCAGTGAAGTGCATAGATCATAATGCATACATAAAAAAACAAGATCCGGAGAGATGAATTTGGAAGATAACCTGAACTTGCAACTTCTCAAATATGCCAAGAAACCCCCCAGCAAGGTGCATATCCACTCCCTAGCACCTCTATTTGAAAAATAAATGCAAATAGAGCTTCAAATCCTCTTTAATCTTGAGCTTCGAACCAAACTGCTTCTGAATTGCACTTGAAGAAAACTTTGCTTTTAGGCCAAATCAATGGTGGATTCTCACTCCTTAAGCTTCATTGATCATGAATATGGAAAGATAAAGAGCAATGTGTGTGTAGAATGAGAGATTCAAAGGAATTTTCAAGAGGATAAAAAAGTTTTAAAGTGAAGAATGAGAGATCATGAGGCTGTAAAATTTGTGTGCTTCTCTTATATACTAAGGGTGTAAGAGGATGATTATGGTTTTAAAGGCAATGGGAGCATGGAAAGTGTGATGAGGATTATTTTGCAATTTTGCATGAAAGTGAACATGAGGTGATTTGTGCATGCATACTTATGTCCATGTGCACATTCTGATTTGTTTTTAATCCATTAGCATCCTTGGATCAATCACATCGCTTAGGATGCTTGGAATTTTGAATTATGAATCAATATGCAAAATGGCCATTTGTAAAATAAACCCTTTGCAAGCCACAGGTTCTTGTAATTCCTTGTGCAAGAGTGACTGTTTTGAGTTTCTCTTGAATGTGATAACCATAATTGGTACATTATAGGCCTTGGAAATGCATAACAAGTCTTTGTGCAAAGTGGTAGAAACTTGAAAATATGGAAAACCCTAAAAATAAGCCAAGTTCAAATGATCATATCTTTCAAACCACAAATGCTATGGACAAGTTCTTGTACTTTTTGGAAAGGTTAGAGAAAGCCCTACAACTTTCATGCTTGAGGAAAATTCATTTGGAGTCATCTTGATCATGAAAGAATTGCATGAAGTTAGGGCAAAAAATAGAAAGTTTAATTACAAGTCACTTCCATATTTACCAACTTTCTTCCAAACTCTTGATTCTTGAAAATTGAGATCACCCAAGCTATTATTTTCTCTCATGAAGGTCCATAGTCTTGAAAATGATGATTGGAACCTTTGAAATCCTATGGTTAACTTTTCTCCTATATAGTTGACCTATTTCTTCATTTACAAGTAACTGAACCAATGCCTGACTTCTTCAATGAATTTTTGCATCAAAACCCTAATTAGGGTTTCCTTGTGTAGAAGGATGTTGCACTACTGAGCTTCTGATAAACTCCACCCCTCCCCCTTCTAGGAATTTGAGGGTGAGCTTGAGCTTGTATAAGATATGAGGATTCCTTGTAGGATTCTTTCAAGACCACTTGGCTCTCCATTTACCTTTAAGAATCATAACTTGCTAGATGACTAACCACATGCCCCATGCTTGTAACCAGGAATGTCATGCCTCATATTTCTATGCAAAATGCTAAGACATGTATGCTTTATGCTATTCTATATGAAATGAAAAAGAGAGAGAAAATTTGGGGTGTTACACACATGAACAAAACATAAGCATGCAGATCCCTCTTCATTCACATTGCTTCTAACACCTTCATTTTTGTTCAAACACCATAACTAACCTAATCAGGCTTCTAACTATAAACTACACTAGTTAAGCCTTAACCAGCCATATATAAACACTTCATAACATTTTTTTTTGTCAGTTCTTCATTCACTCTCTCATTTTTTTCATTTTTCACCAAACATTCATCTTCATTATCTCTCTGATTTTCTCTAGAATTTTCCACAAATTCTCATAGTTTCTTCATCAATCAACATCATCCTTCATCCATGGAAGCTTGATCTAGGTGTAGCTTCCTCTTCTTCATTTGAAACATTTCTTCAACTTGGATTCCAGATCAAGAAGCTTAGGATTCTCCTCTCTGGACTTCTTTTGACTTGTATAAGCTTCCTCTTCAGGTTTTCATCTCAAATTTGCTTGCCTTGATTCAATGATTTAAAGTTTGTTTTTATGATATTTGAGCTTAATAGAAACATACTAAATGATCTGGCTAGTTGATAGGCTCCATAGGAGCTTAGTTGCAGAAATTAGGGCAAAATGTATGACTTCGATTCTCTTTGTATGCGTGTTGTTTTTTGTTTTTAAAGCTAGATTCATGATCTGCATTACATAAGGATTTGATTGATGTAGGTTTTATGCATTTATTTATTGTTTGAGAACTTGCAGTGGTGGAGAGTCACTAGAGAAGATGAATGGAATCTTCTCTGGTCGCCTGAACTCATGTGTGAATAAACCCTAGTTCATTGTCATGATAAGTCATATTCGTTGATTCATTTTGATCCAACGCCCATAAACATGCTAGCAAACAAATGAACACCATTCCCCTCACATGATCCTATCTCTTAGTTTTGTTTGACTTTGACCTGCGTGTGTAGGTGTGTCCATGATTACAAGCATGCACATGCATTTAGATCCCTTAGATTTGCATACTTTTCTTGATCTTCTTTCCTGATTTAATCCAGTGGTTCATGGTGAGTCAATTAGTTAACTAAATTCCATGAAACACACACCTTAGTGGAATCGGTTGCTTTGCGTTATCCACACTCCCAGCTTAAGCCCAATAGTCTTTTTGAACTGGATTTTAACTATAGTTACACCCCTACTTCAATTTCTTTCAATTTATCATTTTATTTCTCACATAGTTTCAATTTTCTTTTATTTAAAAAATACCAAAATGCTTCCAAAAATTAAAAATAAATTAACATAGTATCTTGAGACATTAAAATTATTTTTTAATATTTTTATTTCTGTTTTCAACCAATTTTGCATTTATTTTTATGTTTTCTTTTAATTTCCTTTTTAATTGTTCTTCTTCATTATCAAGCATCTTTCTCCATTTATTTTGCATAGTTTCAAAACCATTTTGCATCCATTCTTTTTACTCTGTTTGAATAACACTTTTAGGCACCTAAATTTTTTTTGTGGATTCTTAAAGTCATGTTTGCTTAGTGTTTGAGCTATATCTTTGTGCATTATTCAATTTGACCTAGTGTGACTTTGATTGACTTGTTTGAGCTTGTTAATTAATGGACTTTGACATGAGCTTTTGACACTTCATTTGCTTCTGACTTAGGGTTTTTTTAACCTTAATTTCATATTTTTTTACAAGTATATTTATATTTTTTCCTTGATTGTTAGAATAGGAAACTTTTGTGTGATCCTTTCTTAGATTCAAAACCCTAATTGTTAGGAGGCACTTGTGCCATAATTTTAGAACTTGTGTGTGCATTTTATATGTCTTCATTAGAACATTATAGTTCATTTTATTAGAGTTATAGGTCATTTACTTTGTGCTTTCATCTGGTTAGTGTATGTGATATAAATGCATCCTTAACTTGAACCTTATGACCTAGTTCCACTTCTCTTCTCTTCTAATCACCAATGTAAATTGTAATTGAACCATCCATTCTCATTCATATATCTTATGTTCATTTTATAATGATTATTCCACTTACCCTTGATCACTTCATGCATTCAAATGTCATCCATCTGTAACTTGTATGATTACTTGAACTTCTTTGACGTAATTTGCATATTTTCTTCAACTAGTTTCAAAGTAACTTGCATATGCATTTGGTATGAGTAATTCATGAATACTAACCTCATATTAATTGAAATTTTGACTGACCTTATCCATGTTCATTCATCTTTGCTTTCAACTTTGGTTTGTGTTGAAGTTACTTCATGCTAGGGACCTCCCCTCTTCGACTTAGGCTTTATTTGAACCCTAGTTTCACTTTATAGGATGTGTGATGCCTAATTGTGTTTCTTATTGATGATTTCATATGCAATTGTCACTAACCTTTCATGTAGGGGATATGGTAAGTAACTGAGTATGCGGATACTTATCCATACTCATGTTTCTTCACCCTTCACTTTTAAAAGCTTTCACTTATGTGATTGTGAAAAGCACTTGATACTTCTTTGACAAGTAATCTCTTTCCATCCCTTTGAGTTCTCATCTCATCTTCAATCTTTGAAGTGAGTTAGAGCTTATTCTTCATCTCTCTTCTTCTAGGTTTAGATTTCTTCAAACTTCACTAACCTTAGGATCTCCATTTTATAATAACCTAGAGTGAGTCTTACTTTCCCTTAGAGTTTTCTCTTTCTTTCCACTTGAGTCTTCTCTCTCTCTCTCTCTCTCATCTCTAAACAAAATAAAAATATTTAATAAAGGTTAAGCTTCTCCATGTGCCAAGGGACTTTTCCATGGGATACTTGCAAATATTCCATATAAGGGTGAGGTGTAGGGTATCTATCATGATGAATAAGTCTTAGCATGAGGATGATTCACAAACATAAAATAAAAAACAATTCTTAATCCAAAAACAACAAAAACATCTAACAAGTAAAATAGGCTAGTGTTCTTGAGCCTCAACTTGTGGAACTAGGTTTGGGGATATTCTCCTTACTTATGTGTGCTTCTTATCCATTCCATTTCGGAATGATGTAAGAAGTACACTCTCCATTGAATGAAACTTGAATACACTCTCCTATGCAAATTCAAATAAAATCTTCTAAAAAGTTCCAAACCAACAACAAGCGTCTTTCATGCAGGTATTATCTTCTCATCTTCTTCACTCTTAATGGAAGAACTCGCTTCAACTTGTCATTTGCAAGACGGTAAACGAACTAGTTCTAGACGAGCATGCAACACCTGAGCATATGCATAGGCAGTTCAACCATAAAAAACATAAACAAACAAACTTCCTCCCTAGTTAGGGGAACTACGTCGACTATGATTCTCACTCCTAATGAGATACGTAGGCAGTGGGATAGGGCCCAATCAAGCACACTTCTTCCATTTTCGTACATTATTTCCCAGTTTAGCATCAGATGAAGCAAATATAAATACCATTTGAGCAGTACAAGCAAGCGTTGATCATGTCGAGTACGACGAACATGAAGGGGTGCTAATACCTTCCCTTCACATAACTGACTCCCTTACCCGTTCTCTCTGGTTCATAGGACCTCGTTCTTTCCTTTCTCTTGGTTTATGAAACATTACCTTTCACTTTCATTGGGATAAAAAATGCCTGGATGGCGACTCTTCTTTTCTTCCACGCCACTTTTTCATTTGTACTAGGACGAAAATCCCGGGAGCAATAGCTGGCGACTCTACTGGGGAACTCCCAACTAGAATCTATGGTTACATATGCGAGTCAATCCTAGTGTTTGTCTGTTTATTTACTTTAGGTGTTTATCTATTTGTTGTTGTGTGCTTTAGTTTAACTTTATTGTTTCATTTACAGCTTTACTTTACAACTTTATTTACTACTTTCCGCATCTACTTTTCATGCATCATATACTGGACTGTCTGGATTGGTTTTTTTACGGGATGGGGGTTACTGTGAGATAAGCCCAATACCCAGGCTCGAGTGTACCTTAGATTTTAGCATGGGCAGACATTATACTTCCATGATGTATCATTATGATGAGTGGCGATGTGTTCCACACCCATATTGCGACCGTCTTGGAAATATTCTATGTGGGGGTTTTTTCACTTCAGGATACGACCTTGATAGTTATGTGCATATGGGGATTGATCATTGAGAACCTTAATGGAAACAACCTTCTCTAGTGCCGGTCAGAGTTCTTATCCAGAGATGGAAGATTCAAGGAAGAAGAATATTCATTACAAGTTCTTTAACACCAAGATCAACATGTTGAATAAGATGGTTGCTCTGATTACTCCAGACCATTTGAGGATTTATGGAAGGTTCATGGGGGTATTTTGACTATGGTTATAGAGTTCGATGATTCTGAGAGAAGTGATATCCATACTTTTCTGCAGTATTATGATCCTCAGCTGAGGTGCTTCACAATCCATGACTTTTAATTAGGCCCTTTTCTAGAAGAGTATGCTTTCATTTTAGGGGTACCTCTTTAGGATCAGATTCCCTTCAATTATGAGATGGCTAGAAGAGTATTTTTATTTTTATTTCAGTCTTGGATCGTCCAACACTTTCCATAGATTCATGGATGCGAGTATGTGCAGGAGTTCATAGAGGAATGGCCTCGGGCACGTGCCTTCCGCCCGCTGAGAGGGAACAGGTCAATAGAGTCTTACAGGGTGTATCTGGACCGCATGGTTGCTGAAGATGTCACATATGACTGATATATAGATCACGGTGCAACGTACCCGTTCGATGAATTTTCACTTTACAGCGGATGGTTGGCATGCAGCTCAACCATCATTGTGAGATATCTGCTCGAGCGCGTCATGCGGAAGTTCGGTTATGCCTAGACCATTCCCATGCACCCTTCTATGTCCATTCCTCTACCCATTATCTGCCTCCAGATAGATGAGATTTTTGTTAAGTTTCAGCACCATCTGGTACCAGACGAGTCTTGTGCGATCAAAGTTGAGTACTGTAACACCCTAAAATTTTCCCTCTTATTTATCAAGGATTCCGAGTAGCTTATGCTTCGTCTCCGTGTCATCTTGCATACTTACTCATTCATTGCATAATAAATAATAATAAAAAAAATAAAATAAGTCATGTATCATTGGTTGGCATAAGGCATGTGATCGAGGTTTACTAAATGGAAAAATCAACTATCAGACCTCAAGGTCGAAGCAGACTCAGAACGAACGATGGCGATGCATTTGGAGGGTTTCCCACAAAAATGAGGGAAATTCATTTTTTCTCCCGTTAATCGGTTAACACCAGGGGTTAACCGGTTAACACCTGCGAATTTTGGGAAAATTTTCAAATTTCAGTTGGTGCTTCTATCCCCTTTCCATTCTCCACTTTGCTTTGTGTTTCCATCAAACTCTAGAACATTCCACATTCTTCCCAAGGAATATTCCCAGAATATTCCCAGAATATTCCAAGGAATATTCCAAGAATAAGCCAAGGAATATTCTAGGAATATTCCCAACCAACCCTTAGCTTATGATCCAAGCCTTGTGTCCTAACCTAAACCTAACTCCAAACCTAATGCATATATAAACTTTATTCACCAAGCAAGAAAGGATTAGCCATTTTTTCCACAAAAAATCATCATTCTCATAATCTCAATTCTCTCATTCCTTCCATTTTCCAAACTCACCAAAGCTTCATCATCAATATCTTTCAAGTTTTGCATTGAAACTCGAAAGATCGGAAGCTAAACCTTCATCATCTTCACTGATTCAGCGGATAATCAAAGAAAGTGTCACGGTCGCAGTGTTTATTTCACCGTTCGGAAGCATTTTGGATTCTCATTGATTGCATTTATTTTGCACTCTCAAGGATCGAAGCTTGGAACCTCTGGTATTCCCTTTATTCGTGCATTGATCAACATAGCAGCAATCACCAAAGCAAGTCTCCGCTTTGTAGGTTGGTGAAACCGAAACTACTTCTTGCTTTAATTTATTTCTCTTCATCTCACCTTAAGGCATTCTTAGATTTCCTTGCTTTTGTGATGCTTTATTCGGCTTGGTAAATAGTAGCTATAATCGTTGAGTGAGCGTGGTGTTAATAGGCGTTAGAAGGTTATGTTTAGGTGGCAATTTTGTACTAGTATGGTAATGGTTGTATTAAGAGCTTTTGGAAATAAGTTGATAGCTAGAAGTTCTTTTTTCCTCACTGTTTTTCAATTATGGTTCAGTGTTAACCGGTCAACACCCGGGGTTAACCAGTTAACACACTATTTTTCCCCTGTTTAACTGATTTTTGAATTCGTTAACTGGTTAACACCCAGGGTTAACGGTTAACGTTGTGCTGATTTGTATTTTTGTATTGTTTTCTTGCATGTTTGTGCACCATTCCTTCTTTTATCATCATGGATCTCTAGATTAGGATTTTCGGGAATTTTTAGGAGCTGATTTAA
This sequence comes from Lathyrus aphaca, assembly GCA_963966055.1. Taxonomy (NCBI): domain Eukaryota; kingdom Viridiplantae; phylum Streptophyta; class Magnoliopsida; order Fabales; family Fabaceae; genus Lathyrus; species Lathyrus aphaca. Next base: position 141,489,196 of record OZ014519.1, read on the forward strand.
TGCAAGTGTGCATAGTTTCAACAATTGTCGGCATGCGTTTTGTTACATTCCGATGTTAAACATAAGTGTTGCATATGTGTTCATAGCTTGTTATGATTATTGTTTACATGATTTAACATAAGTTATAGCATGTTAATAAATATTTACACTTCTGTTTTGCATCACATTTGAAGTCCGTCCATGTTTTGGTCAAATCATGTGCATAATGGAAAAAGTGCATATTGTTAAAACCATGTAAATCGGATAGTTTGCATCCATTGATGGTATGATGGCATGTTGCATTCCATTGTTAGTGATCCATTTCATATTGTTGCATAACTTGCATGATCATTGCATTCCATTGTTTGTATAAAAACCCATGTTGTTGCATTTGAAGAATAATGAAAAATTTCCTTATTTTCATCGCTGCATTTTGAAACATGAGCTGTAAAAACATGTTGCATTATTCTATTTTGGTCTTTCTAAACCTATTTTCATGCTGCTTAGTAGCTGTAATAGGCGGTTTGTGTTATGCATTGTATTTAGTAGCTTTTTGTGCAATAGGAAGTTGTAGTAGCTGCTGAGTTTAGGTTTTGCTTAGTCTTTAAGGTCCTTAGACTTAGGATTGAGTCTAGTTATGCCATAGAGGTATTAGGATAGGTTTGGTACTTGTTTTCCTTCTTCCTTTTATCATTGTAGCCTTATTCTACTAACCTTTGTTTTGTAGGGAGGTTGAGGTAAGCATGTTCATAATTATTCTTCCTTTTATATTCTTTACACTTTCTAAGTGTGTTTGCCTGAACACTTGGTTCCTTGTTTGTATAGGCTTCCCCTTTCTTATAAACAACTTAACTTCCTTAGGAAGTAAGTTGAGTTCTAAGCTTCCATTTTTCTCATTAGGATTAGAAAGCCTCACAAACCATTAGGATCTCCTTTTGCATGCAATAAATAACTTAGGGCTATGTCTTAGTTCCCTTAGTTTTTCCTTTTCTCGATTTGAGACTCTCTTTCTCATCTCATAAAGTAAAAAACAAAATACCTAATAAAGGTTGATCTTCTTATATGCCAGGAGACTTTGTCGTGGGTTACTTATACATGTCCCATTTCGGGGCGAGGTGTAAGGCATATACCACGATGAACAAGTCTTAGTATGAGAATGTTTCACAAACAACAAACTCAAAACACTTCTTTTAAAAAAGACAGTTAACAAACAACACACGTATTTTCCTGTGAGATTTGTCTTCTTACCTCATTCACTCTCAACACGAACTTGCTACTACTTGTCTCATTTCCAGACAGTAACACACTCGTTTAAGGCGAGCCTGCAAAACCTGAGGTTAGGCATAAGCAGTTCAAGTCCTTAAAAACACAAACAGAGTTCCCGCCTTAGTTAAGCGAACTATGTCGACTCTGATCCTCATATTCTCGATGAGGTATGTAGGCAGCGGGATAGGGCCCGTTCGAGCACACTCTTTATTTTCCCTACATTTTCCCCCCTTTCTTTTTGTTCTCCTTTTTCAATTCCCTCTCTCATTCCAGTAGCGATTTTTATTCAGCAACAGTTTTATTCCTTACCCTTTGAAACAGACTAACAAGTGTGGATCCCATCGGGTACGGCGAACGGTCTGGGGTGCTAATACCTCCCCAGGTTGTAACCGACTCCCGAACCCAGTTCTTTAGTTCACAAGACCCGGTCCTTTCCATTTTCCTTAGGTTTGTGCAGCATTACCTTTCCCATTCATTCGGGATAAAAATGCTTGGTTGACGACTCTAACCTTTCTGTGCCACTTTCGCGTTTGTACTAGGATTAAAATCCCAGGAGGGACAGCTGGCAACTCTGTTGGGGATCGAACCCGAAATCTCTAGTTCCCCTTTTGAGAGTCAATCCTAGCGTTTGTCTGTTTTTTTTTCCTTGGGTGTTTAGTTGTTTGTTGTTGTGTGCTTTAGTTTAGCTTTACTGCTTTATTTACAGCTTTACTTTATAACTTTATTTATCACTTTCAGTATTTTATTTTCATGCATCATATTATACTGGACTGTCTGTGCTGGTTTGTTTTTTTCTGTGGGATGGGGTTGCTATGAGATAAGCCAAATACCCGGCTTGATTGCACCCTAAGACTAGTGTGGATAGACATTGTACTCACATGGTATCATGATGAGTGGCGGTGTGTTCCACACCCAGACTGCGACCGTCTTGGAACTATTCTGTGTGGGGATTTCCTCCACTTCAAGGTACGACCTTGATAGTTATGTGCATCTGGGGTCCGATCGTTGAGGACCTTAGTGGAAACAACCTTCTCTAGTGATGACAGTGGCAAACCACATTTGTTGGCAAACCCACTCACATCCGAGGGACCACTGGGAACTCGCATAGGATGGTTTGGTTCTCTCATAGGAACTCAGTCAAAGAAAATTGTCCGTATGACGATAGTACTATATTCCAAGAGTTGAATGTACTATTGTTTCTCGATTCAGTGCTTGAAGTTGGGGACTTATGAGGGATGCTTTTTTTCCCCAGACTCAGTTGAGACCTCCCTGAGTAGTACATAATGATAAACTGGTTCCCTGATTTGGTCATGAGCCATTTCTTGGAAATGGTAAACGTATTATTGTTATTCATCTTTGAGAGTGCATGATGTTGACCCAAGTAGCACACCCGTGAGATGGGAGGGGTTTACAGGTTTGCAGGAACCCTAAAACTTCCAACATACCCACTTTTCTAGTATTGTTCAGTATTGTGATCTGGTTCTACGATTCTTTGGTTCTGAGATCCGGGATTTCTGTTCAGAGAAATTGTCGTTGTGATTTCTATTGTGACCCTGCACAAACACCTGATTATATGATCAGCACAACACAGACATGTCATCGATCACATGCCTTGCCTTGCATAAGCATCGTCGCATCATTAATCATTTGTGTTCTTTATTCATTCTCAGGGTTCATACTATTCCCAGTTCCCGGTAAGACTTCTGCTTTAAAAATGGAAGATGTTAGAAAGAAGAATGTGCACTACAAGTTCTTTGATAACCAAAGTGGATCTACTTAACCAGATGGTGTCTCTTATTACCCCGGGTCATGTGGGATACTCCAAAGATAGTTATGGTGATATTTTGGATCTGGTAGTTAACCTGGATAGTTCTGAGAGAAGCGTAATTCATACTTTGTTGCAGTACTACGATCCCTGACTCAGATGCTTCACTTTTCATGACTTCGAGTTAGGGCCTCTATTTGAAGAGTATGTTGTGATTTTGCGGGTCCCACTTAGAGACCAGATCCCTTTCAATTCAGAAATGATCAGACCAACTTATCATGACATTGCCAAACTCTTTATTTGAGCTCAACTGAAGTGGAGGCAAACTTGACTGCTACCAAAGATGGGATACTTGGTTTTCCTTTGGAGTTTTTGGTTAGAAGAGTTGGAGAACTAGATGTGGCTGCTTAGTGGGATTCAATTTGTGCTATCTTAGCTTTATCCATCTATGGGATCATCCTGTTTACTGACATGGATAAGTTTATGGATATGAATGCCCTTCACTTGTTTGTGCTGAAGAATCCTGTGCCCACTCTTCTGGGTGATCTATATTACTCAGTACATTACAAAAGTGAGAAGAAACATGGTGGTTTAGTCCAGTTCTATGCTCCTCTATTCTACAAATGGTTTATGAGACACCTACCCAGTACTGAAGTCTTCACCGATCCCAATGTGTCGCTCCCGATAAATGGGACCGGCCCAGATAAAGGTACAGACGCGAACGGTCGGCGAGAGGGACAGTGAGAACACACAGCCGTGAACTCACTGGAGATGAATAAAGTCGCCAGCTAGGCATTTTTATCCCGGAGGAAAGGTAATGCTGCATAAACCTAGAAAGAGATGGATAAGACGGTTGCGAACCAGAGAGACTGAGAAAGGGGGTTGGTTACAACCTGGGAAGGTATTAGCACCCAGATTGTCCGCCGTACTCGACGGGATCCACGCTTGAAAGATTTGTGTTTAAAGGGGTAGTGTCAGTGCAATTTGTGTATAAAAATAGCTGGAAAAGATGTACAGGTGTCAATGTAAAGTGTATAAGTGATATGAAGTATGGAAGTGTCAGTGCAAGGAAAAGAGTGAGATGCTCAAGATCATGAGGCTTAAAGAATAAAGCTAGAAAGAGGGGGAATATACAGAGACTTTTGTTCGATAACTGTTAAGTTATGCCTACGTATCCTCTCGTGCAATGAGGAAGTCAGAACACCGTAGTTCGACCCAAAGAGACTGAAAGATGAATTGACTGGTGAACTGCTTACTTGTCTATGCTCAAGTGTATGACCTGTCTGGCTCAGGTGCTAACTGTCTTGCATTAGACGGAAGAAGCAAGTTCTCGTTTGTGAGTGAAGGTGATGAGAAAAGAATCCCGGAGGAGACGATTATTGTTTGTTTTTGAGTTTTCAGTCTTTTATTTCTTTTTGAAGTTTGTCATAAGTTAATGAGCTTAAGCCTAAACCAATGGATTTAGTAAACTCATCACATCTTCCCTCTGATTAGGGGTAATGAGAATACCTTAAGTGTGAAGTCAGATTCTCACACTTAATCACCTTTGATGTAGGGTTAAGATCATTAACCTACTTGTGATTATTTAGATGTTTTTGGTGTTTTTGTTTAGTGTTAAGTAATGAGGTTAAGCCATAATCAGGGATTAAACAGACTCATTACACCATCCTAAAAGAAGGATGATAGATGAGAATGTTTAAGCTGAGGAAAGCTCCTCAACTTAATCCATGATTAGGGATTAAACCCATGACAAAACAAGCCTTTGATTAAGTGGATTTTATTTAATGGTATGATGATGAAGTGAATTTTATGGTTTGTAAGACAACTTGAGGGGGACTTGTCCATTAACACTAGGGTTAGTCCTTCTTAACCAATTAAGGAAGAATTAGAACCCTAATGCAAGGCCCAAGTTACAAGTGTGATGTCTTGATGATTATTAAGTGAATTGATTAAGAGATTTAAACACATTAAGGGTTTAACACTTAGGATTAAAGTTATACACTCCATCCTAAGAGAAGGATGCAGGCATAAGCTTAATCACAAAGTCTTAAAGCCTTTAGGGTTTAGTCCCTGATTATGAGATGAGAAAAGAAGACTCAAAGAGAGACACAAAGGTAAAAAACTATGAGGGGAGACTAATCAAAACCCTAATTCATTATCATGCTTGGTTGACCCTAAGGTTTGTGAGGTTTGCAAGAAGAATCTTCAAAGGAGCCACCAGGAAGCAGATGAATAAGATCAAGAGAAGCAAAGTGATTTGCTTCATTCAAGAAGTCAAGTCACTTGGAGAAAGAAAGTAGGAAGAACAAGAATGAGCAAGCTCAATCTCAAACACAAATAGAAATGCAGCAATGGATGCAAGAGAGATGAAAAGAAAAGTTATGAGAAGTGAAGGCAAATTCACTTCTCAAGTTTACTTACCACCTGAAATGTTAGAAAGAAATGCAATGCAATGCAAGATGAGATGAAATGGTATGATGCAAAGCAAAACCAGAAGCATGTTGATGATGATTATGATGTTATGAAGTGATGCAAACATGAGGCAGGACATGGAGATGTTCATACAAGATCATGGATGCAAATGATGCAAGCTAAGGAGCATGAACAAACATGAAATGTTATGAAGCATACAAGACAAATGACATGGCAAATATGTAATGCAATGATCAAACATGCTTCCTACATGTCCTAAGATGTCAAATGGATCACAAGAATGCACAAAATGCAAAGACAAGTCATGTTATGCAAGGAAATTCAAGAAGGATGCAAGAGAAAGCCCAAATTAGGGTTTATGGATCAAACATCAAACCAAAACCAAAAACAGAAGCAAACCTTAAGATCAAAAATGGAAAATGGCATCCAAAGAAAACCCTAGACCTATAATAAACCACTGCCCAAAGGGGAACTCTCAACTCTTAACCAATCTCAAGATATGATTTTTCTAAGTTATTAGGGTTTTCTAGGGTTCTTAGCAAAAGAAATGCCAAACAATTGGAAGATGCAAAATCAAATCATGACCATTTTACCCTAGAAACTACATGCCAAACACAAAACAATGCAAAAAGAATCAATGTCCAAACCTTCTCCAATAGGCAGAAATGAATTTTTAAACTTATGATCAAATTAATGCACAAAATATGATTTAATTCAATGAAAAATTCCTAAAATGCATCAAGATCAAAAAAGAAATTTGGTTTGAAGGTTGGACAATGTTTCTAAATGTCTTAGAACATTTCATGAATTTTTTTGTAATTTTTAAATACCTAAAAGTATTTTTAATTAATTAATTTCCATTAATCAATTAAAAATAATCTTTTAAATATTTAAAAATACTTTTTTAATGATAAAAATAAAATTAAAAATATTTTTGGGTCTTAAAAATTAATAAAACTTTTAAGAAAAAGTTTCATAATTTTTAAGAATTTTTTGCTATTTTAAATTAAATATGCAAGTTAAATGAAAAGAAAATGAAATTAAAATAAAATAAAATGAAGTATGCAGCATGGAAGGCCAGGATTCAATCTGGAAAGGAGACCATTGACCGCGCGCCAAATCCAGTGGTTCAAATTCAAACTTCTTAAATTCAATTAATTAAACTAATTAAACCTAATTATGAATTAATGACATGATCTGGACCATACACGCACGCGCGGGAAGCCAGATCCAAGGGTCTACATTTGAATTTTGCCCTAACCCTAATTAACTCACTAATCACTTTCAGGTGGTCGGAGAAGACTTCCGGTCGTCTTCTCCGGCCAGCACCTCACCTGAGAAATCCCCAAACCCCTCAAATCGTAACAAAAACAAAATCTATGAATTGGGAAATGATCTCCAACCTCTCACGAATCAAACCCCTCTCTCAAAACAAATTTATTCTTCCTAAACAAGCTGAATCGAAGAGAACAAGTTCTAGGGCACGCAAGCTTCAGAGACAAATTAAATACTCAAAACAAAGCCATTTCAAAAACTAAGAACATCAGGATGATCAGTGAATCACATAGAACAAGTTTGTAGCAAGAAAAATGATTTCTGGAAAAATAATTTTCGAGCTACCTGAGATTTGGAGCTTTCAACTTGAGGACTTTCTGGCCACTTCTTTCAGTGCAAACCACTCCACCTGATCCCCAGAAGATGTTTGAATGCTCAAAAGAAGTTTGAGCTGGCTGGATAGTGAGATTCGAAAGCTCCTGCTCAAGCTTGGTCAGAAATGGCAATGGAGTTTCTGGAGGTTTCAGGCCATTGTGAATGATGGTTTGTGATCCTGAGGATGAATGGAGAAGGTCTGGAGTGTTTGTTGGTGTGTTTGTGGTTTGTGGAAGGAGATTCGATTGAAACTGCAAAATGAAGTGAGAAATGACAGTGAGATGTTCAGGCTGTTTCAGGCTTGTGTTCTTGGTGCTGGGTGGTCTATGGAGCAAGGTGAGTTGAATGGTGAAGAGGGTTTGAATGTTTGCAAGCTGTGTAAGCAGATTCGAAGCAACTTGAAATTGGGAGTGTTTGTGTGAATGTTGTGAATGAGAGAGCTTCAGCCTTGCTTAGTGTTATGTCTTGCTTGCAAATTGTCCACATAACTCTCTCTCATTGGTCAGTTGATTGGACATGTGCTTTATTGATTGGTAAGTTGCCTTTTGCAAAAAGTCAAATAATGTGTAAGAGAAGTATGGTGAAGTGCTAGCTTGGTACAAAGCCTAGGGGCTGCGCAGCATGGTGTGGTGAGTGAGCCAGCAAGGTCAGCATCCAAGGTTGCAAGTTGTAAGAAGTGATCATGATGATTTTGCAAGTTGTTGCTCTTTGGTTCACATGTGAGAAAGTCTTGTTACACAAACCATACCATGGGGAAACTTGGTCCAATTCTGATTTTTAAGGCTCATAGAATGTTTGTGTAATGGTTTGAAATGAATTAGAGGTCACATAATGCATTGGTCCAAGAGTTTGCAAAATTTCCATTTGAAGCATGCCTTGAAAATCAATGATTTTAGCCAACTTTGCATTGCCATAACTTTTGATCCAAGAAGAGTTTGATCATGTTCTTGTACTTTTTGAAAAGGGAAAGATGAGATCTACAACTTTCATGACCAAAGTTTTTTCATTTGAAGCCTTTTTGAGTCAAGAATCAAGGCTTGAAAAATGACCTAAAATGATGCATTCTTGAAAAGTCAACTATGCCCAAAAAGTCAACATTTGTAAAAACCCTAAATTCTTGATTTCTATGAACTTCAACCTTCTTCCATGATCAAATAAAGATCATATACACTCAAAATGATGAAGATCACCTATTGGTTGGGTCATTGGGGGCCTCAGATGCCCTGATTTTACACTGACTTGTCTGAAAAGTCAACCCTTGATCAGATGACTTCCCCATGGAATTTCTTCATGAAAATTGATGTGCATACTCCCTATACCATATAAAGAGCAATGGAAACAAGAAATGACCAAAAAATTTGGAGTTATGGCCTCTGAAACCAAAACCCTAATTTTCAGTCAACTGTGCAGTCAAACCTGGCTCTGCATCTACTCAAACCCTAGTTCTTGTGATTCCTCTGCATTTTTGACTTTGAGGAGATGAAATATGATATAAGAACACACATGGACCCCTTTAAGTTGATTGGTGGCCTTTGGAGTGGCTCAAGAAGCTTTGGGATTGCTCAGATCACAAACCCTAGGTGCAGATGACTTAGAAACTATCCAGTGAACCAAAAATGAGATGTGAGATGATATGATTGTGTTTATGAATATGAGGATGATCACAAGCCATGGTGAAATGGATGAGGGCAAATTTGGGGTGTTTACAGCTGCCCCTATTCAAACATGAGTTAGCTGTGCAGGATGTAAGCAACGGCTTAACAGGCAAACAAGATAACTTGTGGTTGAATACCAAAGACAGTCCAAAATTTGCACTCACGGAATGAAGAAGAAAAGGGATATAGATTGTAAATGAAAAAAGTAGAGTATATTGTAAGGTGTGGGCGACGGAGGACGACCGTCGAGCAGAGGACGACTGCTGGGTAAAGAGCAATGACGGGGACGGCCGACATGCTGGGGATAAAAAGTAGAGCTAAGACGGGGACGGCCGACTAGCCGGAAAAAGTGTGCAAAGCGATGACGGGGACGGCCGACATGCTGGGGAAAATAAGATATCATGATGGGGACGGCCATCAACATAAAGCTGTAAAATTTTCTAGGGATCGAATGAAACATGACGGGGACGGCCATCAAGTTCATAAAGGTAACCAACGATGGGGACGGCCATCGGGCTAAAAAGAGAAAAGGGACCACGACGGGGACGGCCATCGGGTTAAAGAATAAATGAAATAAACAGTTGATGGGGTACGGCCATCAAAGGTGAAGGACGATCACCTAGCAGGGGACGGCTGATCTGTTGGGGATAAAAGAAATATGATGGGGACGGCCATCAAAGGTGGAGGACGACCACCTGGCAGGGTACGGCTGCCGAAAATATCAACGATGGGGACGGCCATCGGATAGGAAAGGTCAACGATGGGGACGGCCATCGGACGAGCATGATGGAGGACGACCATCAAGAAGTGGAGGACGACCACTCAGCAGGGGACGGCTGCTCTCGAGGTTTATCGTAACACAGGACGAGTGTCAGATAACCAATATCAACAATGGGGACGGCCATTGGATAAAGTGATGAAGGACGATCATCAAAGGGTGGAGGACGACCACCTAGCAGGGGACGGCTGCTAAAAATATCAACGATGGGGACGACCATCGGATGAGCATGATGGAGGACGACCATCAAGAAGTGGAGGACGACCACTTAGCAGGGTACGGCTGCTCTCAGGGTTATCGTAACACAGGGCTAGTGTTAGATAAAAAGAAAATTTGTTGGCGATCTACTGGGGATATAGTGAACACGAACGAGCGTTTATATCCAAGAAGAGAAAGTATAAGTGTTTGGTATTGTGTATAGATTAAAGATGCGGACGAGCATCCTTAAGACTATGATACGGACGAGTACCATGTAGAAACAAGCTAACACATGTTCAGAGATGATGATACGGACGAGTATCAACTGGTTAACAAAGAACACGAACGAGTGTTGCATCTGAAAGGACTCTTCTGGGGGAATAGTAGACACGGACGAGCATCTATATTCAAGAAGACACAAGTGTTTGACACGGTGTATGGATTAAAGATGCGGACGAGCATCCTTAAGACTTATGATACGGACGAGCATCATGTAGAAACAAACACTAGACGCAATGTTCTGAGATAATGGTACGGACGAGTACCAACTGGTTAACAAAGGACAAGGACTACTGTCGAATCTGTGGGGATATAGATGGTGTATACAAGATACGGGCGAGTATCTGTATAAGTGTACCATGAGTAGTGAGTATTGTATTGTATAGATGAGTGTTTATCTGCTGGGGAGAGTGACACGGACGAGTGTCAAAGGAGAAAAGTATAATATTAACAAGTGTATGGGTTGATGAAAGTGTAAGCGGTTGCGCTGGGAATATGACACGGACGGGTGTCGAGAAAGTGTATATATAAGTATATGTGAGTGCAAAGAGGGTGTCTTTGGCTTTCTGCTGGTGATATGACACGGACGGGTGTCATGACGTATCTGTAACACGGGTGATCTTGTTTGTGAAGAGTGTTCAGGCGACTTACTGGGGAAAGGTGGCACGGGCGGGTGTCACAATGAGTATGTGATGGTGTTTTGTGAATGTGAGGCAACTGCTTTTGCCGGGGAATCTGGTGGGGATTTCTGTACATTGTTGATGAATGGTTATTATTCACAAGTGTTCGACTCACAACATGACTTATGATTATGCAATGCCTTTGATTTTTGCCGTAATGCTCCGTATTAGACGGAATGCTACGCTCTGAGGGGATAGTATGATGCAAATGCTATGATTATGCAAAGAGGCACCGATCCGGGATTCGGATCCCATTGCTGTGAAGATCTCCGGTCGATCCGCTTGAAGTGAACATCCCAGCTGGGGATGAGATCATCGGTAGATCTAATAAGATGCATTTGCTTGGGGATATATGTCACTGATTGACATATCCTTGTAATACGGGACCCAGCCGGGGTTTGTAGAAGCTTTCTTCACTCTGTTGTGATCTCCTCATGCGTTGCTCTTCTGGATAGAGGCTGAAAGACTTTGCTGATGAAAGAGCTGATGAAAGACTTTGCTGGAGAATCAAAATATGCCCCAAGTATAGCATAACAGCTGTGTTGGGAAGATATGCCAATGAAAATTGGCTTTGACTGAATGCGAATAACCAACTCCTCATGAGGGAATCTTGTCGGCTGAAAGAAGATCTTTATACTCGGGGAAGAAATAAACTTCCAATGCCCTGCTGGTAAAATAAATACCAGACATTCCCTGAGAATTAACACAGTGCTTCAAACTTCTGAGCTCAACAAAAGCATTACTGATAATCCTGAGTGAACTAAAATTCCCTTAACTCTTCAAATTGCCTCAGATCGCATTGTTTATGAAAAAGATTGTCTTCAGAGGATTTTACAGAAGACATGGCATCCAGAATTGCCCCAGTGTCTTCAAACTCTCGCAGAAATCAAACGGATCTTGAGATAACTGCCCCAGACTACGTCTTGAAACGATTCTCGCCCCACATCAGAGCTAAAACAGAAACCATGCGGTATGAAGATGCAATGCAAATGATGTACAATGCAGACGTATGCTCATAACCAAAGATACGAAACAAGGATGGTTGGGCGCTAGGGCCAGGTTGATAGATATATCTATGGTTGCCAAGCAATTGGACTTTTGAAGGTGAATTACCAGACGAGAACTGGTTTATTGAAGTTAGGCCAACAGACGAGAACTGATGGGCAAAGAATAAGTCGTCAGACGAGAACTGACTCCTCGGGGTGTTCATTGTCAAACGAGAATTGACTCTGAAAAAAGAATGACTACCAGACGAGAACTGGCGTCCAAAAGGTTAATGAAAAGGTGACCAGACGAGAACTGGTTACCAGATTCACCTACCAGACGAGAACTGGTATTTGAAATTAGTTTGCCAGACGAGAACTGGACTTTGGGTTTGTCTGCCGGATGAGGACTAGACTTTGAAATGGCTTGCCAGACGAGAACTGGACTTTAAATGGTTTGCCAGACGAGAACTGGACTTTGAACGGTTTGCCAGACGAGGCCCTATGGATGTGAGACTGATGTTTGTGGGGAGTTATGCTCAATGCAATGATGATGCATATGCTCTATATGCGACATAAATAACGTATGCAAATGATTTATGCCATGCTTATGAAAAGCTAGAAAAACTCCCAAGGACGGGAAGAAAGGTCTTATGCGACAAGGCTTCTAATGAGAAGGGTGACAAAGGCGAGGGTGGGTAGCATGATTTCCCGACACTCGTCTTGAACTCTGAGATTACTGATATACTTGCTCTGTGTAGCTAAAATTTGCCCCTATTGGGTGAGTCTCTGAACAGACCGCCACTGATTATCCAATTCCTGGAATAGCAGACCTGGATGCTCGAGGAGAATTGCATCTAGTGAACTCTGGAAGTATCCTTCCCCGGTATGAGCGTGTAAGCGACTTGACTCATTCTGACTGAGCATTGGAAGACTTCATCCTTGGACAACAGAAATTTCGGGTGGCCTGCCCCTATTTGGCAGATTCAGCTCTGATCAACTGACTTCGAATGACGTTCCTCGATCAACTGATGCTTGGGAACTCTCTTTACCCTGACAGATTCCTTGGTCAACAAAACCACTGGATAACATGCCCCTGATTCATAGGCTAACAAGATGCTCTTGATTCTGGTCATCATTGTTGAATGATCAAGTTCCCTCGCGATTGCTCTTTGTAGGAACTTTCCTGATGACACAGGCTGTCTTGCAATTAAAACTGTTCATTTACAAATGGTAATTTTAATGCAGTGCACATGCAAGTTTGGAAATTTATTTATTTGAATTTTGTGACCGTGTGTGACGAATGGACGATTAGTCCAAACGTAGTGTTGAGTTAGCAAATCGTTGGGAGTCAGTTTACGCAACCTTGTCGTAGCATGCTTTCAGAATTGAACCTGATTCAATTAGGACTTTCAAGGGTTATAACGTGGTCTGGTTCACGGTTTTAGAAAGAAAGATTTATGGCTCAAAGTTTATTTGTGCCCATCCATTCTCCTTGATGTTCTCCAGTCCTATGTTCAGCTAATTCGACTTAAGCGCTCGCTTCTCACAAGGGTTTTGTAATGATTGAGGAACCGATGACGTTGATGGTTTACGCACCAATGAGGTTTCTTGGAGTAACAGTCACCCATTCTGACTTTGTGTCTGTAGTCACACGACTTTGTTCTAATGGAAGATTCTCTTTCATTTTTTTTTACTCCCTAACTTTTGCCTGGACTGGTTCTCTTTTTTTGAATTTTTCGATTTCGAAGTCCAGCGGGATGCCCTAACTTTTGCCTAAGTCATATATTTTCACACATTTTTTCGACTTAGCGGGCTTTATTTCCTTCTTTTTTTCTTTGATTTTTGTTGAACAAATCGTGTGACACTGGCTTGTCATGACTTGCTGAAAGGGTTGACTGCCTCATTCCTTTGTTGGTGAGGGATAACCATTATGGTTTCACGTCCCTTGACCTCTTGAGGTGTAATGAATAAAGGTAATGGATCCTCGGATGCACCCTCCTTTGGAAATTTGAATGCTCGATCAAATTAACTGATAACTACCCTGCCCCGGGTTGAATGTGAGGTTTTTTTTTTTTTGTTTAGAAAAGGAACTCCTACTTCAAGGCTCAAAGGGGTTGACGAGGGTCTATCTCCCTTATATCTCCGGTGTTTGGGGATTGAAACAATGCCTGTACATCGTCAGCAGGTTCTACCCTGAAAGCATACCTTGAACAATTATGAGTATTCAGTTGTCATCATCCTCCCTCAAACCTGCTAAACAACAGTGACATAGATGGGAGGTAAATGGATGCAATTTTTTTATTTTTCGTTTTTGATGCAAGGAAAGAAAAAAAATGAGCGAAATGCGACATAATTGATTCAAAAATGCAAGGTCACTACATTAACATTACCATTCAAAAATAACATTGCTTAAAAGACAAGTAGCTGCTAACAGGAAAGAAACTACAATGCAAATGATAAAAGGATACAACGATCACCAATTCTGATGACATACCGTTGTCTGAGCCACTGAAATCAAGATACGCTTCTTTTGAAGTCTTTGAACTCAATCAGGTGAAAGGTTGACGTGCACAACCAAGCTTCCTTCTGGAAAGGGGATGTAACCCTTGTCGATCAACTGTTGTACTTTGGCTTGAAAAGCTTTGCAATCTTTGAATGCCCCATTGATCCACCATGATACCCGCACTGCTCATGAGGATTATACCCTGGAGGGTACGGCTCTGACAACGGCTTGAGAGGCTTAGGAACCACCAAAGAGCTTTGAATTAGATATGGCAAGAGTTCACTGTATGCCATGGGGACCGGATGAAGAGGAGCAATCCTTCTTTCCAGATTGTTACGAGGCCTAGGCTGGCTCTGAAGTTGATTATGAGGTCTTCGACCATGAGATTGCAGATTTGGATGAGGAGGAGCCCAGGGTTTTTGACACGGTGTTCTGAGCATCGCCGAATGCCCGTAAGAGTAATCAGATTCAGGAACAGATGATCTCTGAGAAGATGTTGTTCTAGAATATTCGATATTTGCCATGACTGCACTGACGTCAATCCATTCTTCCTCTTGGGAGCTAACAACAGACTCACCTTCACTAGCTGGGATATTCGAAAAGTCCTGGATCTTTCCACTTTTGAGCAGGCTCTCAACGCGTACTCCAACTATCATCAAATCAGAGAAGCTTGTCATCCCAATGCTACTCATTCTTTCCAAGTATGGACCCTACAAGGTGCCCACGAACAGGTCAATTAATTCTCTGTCTGAAAGTGGTGGTTGCACTTGGGCTGCCAATTCTCTCCACCGCTGTGCATATTCTCTGAAAGATTCACCACTCCTCTGGGATAGGCTTTGCAAGTGCGTGCGATTGGGCGCCACGTCCATATTGTACTGGTATTGCTTTACGAAAGCTCTGGATAAATCATTCCAAGATCGAATATGACTGCTTTCCAAATCCATGTACCAACTTAAAGATGCCCCACTTAAACTGTCCTGAAAACAGTGAATCATCAACTTATCATTGCAGGCATGAGAAGTCATTTTTCTGCAGAACATCACCAAATGACGCTTCGGGCAACTGACACCAGTGTATTTTTCAAACTTCGGAGCCTTGAAATCTGGAGGAATGACAAGATCAGGCACCAAACACAGGGTTAGAGCATCAAAACCAAAGGCATCAGGATCTGCTAAGGCTTTGAGTCGCTCGTCCAACACACGAAATCTTTCATCAGGACCAATAACTTGTGGATCCTTGGTTTTCACAAGAGGGATTGTCCCTTGGAAGTCTGGCATAGGAAAGGCAAAACCCTGATAATATGTAGAATCAGAAGAAGTTGAAGGTCCACCTCGGACAGCAGATGGTTCAGGTATATTCTGATTCACGATCGGGGTCTGTGCAGGCTGAGCTTGAGCAAGATTGTTCACTTGTGGAAGATCTTCATCAGGAGAGAGACCATACAGAGGATTGGTCATTGAAGTGAAACTAGGTGGAAACTCAACATTCTGACGGTTGTTCTCTGACATAGCTACTGACGGCTTCCGATCTGACCCTTTACCTCTTGACACTGTTCAGTC
Source organism: Lathyrus aphaca (assembly GCA_963966055.1). NCBI lineage: Eukaryota > Viridiplantae > Streptophyta > Magnoliopsida > Fabales > Fabaceae > Lathyrus > Lathyrus aphaca. The sequence continues at coordinate 141,504,927 of OZ014519.1, forward strand.
TAGCTTCACACGCTCTGTCGTCTTCTAACTGTTACCACTTGTCCAAACTGAGTACCGGGAAATCAGCTAGCTGGCAGGGGACAAAAGAGGAAGGATGAGCTCTCTGGAGGAGGAAAATGCAATGCAGATGCAAATGCAAAATGCAATATGATAATGCAAAAGATGCAAAGACATGGGATCACAGCTAGAAACTGCCTGGAATCTGGAATACTGCCAAGAATCAAGTGTCTGTAACCACAAGATCTCTGTGTAGTAGCCCGAAATAGTAACTGAAAACCAGAGGTCAAAAACTTCAGGATCATAGTGACCGGATCAAACAAATGTACCGGTAATGAGGGTATGTTGAGGTCAAGGGTACCTGCAAACCTGTAAACAGCCCAACCCCCTCACAGGTGGTGTTCTAAAACAAGGATCCTCAGACTTGGATCAGTTATGAGAAGTGTAAACACTTCTAACCCGGAGGTACAGCGTTTACAATAACCATAAAAAATCCTCCTCTAATTCTCCTCAGTTTCTGAAGGTCATAATAAAGGTCATTCAGACTTAGCAGGCTTCCCAGATAGCCCTAGCACTGCAGGAAATCTGCAACACAGAGTTCTCAAGAAGAAACCCATATCTGAACCGTGTTTCATATTCCCGCACCAGACCAAAATGGAATGGGAAAGAATATGATTCACTCTAGCCTAGGTGTCACTCAGGTCCCAGGTATAGGACCTTAACTCTCAATGGAACACCCACCCACCAAAGCAAAACCAGATCCATCCAGACAGCATGACAGTATGATATATGTAAAGCAGTAAAGAAAGCAGATAAACAACTGTACATAAAGTAAAAATAAACACAAATATACAAACACAAATAAGCACATAACACCCCAGTAAACACAAATCAATCAAGCGCTAGGAGGAACCCACAAGAAGAACCAGAAGCCCTGGTTGCAGCATTTACTTTCCCCAGCAGAGTCGCCAAGCTGTCGCTCCCGATAAATGGGACCGGCCCAGATAAAGGTACAGACGCGAACGGTCGGCGAGAGGGACAGTGAGAACACACAGCCGTGAACTCACTGGAGATGAATAGAGTCGCCAGCTAGGCATTTTTATCCCGGAGGAAAGGTAATGCTGCATAAACCTAGAAAGAGATGGATAAGACGGTTGCGAACCAGAGAGACTGAGAAAGGGGGTTGGTTACAACCTGGGAAGGTATTAGCACCCAGATTGTCCGCCGTACTCGACGGGATCCACGCTTGAAAGATTTGTGTTTAAAGGGGTAGTGTCAGTGCAATTTGTGTATAAAAATAGCTGGAAAAGATGTACAGGTGTCAATGTAAAGTGTATAAGTGATATGAAGTATGGAAGTGTCAGTGCAAGGAAAAGAGTGAGATGCTCAAGATCATGAGGCTTAAAGAATAAAGCTAGAAAGAGGGGGAATATACAGAGACTTTTGTTCGATAACTGTTAAGTTATGCCTACGTATCCTCTCGTGCAATGAGGAAGTCAGAACACCGTAGTTCGACCCAAAGAGACTGAAAGATGAATTGACTGGTGAACTGCTTACTTGTCTATGCTCAAGTGTATGACCTGTCTGGCTCAGGTGCTAACTGTCTTGCATTAGACGGAAGAAACAAGTTCTCGTTTGTGAGTGAAGGTGATGAGAAAAGAATCCCGGAGGAGACGATTATTGTTTGTTTTTGAGTTTTCAGTCTTTTATTTCTTTTTGAAGTTTGTCATAAGTTAATGAGCTTAAGCCTAAACCAATGGATTTAGTAAACTCATCACATCTTCCCTCTGATTAGGGGTAATGAGAATACCTTAAGTGTGAAGTCAGATTCTCACACTTAATCACCTTTGATGTAGGGTTAAGATCATTAACCTACTTGTGATTATTTAGATGTTTTTGGTGTTTTTGTTTAGTGTTAAGTAATGAGGTTAAGCCATAATCAGGGATTAAACAGACTCATTACACCATCCTAAAAGAAGGATGATAGATGAGAATGTTTAAGCTGAGGAAAGCTCCTCAACTTAATCCATGATTAGGGATTAAACCCATGACAAAACAAGCCTTTGATTAAGTGTATTTTATTTAATGGTATGATGATGAAGTGAATTTTATGGTTTGTAAGACAACTTGAGGGGGACTTGTCCATTAACACTAGGGTTAGTCCTTCTTAACCAATTAAGGAAGAATTAGAACCCTAATGCAAGGCCCAAGTTACAAGTGTGATGTCTTGATGATTATTAAGTGAATTGATTAAGAGATTTAAACACATTAAGGGTTTAACACTTAGGATTAAAGTTATACACTCCATCCTAAGAGAAGGATGCAGGCATAAGCTTAATCACAAAGTCTTAAAGCCTTTAGGGTTTAGTCCCTGATTATGAGATGAGAAAAGAAGACTCAAAGAGAGACACAAAGGTAAAAAACTATGAGGGGAGACTAATCAAAACCCTAATTCATTATCATGCTTGGTTGACCCTAAGGTTTGTGAGGTTTGCAAGAAGAATCTTCAAAGGAGCCACCAGGAAGCAGATGAATAAGATCAAGAGAAGCAAAGTGATTTGCTTCATTCAAGAAGTCAAGTCACTTGGAGAAAGAAAGTAGGAAGAACAAGAATGAGCAAGCTCAATCTCAAACACAAATAGAAATGCAGCAATGGATGCAAGAGAGATGAAAAGAAAAGTTATGAGAAGTGAAGGCAAATTCACTTCTCAAGTTTACTTACCACCTGAAATGTTAGAAAGAAATGCAATGCAATGCAAGATGAGATGAAATGGTATGATGCAAAGCAAAACCAGAAGCATGTTGATGATGATTATGATGTTATGAAGTGCTGCAAACATGAGGCAGGACATGGAGATGTTCATACAAGATCATGGATGCAAATGATGCAAGCTAAGGAGCATGAACAAACATGAAATGTTATGAAGCATACAAGACAAATGACATGGCAAATATGTAATGCAATGATCAAACATGCTTCCTACATGTCCTAAGATGTCAAATGGATCACAAGAATGCACAAAATGCAAAGACAAGTCATGTTATGCAAGGAAATGCAAGACGGATGCAAGAGAAAGCCCAAATTAGGGTTTATGGATCAAACATCAAACCAAAACCAAAAACAGAAGCAAACCTTAAGATCAAAAATGGAAAATGGCATCCAAAGAAAACCCTAGACCTATAATAAACCACTGCCCAAAGGGGAACTCTCAACTCTTAACCAATCTCAAGATATGATTTTTCTAAGTTATTAGGGTTTTCTAGGGTTCTTAGCAAAAGAAATGCCAAACAATTGGAAGATGCAAAATCAAATCATGACCATTTTACCCTAGAAACTACATGCCAAACACAAAACAATGCAAAAAGAATCAATGTCCAAACCTTCTCCAATTGGCAGAAATGAATTTTTAAACTTATGATCAAATTAATGCACAAAATATGATTTAATTCAATGAAAAATTCCTAAAATGCATCAAGATCAAAAAAGAAATTTGGTTTGAAGGTTGGACAATGTTTCTAAATGTCTTAGAACATTTCATGAATTTTTTTGTAATTTTTAAATACCTAAAAGTATTTTTAATTAATTAATTTCCATTAATCAATTAAAAATAATCTTTTAAATATTTAAAAATACTTTTTTAATGATAAAAATAAAATTAAAAATATTTTTGGGTCTTAAAAATTAATAAAACTTTTAAGAAAAAGTTTCATAATTTTTAAGAATTTTTTGCTATTTTAAATTAAATATGCAAGTTAAATGAAAAGAAAATGAAATTAAAATAAAATAAAATGAAGTATGCAGCATGGAAGGCCAGGATTCAATCTGGAAAGGAGACCATTGACCGTGCGCCAAATCCAGTGGTTCAAATTCAAACTTCTTAAATTCAATTAATTAAACTAATTAAACCTAATTATGAATTAATGACATGATCTGGACCATACACGCACGCGCGGGAAGCCAGATCCAAGGGTCTACATTTGAATTTTGCCCTAACCCTAATTAACTCACTAATCACTTTCAGGTGGCCGGAGAAGACTTCCGGTCGTCTTCTCCGGCCAGCACCTCACCTGAGAAATCCCCAAACCCCTCAAATCGTAACAAAAACAAAATCTATGAATTGGGAAATGATCTCCAACCTCTCACGAATCAAACCCCTCTCTCAAAACAAATTTATTCTTCCTAAACAAGCTGAATCGAAGAGAACAAGTTCTAGGGCACGCAAGCTTCAGAGACAAATTAAATACTCAAAACAAAGCCATTTCAAAAACTAAGAACATCAGGATGATCAGTGAATCACATAGAACAAGTTTGTAGCAAGAAAAATGATTTCTGGAAAAATAATTTTCGAGCTACCTGAGATTTGGAGCTTTCAACTTGAGGACTTTCTGGCCACTTCTTTCAGTGCAAACCACTCCACCTGATCCCCAGAAGATGTTTGAATGCTCAAAAGAAGTTTGAGCTGTCTGGATAGTGAGATTCGAAAGCTCCTGCTCAAGCTTGGTCAGAAATGGCAATGGAGTTTCTGGAGGTTTCAGGCCATTGTGAATGATGGTTTGTGATCCTGAGGATGAATGGAGAAGGTCTGGAGTGTTTGTTGGTGTGTTTGTGGTTTGTGGAAGGAGATTCGATTGAAACTGCAAAATGAAGTGAGAAATGACAGTGAGATGTTCAGGCTGTTTCAGGCTTGTGTTCTTGGTGCTGGGTGGTCTATGGAGCAAGGTGAGTTGAATGGTGAAGAGGGTTTGAATGTTTGCAAGCTGTGTAAGTAGATTCGAAGCAACTTGCAATTGGGAGTGTTTGTGTGAATGTTGTGAATGAGAGAGCTTCAGCCTTGCTTAGTGTTATGTCTTGCTTGCAAATTGTCCACATAACTCTCTCTCATTGGTCAGTTGATTGGACATGTGCTTTATTGATTGGTAAGTTGCCTTTTGCAAAAAGTCAAATAATGTGTAAGAGAAGTATGGTGAAGTGCTAGCTTGGTACAAAGCCTAGGGGCTGCACAGCATGGTGTGGTGAGTGAGCCAGCAAGGTCAGCATCCAAGGTTGCAAGTTGTAAGAAGTGATCATGATGATTTTGCAAGTTGTTGCTCTTTGGTTCACATGTGAGAAAGTCTTGTTACACAAACCATACCATGGGGAAACTTGGTCCAATTCTGATTTTTAAGGCTCATAGAATGTTTGTGTAATGGTTTGAAATGAATTAGAGGTCACATAATGCATTGGTCCAAGATTTTGCAAAATTTCCATTTGAAGCATGCCTTGAAAATCAATGATTTTAGCCAACTTTGCATTGCCATAACTTTTGATCCAAGAAGAGTTTGATCATGTTCTTGTACTTTTTGAAAAGGGAAAGATGAGATCTACAACTTTCATGACCAAAGTTTTTTCATTTGAAGCCTTTTTGAGTCAAGAATCAAGGCTTGAAAAATGACCTAAAATGATGCATTCTTGAAAAGTCAACTATGCCCAAAAAGTCAACATTTGTAAAAACCCTAAATTCTTGATTTCTATGAACTTCAACCTTCTTCCATGATCAAATAAAGATCATATACACTCAAAATGATGAAGATCACCTATTGGTTGGGTCATTGGGGGCCTCAGATGCCCTGATTTTACACTGACTTGTCTGAAAAGTCAACCCTTGATCAGATGACTTCCCCATGGAATTTCTTCATGAAAATTGATGTGCATACTCCCTATACCATATAAAGAGCAATGGAAACAAGAAATGACCAAAAAATTTGGAGTTATGGCCTCTGAAACCAAAACCCTAATTTTCAGTCAACTGTGTAGTCAAACCTGGCTCTGCATCTACTCAAACCCTAGTTCTTGTGATTCCTCTGCATTTTTGACTTTGAGGAGATGAAATATGATATAAGAACACACATGGACCCCTTTAAGTTGATTGGTGGCCTTTGGAGTGGCTCAAGAAGCTTTGGGATTGCTCAGATCACAAACCCTAGGTGCAGATGACTTAGAAACTATCCAGTGAACCAAAAATGAGATGTGAGATGATATGATTGTGTTTATGCATATGAGGATGATCACAAGCCATGGTGAAATGGATGAGGGCAAATTTGGGGTGTTTACACAATGTAATCTGGGCCCAGAAATTGAGCATGTTGTCTGCTAAGGACATCAAATGGTTTACCTTGAGGCTGAAGGGGAGGAACTTTATCACTAGCTATGGAATTTATCTCAATGTGCCATTAGTAGGAGTTGATGGGGGGCATCAGTTATAACCCTATCCTCTTGAGAAGACAGTTAGGTTATGCACTCAAAGATGTTCCCGAAGAATTTAAGTTATTCTAGACTTTTTACTTCCCTATGAAAGATAACCTTCCTTTGGTCAGGAAAGCTGTAGGTTCCTGGAAGCTTATCAGAAGAAAAGGGGTAGCAGGTCTAGGCAGAAGCAACAATCAGATGTTCCCCGAGTATGAAGCTTGGATAAAGGAGAAAGCCCAAGTGGTCCTAATCCCCTTTTCTGCACCAGTTCCATCTCCTACTACTGTGCCATTGGAGGATTATCAGAAGTTGGAGGCTTTGGTCCAACAACTTAGAGCTGAGAATATGGAGGTCAATAATTCTTGCCAGAAGCTGATGATCCACAACAAGAAGTTGGAGGAAAGAACTCATCAAGATGAAAAGATAGTCCGGCTCAAGCAAAAGGACTTTACAGAAAGGGAGCTTTATTTCAAGAAGAAGATGTTGGCAGAAACCAACAAAGCGAGTCAGCGTCGGAGGGATAAGAAGTCTTTAGATGAAGCCAATGAATCTGTGACCCTTTGGCAAGAAAGATGGGATGCAAATCTAAAAAGAAAAAGGAGGTAGAGGTTGAGTATAAGCTGAAGATCAAAAACCTTCAAGAGCTCTTGGCTGAACTAGAAGAGCTACTCCAGAAAGCCCATGAGTAGCGTGGAGATTACCATCAGAAGATAGCCCAAGGTCAATGAGTTGCTAAAGATATCCAGAAGAGGTAGGAGAGTTGAAACTCCGGGCCGATGTCAAGAAAGTCAAATCTGAGCTAAGTCTTAGAAAAGAGAATGAAGAGGTGTTCTTGCAGCAGATTAATAAATTACATACTTCCTTTAATCAGAGAGACCTCCTTATTCATAAGCTAATCCAGGAGCCAGGTCATGCAGACATAACTCAATTATTCCAAGTGGTCAAGCGTCTCAGCTGGAGACTGAAGGATATGGAGCTTCCTAGGGCTTAATTTCATTTGCTTGTACTAGGATTACCCAAAGGCTTATTGTGGGATCCCCCTTTACGCTTTGCTATTTTCTTTTGATGTATGAACTGGCACCCTTCGAGGAATTTGTTATCTTCAGATTTTAGTTTATGATATTTGACTTGGGTCGAATCTCTAGTTGTTATCCTTGCACTGACACGGGGTTCTAAGCACCAGTTCTCCACAGTTATCTGATTTGAGTTTCACGTGGGGTCTTCTTCCCCAGAATCTGAATTTTCAAAGGCTATCTAAATTCTCTAAATACCCGAGAGGGAATGTAAATAATCCTTGAGAATGAAAATAACACAATATTGCATGCATCCATGTCATTTTCATTTTTTTCTTTTGCATGTTATCCGGATTTCTTAACTTATTTGTTTATTCAGGAAAGATGGCGAGAGCCATGAAGAGCCGTCTTCTTAGAAACGACACTCTTCTGCACTGGTACGCTACTCGCCGCAACCAGAGCAACATCATAGACACCGTACAGACTGAGCTAAATGAGCTTTGCACCAAGATGGATAAGTTTATGACTATGATGCAGGGCATGGCCCAGGGGCAACAGGAGCTAAGAGCTTTTGTTCTTAGACTTGATCCACCACAGGTGGACCCTCTAGTTGTCACTTAGGGTGCTCAGGGAAATCCAATCAACAAAAATAGGGGTAACAGACCTCCAACTCCAGAGGGTGGAGGACCTATTCATGTTCATGTTGGTGACCAACAAGAATATCAGTTCACCTTGGTTAATGAAGACATGGTCTTTGGAACATGAGGTAATTCCCAAGACTTTTAGATGTTAGCTAAGAAAGTTAGGGCTTTGGAATGCAGGGATACTTTAGGCATTGATGTTTTTGACATGGGCTTGGTTCAAGAGGTGATCGTTCCTCCAAATTCTAAGCCTCCAAGATTCGACAAATACAACGGTAATTCTTTCCCAAAAACTCACCGGCAAGCTTTTTTCCGCAAGATTGTCGTGCATACCAAAGATAAGAAGCCGTGGATATACTATTTCCAGGACAGCCTGTCTGGAGGCTCACAAGAATGGTACATGAAATTGGAAAGGACCATTGTTCGCAATTGGAAAGAGATTGGGGAGGCTTTCCTCAAGCAATACAAATATAATATTGACATGGCTCCAATTCGGACCCAACTGCAAAGTAAGTCTCAAAAGAACTCCGAAAGCTTCAAGGAATATGTGCAGAGGAGGCGCGAAGTCGTATCTAGAGTTCAACCACCACCGCTGGAGAGAGAAATGGTTGACCTCTTCATGGATACCCTCCCTGGGCACTTCATGGAAAGATTAGCAGGTTGTTCATCTAGCGGCTTTTCTGACATTATCCTAACCGGCGAGAGAATTGATAGTTGGATAAAGCAGGGGAAAATTCAGAATAGTGAAGCGTCAACCTCTGGAGTCAAGAAACCTTTTGTTAAACGAAGAGAAGGTGAAGTCTCGGCTGTATACACTCAGAGGAAGAGGGGAAATCAGAACTGCTATCATCAGGCAGCTCCTGTTACCATTTCTACTCCCACAAATCCACAACAGGTTCAACAACCGCAACAACAGCGTCAGCAGAACTACCAGTAGCAAAGAGCTCCTCGTCAATACTATCCTCCCAAACCAAAGGATAGGAATCTCGAGACGCCTCTGATTTCTTATTCTCAGCTTTTGCAAAATCTTCTTCAACTTCAAATGATTCAGTTGAGAACCTTGCAGCCTCCGAGACCGGGGCAGATTACTGAGGGTTATGATGCTACCACCCATTGCGAGTTCCACTCTGGCGCTCCGGGCCATAGTACTGAAAATTGAAAGGCTTTGAAACTTGTCGTTCAGAACCTGATAGACTCCAAGGCAATCAATTTCGCTCCAACCCCGAACGTGTTTCAAGACCCCATGCCTCCGCATGGGAGGACCATATGAGCTATTGATAATGGTGAGGGTTTAAACCTGATATATAATGTCAATGCCTTGAAGACTTCATTGTTAGCGGTGAAGGGTTGTCTTCCCAAGAAGAATATATTTCCGGGTTGCGAAGAGGGTTGTTCAGATTCTAAGAATTTTGTTGATGGTTACAACCGATTGAGATCGGGGATACAAAGAATGATTGATGATGGTAGTGTTCAATTTGATAGGATCGTGAAGGAAGATGAAGTCTCGATAGTGGCTATCTACTATAATTCGGTACAAGTTCCAGGACCAGCTAAGGTGGTACCTGTGACATTTACCACTCCTGGACAAATTCCATACCAAAGAGAAAAAGCAGTCCCATGGTACTCTATGGCCGATTTTTACTGTAATGGTCAGAATCAGGATGTGGCCTCTTCCAGCTCAACTCAACACCAAGTTGAAAATGTTGGAGTTGGAGGGTTCACAAGGAGTGGAAGACAATTTGCGCCTGAAACGTTAAGAAACAGTGTGGTGCCACCAAGGGATAATGCAGAGGCCTAAGCAAGAGCAAAGGGAAAGCAGGCCATGACAGTGATGTCCCTGTACCAGAGCCTGATATCACTTTTGATAAGGAAGCAGAGGAATTTCTGAGAATCATCAAAAAGAGTGATTACAAAAGAGTTGATCACTTGCAGCAAACTCCCTCCAAGATTTCAATCTTCTCCTTGTTGATGTGTTCAGACTCACACAGGAAGGCCTTGTTGAGGATTTTAAACAAATCCTACGTACCTCAAGACATATCAGTAAACTAGCTTGAGACGGTGGTGTCAAGTGTGAACGCCAACCATGGTTTGGGGTTTACGGATATGGATATGACTATTGAGGGACACAACCACAATCGAGCTCTACACATTTCTATGGAATGTAAAGGAGAGATTCTCTCTCATGTACTTGTGGACACAGGATCATCCCTGAACGTACTTCCAAAGAAAGCACTGATTAAGTTGGACTATGACGAGGTTGTGCTTAGACCAAGCGACTTGGTGGTCCGAGCGTTCGATGGCTCAAAAAGGTCTTTCTTTGGAGAGGCGGAACTACCAATCAAGGTAGGTCCACAGGTTTTCAATACAACCTTTTATATTATGGATATCCAACAATCTTATAGTTGTTTGTAAAGACGACCCTGGATACATGCAGCAGGGGTGTGTCTTCAACCCTCCACCAGAAGCTCAAATTTGTCTAGGAAGGACATATCGTTATAGTGTGCGGGGAAGAAGACATCTTCATCAGTCACTTGTCCTGTTTAAATATGTAGAGATGGACAGAGAAATTGTTGAGAATCCTTGTCAATACTTCGAGCCAGTCATAACCGAGGGTACATCGGCATCAACTAGCTTGTCTGAGGATAAGAAGAAAGGGGTGTCCATCTCATCCTACAAACAGGCCTTGGAGGTTGTGGAATCAAGTATGAATGAGGGCTAGGGAAAAATGATTGAAGTCAAAGAGATGAAGGATATGTTTGGGATTGGCTATAATCCTGATCAACCCATGCCAAGTCAGAGTGCTAGAGGTCAGAAAGGCCCGATTACTTTCACAAGTGCAAGATGGGTTGATCATGGCAGCATTTGTGCAGTGCAAGATGAAACGGTTGATAGTGATTGTGAACTGGATGAGTGGATAAAGCATTGTGTCCCAGGTATACAACTCAGCAATTGGTCGGCAGAAGCAATCATCTCTGTCACTCAACCACAAGAGTAATAGTCTTGTGTTTCTATTATTTTGTATGAAAGCTTTATGCCTTGCCCGGGGCATAATAGCTCATTATGAGGGTTCATTATTTCATAATGCAATAACATAATCATTAATAAAGTGGACGTTTTAGAATTCATTCATGGTGTTCCTTGTTTTTCATTTTATTTTTGTTTTAAAAATGAATGGCAATGTTTTTCCATGTCTCCCACTTTTTTCTAAAATCTAGCATGAATCATCATTCATGCTGATGTACCCCATCGGGTCTTATCAGTGACGATCTTGCTATGGCTCAATATGACTTCGACAATCCAATTTACCTAGCCGACGAGGAAGGTGAAAAAAATTGTGAATTACCCGAAGAATTAGCCAGAATGCTCAAGCAAGATGAGAGGATGATTTAGCCGCACGAAGAGGCCATTGAAGTGGTGAACCTGGGTACTAAAGAGGACAAAAAAGAGGTCAAGATCGGGGCTGCACTGGAAGAATCTGTAAAGAGACGTTTGATTTCCATGCTCCGAGAATATGTTGACGTCTTCGCATAGTCTTACCTGGATATGCCAGGGTTGGACGCCGATGTTGTAGTGCACAAGCTGCCACTCAGAGAAGACTGCCCGCCGGTGAAGCAGAAATTGAGAAGAACTCGATCTGACATGGCTATCAAAATCAAGGAAGAAGTTTAAAAGCAATTTGATTCCAGATTCTTAGCTGTAACAAGTTATCCTCCATGGGTTGCAAACATTGTGTCGGTTCCTAAAAAGGATGGCAAGGTCAGAATGTGTGTGGATTATCAAGACTTGAATCAGGCGAGCCCCAAAAATGACTTCCTGTTGCCACATATTGACGTGCTAGTTGACAATACAACCCAATTTTCTGTGTTTTCCTTCATGGATGGATTTTCAGGCTACAATCAGATCAAGATGTCGCCAGATGACATGGAGAAAACTACCTTCATTACCCTATGAGGCACCTTCTGTTACAAAGTAATGTTGTTCGGTTTGAAAAATGTTGGGGCAAAATACCAACGGGAAATGGTGACTCTATTCCAAGACATGATTCATCACGTGATCGAGGTCTATGTTGATGATATAATCGCAAAGTCACAAACAGAAGAGGAACATCTATTCAACCTAGCCAAGCTATTTGACAGGATTTGGAAGTTCAAACGGAGATTGAACCCGAACAAGTGCACATTCGGGGTACGTTCCGGAAAGCTATCGGGCTTTATTGTTAGTGAAAGGGGGATTGAGGTCGACCCTGCGAAGGTGAAAGAAATTCAGGAGATTCCTGAGCCGAGAACTGAGAAAGAAGTACATGGCTTCTTAGGGTGGTTGAATTACATTGCACGGTTCATCTCTCACCTAACAGCTACGTGCGAACCAATCTTCAAACTTCTAAGGAAGAATCAGGCCATCAGTTGGAATGATGACTACCAATTAGCTTTCAACCGAATCAAGGAGTATCTGTCAGAACCTCTGATTCTCATACCTCCAGTTCTAGGGAGACCTTTGATCATGTACCTCATAGTGCTCGAGGGATCAATGAGATGTGTACTGGGTCAACAGCACGCGTCTGGTCGAAAAGAGCATGCAATCTATTACCTTAGCAAAAAGTTTACCGACGGTAAGACACGATACTCACTTCTCGAGAAAACTTTATACGCTTTGGCTTGGGCTGCTCGTCGACTAAGACAGTACATGCTGACTCATACGACTCTGTTGATTTCCAAGATGGACCCCGTTAAATACATCTTTGAAAAGACAGCTTTGACAGGAAGAGTAGCTCGGTGGCAGATGATTCTGACAGAATACGACATCTAATATACTTCACAAAAAGCTATCAAGGGGAGTGTATTGTCGGATTATTTGGACCAGCAACCGATTGAGGATTACCAGCCAATGAGGTTCGAGTTCCCGGATGAGGACATCATGTTCCTCAAGTCGAAAGACTATGAAGAGCCACTCCTAGAGGAGGGCCCAGACCCCGAATCCAAATGGAGTCTGATGTTTGATGGGGCCGTTAACATAAACGGAAGTGGAGTTAGTGCTGGTGTTGTTATTGTCTCACCGGATGGGATCCATATGCCCTTGACTTCCCGGTTGACATTCGAATGCACCAACAACGAAGCTGAGTATGAAGCATGTATAATGGGGATCGAGGAAGCAATTGGTTTGAGAATCAAGAACCTCGAGATCTTCGGTGATTTGGCTTTAGTTATCAATCAGGTTAACAGAAAATGGTTGGTTCATCAACCTCATATGATTCCTTACAGGGACTATACTAGAAGGTTGTTAACTTTCTTCACGAAGGTCAAGCTGCATTATATACCTCGAGATGAGAACCAATTTGCTGATGCTTTGGCAACGTTGTCTTCCATGATCAAGTTTCACAGTGAGAACTATGTGCCTAAAATCGATGTGTGTCGCCTTGATAGACCATCATATGTGTTTGAAGTTGATGGTGTTGATGACAAACCTTTGTACTGCGACATCGAGTGCTTTCTAAAGTCTCAAGAATACCCACCAGGGGCATCCAGTAAAGACAAGAAGACCCTTAGGAGGTTGGCAGGCGGGTTCTTCTTAAACCAGGATGATGTGCTCTATTAACGGAACTTAGACATGGTCTTGCTCAGATGCATGGATAAACACGAAGCAAACATGTTGATGCAAGAAGTTCACGAAGGCTCCTTCGGTACCCAGGCTGGGGGACATGCTATGGCAAAGAAACTTTTAAGGTCGGGATACTATTGGATCACCATGGAATCCTATTGCTGCAAGTACTCTCGCAAATACAACAAGTGCCAAATTTATGCTGATAAGGTGCATGTGCCTCCAAATCTGTTGAGTGTCATGTCTTCACCATGGCCCTTCTCCATGTGGGGAATTGATATGATTGGCAAGATCAAGCCAACTACTTCTAACAGTCACCGCTTCATCCTGGTTGCCATAGATTACTTCACAAAGTGGGTCGAAGCGGCGTTCTATGCCAGTGTCACTAAACAAGTGATAGCCCGGTTCATCAAGGAGGATATTATCTGCCGATACGGAATTCCCGAAAGAACCATTACTGAAAATGGTTCTAATCTCAACAATAAGATGATGGCAGACCTGTGTCGGGATTTCAAGATCGAGCATCACAACTCCTCGTTGTATCGTCCGAAGATGAATGGCGTAGTCGAGGCGGCCAACAAGAACATTAAACAAATTGTACAGAAGATGGTTGTGGCGTACAAAGATTGGCATGAGATGTTTCCGTTTGCATTTCATGGGTACCTAACATTTGTGCGCACCTCAACAGGGCAACCCTGTTCACGCTTGTGTACGGTATGGAAGCAGTCCTACCGGTTGAACTCGAGATTCCTTTTTTGACCTTAATGATGGATGTCAAACTTGACGAAGCTGAGTGGCTCTGATCCAGGTACAATCAGTTGAGCCTCATTGAAGAGAAACTCCTAGCAGTTGTATGCCATAGACAGTTTTATCAAAGGCAAATGAAGTGGGAGTTCGACCATAAAGTACGACCTCCTCGCTACATCCCCGGCGATTTAGTGCTGAAAAGGATCATTCCTCCTCTAACAGATTACAGGGGCAAATGGACACCCAACTATGAAGGTTCATTCGTGGTTAAAAAGGTCTTCTCGAGCGGAGCCTTGATGTTAACAACCATGAACGACGAAGACTTCTCTTCCCTTGTCAACGCGGACACAGTTAGAAAATACTTCGTATAAAGAGACCCGCTGGACAAAACCAGAATAAAAGTCCAGGCAAAAAAAAAGGAATCTCGTTGAGCCAAAAACAGAATAAAGGGGCTCGGGAAAAAATTAGGGAAATATTAAAAAAAATGTATACCCGCTGAGTTAAAAAGACACATCAGACAGCTCAGGCAAAAAAGGGTATCCCACTGGATTGAAAAACCAAAAGGGTGATCCACGCAAATGCGATCTGCGATATTTGTGACTCGTCATCAGCAATCTAGGACACTCTGAGGGTTAAGGATCAATTCAATCGTCTTCCTCAAAAGCGAAGCACGCGGAGAGTCTTGAGGACATACGGGCCATAGCCGGGTCGGAGCTTGATGAGAATTGACTTTCACATTTCCATTAGGATAGTTTATTTTCCTTTTGTGCAATTTCCTCTTTCTAGAGATTGCTTCCCAGTGTAATGCATATCCATGGCCCTTTTCCAATCAATAAAAGTGCAATTTCATTCAAATTTTCTCTCATATGTTTTTGTTTTTCATCTATCATTGATTGATTGCAAAAACGTCCAACAAACTATGATACATATTGCATTGCGAATACATGAATGCTTTATAATACATGCATGAGAGTAAAAACACTTGACAAGAATATGTTGTTGAGTAACAGGGGTGGTGATTTAGACCATGAACCTGGGGCACGAACACCAAACTAACTCTCCCTTTTGCAGGTACTATCAGTTGTGTTCATTAATGTGCAGGTACAGGTGTTGCAAGCAAAGCCATTGCCAGCACAGTACTTCAGGAAGCCTTTCCTCAGCAGATCTTGGAGTGAAATTCCTCAGTGAATCTCATTAGACCATCCATTCTCCCGCATAACAGCAAGGAGAAAGTTACTTCTCGAGCAAAAGGGTATCATTATCCCTCATCCCTAGCATGAGATAATATTCTATCTCACTTCAGCATGAGACGCTTCTAACCTCGCATCCCCAGCGAGAGGTAATCAAAATTATTATCTTCAGCAGGAAGTATCTCCTCTGATGTGTTCCATCATCTCTAGTAGATGTGGAAATTGAAATCTTCCTGTTAGAACAATTTTGATTCTAATCTTCTACTATAGTTTTGATGATAACAATACTTTCTTAATAGAATAAAAGTTCTAATATGAGTTGCAACTAACTTATAGTTAATGTGCATTGTAGAAGTTCTTATAAGGAAGCTCTCAAAAGGAAAGCATCTTGGAATAGAAGCTTCCTTGCGCTATTGTATAGAAGATAAACGTGTTAAAGAGAAGCTATCAATTAAGACTTCATTAAAGCTGCGTATTCAATTTCTGATATTGATTTGTACTTATAAGATTCTAAGACTCTCATTAAAGACTATTTAAAGAAAATCATAATAAAGACTGGGAACAAGAATCTCCTTTTTTGGAAGGATTTTAAAGCAATTAATATTTATCCAAATCAAGCTCCAGATGTTCCCAATGGCTAGATAATTCAAACCACTATATAAAGAAATCTACCTGAAGATTTGAAGCTCTGGTTCTCACGTTATACCAATCATACGCTCAAATATTATTTTGCTCTAAAAATATCTTGTAATAAATCACCTAGTGATTATAGCTTGTTAGAAGCAATATTGAGTTACTTTGTTAATCTTTGTAAAAGATAAGTTGCTTTTCCTTGAGTGACTAGTATAAGTCAGTAGACTCAAGAAGACATTGACAGTAGGTCATTGTGATTGTATTCAAATTTGAATAGTGGATTAAGACCTCATTGATAGAGGAAAAATCACCTTGGCGGGTGGACTGGATGTTGTTTGAGTTCAAACGAACCAGGACAAATCAAAGTGTTTTTTAAGTCATTTTTATTATTGAAAACCCAATTCCACCCCCTCCCCTTCCTTGTGTTTTACGCTCCTTCAATTGGCATCAGAGCTCTAGGTTCTGAGATATACACTTAACCGTGTCAGTAAAAGATCCAGAAGATAAAACACAATGGCAAATGCAGGAAACAACAACAATGACTACCAAAATGACAAGATCAACGGAAAACCTCTAGTGTTCAATGGTGACAACTTTGATTACTGGAAGGATGTTCTAGAAAGTTTCTTTCTGGCTCTGGATGGAGATCTTTGGGATGTGGTGACAGATGGATACACTCATCCTTTTGGAGCAGACGATCTGAAGATTGAAAGAAAGAACATGACCACTCAACAGAAGAAGGAATTCAGAAACCATCACAAGGCCAGAACCATACTTCTGAGTGATATCTCCTATACAGAATATAAGAAGATCACAAATAGAGAATCAGCCAAACACATGTTTGACTCCCTGAGGATGACACATGAAGGAAACACTCAATTTAAGGAGACAAAAGCTTTGGCTCTCATCCAGAAGTATAAAGCATTCAAGATGGAAGAAGATGAAACAATTGAGAAGATGTTATCAAGGTTTCAAATTCTGGTTGCTGGACTGAAAGTTCTGGATAAAGGCTACTCAACAGCAGATCATGTGAAGAAGATCATCAAAAGCTTGCCAAAGGCTTGGAGACCCATGGTCACTGCTTTAAATTTATCAAAGAATATGAATGAGATATCTCTGGAAGAACCGATCAGCTCCTTGAGAAGTCATGAGATAGAACTAGAAGAAGATGAACCCTAGAAGAAAGGTAAGTTTGTTGCTCTTAAATCTAACAAATTTGATTCTAAAGCTTTGTAGACAGAAGAAGAAGAAAGCTCTAGAGGCTCATCAGAAGAAGATGAACTATCTCTTCTATCTAGAAGAGTTCAACAACTCTGGAAGCATCATCAGAAGAAGTTCAGAAATCCCAGAAGATCAAGCAATCACTCTGAAGCATCCTCTGGTCACAGGAAACCTAGAAGCAAATAAGTAGTGTGCTACGAATGCAAAGAACCTGGACACTACAAGAGTGATTGTCCTAAACTCCAAAAAGAGAAACCCAGAAAGAAATGAATCTCATGGCAACATGGGATAATTTAGAATCATCTGAAGCATATTCAGACTCAGAAGATGAACATGAAAACATTGCATTAATGGTAAAAATACCAGAAAATGTTCACTCATCAGAATCAGAGTCAGATTCTGACACAGAGGAGGTATTCTCTAAATTTTCTAGATCTCAATTAGAAGATAGTCTCTCAGAAATTATTGAAAAATATCAGAAGCTTCAATTCAAATATAAAGACATGAAACAAAGTCTAGTATCTGAATTGGAAGAAGTTAGAAAACTCAAGTCAGAAAACTCTGAACTAAAAGAAAATATCTTTGAATGTAAAAATGCTTTTGAAAAACTTAAAGTTCAGAAGGAATCTGAATCAGAAGTTCTAACTAGCTTTGAAAATATCATAAAGTTATATGATTACAGTTTTCAAAAATTCCTAGCTAAAAACATAGACAGGAGCAAAATTGCCTCTATGATCTATGGAGTTAGCAGAAATGGAAGAAGAAGTATAGGCTATGTGAAAACTAAAGGAGAGGAAACTCTGAAATTTAAAAAGGTTGATGACATGGTCATAAAAGTGAATACTCCTTTAAGTTCTCATTTTACCTATGGTCATAATCATGATCTAAAATATACTAGTGAGTCATCTTGTTCTAGTTCTGATGTGAAAATTAAAAACAATTAGGAGTTTGTAAAAACTAACAAACAAGGACCTAGAAAGATATGGGTACCCAAAGATAAAATTTTGTATGTTGCAGATGTCTTTAACAGCCAAACTGAAACACCAATCTTGGTACCTGGACTCTGGATGCTCACGACATATGACGGGAAGAAAGCATATGTTCCAAAGTCTTGAGCTGAAAGCTGGAGGCTATGTAGGTTTTGGAGGCAATAAAAAAGGAAATATTATTGGCTCTGGGACTATTGGTAATGGCACCCTTCCCTTTATCTCTAATGTTCTGCTAGTGGAAGGATTAATGCATAATCTATTATCCATAAGTCAATTAAGTGATAACGGTTATGACATAATCTTCAATCAAAAGTTCTGTAAATTTGTTAGTCAGAAAGAGGGAACAATCCTTTTTAGTGGAAAGAGAAAGAACAACATATATAAAATAAAACTCTCTGAACTGAAAAGTTAGAATGTAAAATGTCTAATGTCTGTGGAAACTGAGCAATGGATCTGGCACAGAAGATTGGGACATGTTAATATGAGAAGATTGTCTCAAATTAACAAAATCAATCTGGTCAGAGGACTTCCAAACTTGAAGTTCAACTCAGAAGCTCTGTGTGAAGCATGTTAGAAAGGCAAATTTTCAAAACCTGCTTTTAAATCTAAAAATGTTGTATCTTCCTCTAGACCATTAGAACTTTTGCACATTGACTTGTTTGGACCAGTGAAAACTACTTCAGTCAGTGGCAAGAAATATGGATTAGTGATCGTAGATGACTATAGCAGATGGACATGGGTAAAGTTTCTTAGACACAAGGATGAGTCAATTGTTGTATTTTCTAACTTTTGCAAACAAGTTCAAAATGAAAAAGAGTTTAGAATTATTAAAGTCAGAAGTGATAATGGTGGGGAATTTGAAAACAAAAAATTGGACTCATTTTTTAATGAGAATGGCATCTCTCACAATTTCTCTTGTCATAGAAATCCACAACAAAATGAGGTTGTAGAACGTAAGAACAGAACATTGCAAGAGATGTCCAGAACCATGATCAATGAGACTAACATGGCTAAACATTTTTGGGTAGAAGTAGTAAATACAACATGCTACATTCAGAATAGAATCTCAATAAGACCTGTTTTGGAGAAGACTCCTTATGAATTGTGGAAGAATAGAAAGCCCAACATTTCATATTTTCATCCTTTTGGATGTACTTGTTTTATTCTTAATACTAATGATCCTCTGAACAAGTTTGATTCTAAGGAAAAAAAGTGTTACATGTTAGGATACTCTGAACGTTCAAAAGGATACATAGTATACAATACAGAAACACGCATTGTGATAGAATCTATCTATGTCAAATTTGATGATAAGCTTGGTTGTGAAAAACCAAAGCAGAATGAATCTCTAGCAGATATAGAAGTTGAAATCACTAAAGATAGAACATCTGAAGATCAATCATCTACAGAACAAGACAAGACAACCACTCCAACAAGTTCTGAAGAAACCTCTCAGAAGAAACAATCCAAAAGCACGTTGAATCATCCAAAAGATAAGATCTTGGGAAAGAAGGATGATCCAATCAGAACAAGGTCATCATTCAGAAACTCTGAAGAATCTCTAATGGGACTAGTCTCTCTGATTGAACCAACTTCTGTAGAAGAAGCACTCTCAGAAAATGATTGGATACTTGCAATTCAAGATGAACTCAATCAATTCACCAGAAATGATGTGTGGGACTTAGTTCCTAGACCTAAAGGATTCAACATTATTGGCACCAAGTGGGTATTCAGAAACAAGCTAAATGAACAAGGAGAAGTTGTCAGAAAAAGGGCATGGCTGGTAGCACAAGGTTATAGTCAACAAGAAGGAATAGACTATACATAAACCTTTGCACCAGTCGCCATGTTAGAATCAATTAGACTATTAATCTCATTTGCTGTTAATCATGACATCATTCTTTATCAAATGGATATCAAGAGTGCATTTTTAAATGGTTACATTGATGAAAAAGTGTATGTTCACCAACCCCCTGGTTTTGAAAATACAAAATTTCCAGAACATGTTTTTAAACTTAAAAAATATTTATATGGTCTGAAACAAGCTCCCAGAGCTTGGTATGAAAGACTAAGTAATTTTCTTCTGGAACATAATTTTATCAGAGGGAAAGTAGATACAACACTTTTCAGTAAAACCATTAAAAATGATATTCTGATATGCCAAATCTATGTAGATGATATTATATTTGGTTCTACTAAAAGTACCTTAGGAAAGGAATTTGCTGAGTCTATGCACGCAGAAATTGAGATTAGCATGATGGGAGAATTAAAGTTCTTTTTGGGAATCCAAATTAATCAAACATCAGAAGTGTAAACACCCCAAATTTGCCCTCACTAAATTCACACCATGGCTTGTGATCTTTCATATTTGCATTAGTTCAAGCATACCACATCATATTGCATTTTTGTTTCACTGCATTAGTTCAAGTTCATCTGCATCTAGGGTTTGTGATCTGAGCAATCCAAGATCCATCTGAGCCACTCCAAAGGCAATTGATCATCTCAAGAGGGTCCATGTATGTTCAATCATCATATTATATCCTTCAAAGATCAAGGAAGTCAAAGAATCACAAGAACTTGCAAAGCATGGAAGCAGAGCCAGGGTTTAACTACACAGATGACCTGAAATTAGGGTTTTGGTTTCAGAGGCCATAACTCCAAATTTTTTGGTCATTCTTGTTTCTATTGGTCTCAATATGTTATAAGGATCATGTGTACCAAGTTTGATGAAGAAATTCATTGTGGAAGCCATCTGATCACTGGGTAACTTCTTGAGCAAGTCAGAGCAAAATCAGGGCATCTGAGGCCCCCATCAATGGAACCAAAGTGGATTTTTCATCAAATTGAAGTTATATGATCTTTATTTGATCATTGAAGTGCTTGGAAGTTCACAAAATGGAAGGAAATTGAGCTAAACAAAAGTTTGCCAAAAATGGAAATGACTTGTAATGTAAACTTTCCATTTTGGGAAAGTTTTTCAACCTCCTCTTTCTCAACCAAAAATGCTTCAAATGAAAAATTGTTGGTCATGAAAGTTGTAGATTGGATCATTCCCTTTTCAAAAAGTACAAGAACAAGTCCTAATTCATTATGGAACTCAAGTTATGGCTTGTCAAAGTTGGCAAAAATCACATGATTTTCAAAGATGCACCAAAGAGGATTCTTTGCAAAACCACTTGCCAATTCATTTTGTGACTTCAAACACACTTCTAATCATCATAAAAACATTGTACATTGCATAAAACTCAGAATTGCCAAAAGAATTTCAAGATTCCATGCCTTGAACATTAAGAATTTACAAAGGGGCCAAAACTCCACATAATTGCAAAAGGTCACATAACTTTGCTTCCACTTGCTGAATTGCCTCAAGACTAATTTTGTGGACATCCTTGATCTCAGCTGCACATGGACAAGCCAATGAGCCAGCTACACCATTGCCCATACCTCAAGTACAACATTTTTGACTTTTTGGCAAAAACACCCATACCAATCACAACAGACCACCATCCACTCTCTGCCCAATCCAGACTTTACAAGCATGCTCTAAGGGTTCATTTTCATAACACACACAAGCCTAACACTCCAAGAACTCAGCATTGCCAAAATCACTCTCTCTTGAAAAACCTTTGAATCTCTTAGCTCATATACTCAATCTTTACACTTCCTTCACCATTCATCTTAGAATCATAAATTGAACACTAAGCAACCATTAGAACAGTCAAAAACACCCCATACACAAAACACGATTCTTGGCTAGTTCAGTTGCTACAACACAAACCAGCCACTCTCAACTCCATTCAAGCTTCTCAATAGAATCAGGAGGTCAAAGGGAGTCATTTTGCACAAAGGAAGTGGCCAAAAAGCTCAAGTTTGGAAAGCTTCATCTTAGGTAGTCATCTCAAATCATTTTTCCAGAACTCCTTTTTTATGTTACAATGTGAAAGAGCGTGCTTCACTGATCACTCTGAGCTTTGTATTTTTGAAAATGGTTAAGAAATGAGTTTGTATGAATGTTCTGAAAGTTTTGCCATTTTTAATCTTTCCTTCGAATCTTGAGATTGAGCAAGAATAAATTTGTTTTAGGGGTAGATTTGATTTGATTTGCATTTTTCCCCTTTAGGTACCTTAAAACCCTAGATAACTTAGAAAAATCATAACTTCCTTAGGGTTAAGAGTTAGGTCTCCTCCTTTGGGGTGTGATGTCATATGGGGTTTGGGTTCCTTTGATTGCATTTTCAATTTTTTATCTTTTCATTTGCTTCTGTTTTTGACTTTTTCATCTCATGTTACATTAAAACCCTAATTTCTCATCTTCATTTGTATACATCTTGCATAAGCATTCATACAAGAACTTTCCATGACATTTCATACATTCACATGACTTCTAAGACATCTTAGGACACATTAGAATCATGTTTGATCATTTCTTCATCCATTTACCATGCTATGCATTCATTTCATTCCATGAACATTCATGAACTTTCATGCTTCTTTCATGCTTCATTTGCATCCTCATTACTTGTATGAACATTCATATCACTTGACATACATTTGCATCATTAACATCATGTTTATGCTTCTGGTTTTGGTTTGCATCCTTGCATACACTTCATTTTCACTTCATTCTTTCTTTTATGCTAACTTTTCAGGTGGTAAGTACTTTGAGAAGTGAATTTGCCTTCACTTCTCACAATCTCTTCTCATCTCTCTTATGCATTCATTGCTGCATTTTGCTTTTTCTTTAGAGTGAGCTTGCTCATTCATGTTCTTCCTTCACTTTCTTTCTTCAAGTAACTTATCTTCTTAAGTGAAGTAAGTTAACTTGTTTCTTCTGCTTCTCCTCCTCTCATCTGCTTCTTCCTTGGTGGCTTTTCCTGAAGATCTCTTGCAAGCCTCATAAACCCTAGGAACAACCAAGCATCTTAACAATTAGGGTTTGATTAGTCCCCCATTAGTTTTACCTTTGTGTCATCTTTTGTGTCTCTCTTCTCATCTCATAATTAGAGACTAAACCTTTAAGGTTTTAAGGCTTTGTGATTAAGATTATGTCTGCATCCTTCTCTTAGGATGGAGTGTATAACTTTAATCCTAAGTGTTAAACCCTTAATGTGTTTAAATCTCTTAATCAATCCATCTAATAATCACTAAGACAATAGCTTGTAACTTGGGCCTTGCATTAGAGTTCTAATTCTTCCTTAATTGGTTAAGAAGGACTAACCCTAGTGTTAATGGATAAGTCCCCCTCAAGTTGTCTTACAAACCATAAAATTCACTTCTTAACCTTACCATTAACTAAGCTCCACTTTAATAAAGGCTTTGTTTTGTCATGAGGTTAATCCCTAATCATGGATTAAGTTGGGGTATCTTCCTCAGCTTAAATGCTCTCATCTATTATCCTTCTATTAGGATGGTGTAATGAGTCCATTAAATCTTTGATTATGGCTTAAACTCATTACTCAACACTAAACAAAAACTCTAAAAAAAACATCTAAATAATCACAAGTAGGTTAATGATCTTAATCCTACATCATGGTGATTAAGTGTGAGGTGCTTATTTCATATTTAAGGTATTGTCATTACCCCTAATCAGAGGGGGGATGTGATGAGTTTACTAACCCTTGGTTTAGGCTTAAGCTCATTATCTTATGACAAACACAAAAAAGCAATAAGAGATTGAAAACACCAAAAACAAGCAATAATCGTCTCCTCCAGGATTCTTTTCTCACCTCATTCACTCACAAACGAGAACTTGCTTCTTCCGTCTAATGCAAGACAGTTAGCACCTGAGCCAGACAGGTCATACACTTGAGCATAGACAAGTAAGCAGTTCATCAGTCAATTTATTTTCCAGTCTCTTTGAGTCGAACTACGGTGTTCTGACTTCCTCATTGCACGAGAGGATACGTAGGCATAACTTAACTCTTATCGAACAAAAGTCTATGTGTCTTCCCCCTCTTCCAGCAATCTTTTTAAGCCTCATTCCTGAGCACTTCACTTCACTTTCTTGCACTGACACCTGTATATTCTTTTCCAGCTTTTGCACACAGATAGCACTGACACCACCCCTTTAACACAAATATTTAAGCGTGGATCCCGTCGAGTACGGCGGACAATCTGGGTGTTAATACCTTCCCAGGTTGTAACCAACCCCCTTTCTCAGTTTCTCTGGTTCGCAACCGTCTTATCCATCTTTTCTTAGGTTTATGCAGCATTACCTTTCCTTCGGGATAAAAATGCCTAGCTGGCGACTCTTTTCAGTTCATCTTCATGTTCTCTCTTTCACCGACCGGGATACAAATCTTCGGGAGCGACAGCTTGGCGACTCTGCTGGGGATACCTTATACTGCAACCAGAGCTTCTGGGTTCTTTTTGTGGGTTCCTCCTAGCGCTTGTTTGATTTGTGTTTACGGACGTGCTAATTGTGCTTTATTTATTTGCTTTATTTATTTCTTTATGTACAGCTTTATTTACTGTTTTCTTTACAGTTTTCTATACATCATACTGTCATTATCATTGCTGGATCTGCTTCTGTTTTGGTGGGTGGGGTTTCATTGAGAGATTAAGGTCTTATACCTGGGACCTGAGTGACACCTTGGCTAGAGTGGCTTCATATTCTTTCCCATTCCATTTCGGTCTGGTGCGGGAATATAAAACACGGTTCAGATGTGGGTTTCTTCTTGAGAACTCTGTGCTACAGATTTCCTGTAGTGATAGGGCTATCTAGGAAGCCTGCTAAGTCTGGATGACCTTTATTTTGACCTTCAGAATCTGGGGTGAATTAGAGGAGGAACTTTTATGGTTATTGTAAACACTGTACCTCCGGGTTAGAAGTGTTTACACTTCTCATAACTGATCCAAGTCTGAGGATCCTTGTTCTAGAACATTACATGAGAGGGGGTTGGGTTGTTTACAAGTTTTGCAGGAACCCTTGACCACATCATACCCTATTACTTTTTTGTTTTAAGAATGCACCACTTTGGACAGTTCTTGTGATTACCCCGAACATGTGACTCTTTATTTGAGTCCCCCACCCTGGTTACTGGACTTCTGAGGCTCCATCCGGACCTTTGAACCTACATGGACTTATACCAAGGCAGATAATCAGATTCATCTCTTGATCATAAACCCTTGCATATCATTTGCATATATCATCATTGCATCATTTAACATTTCCTTATTTGTTTTTCAGGGTATCCATCATATCATATTTGGTTTGGTTTTGACCCCTTCTGTTGCTTAGACCTCTGCTTCAGTTATCTTCTTCAGCATCTGCTTCAGATTTTCTTCTCCAGCAACCTTCATCATTTTATCAATGGTTCTTCTCCAGCACCTGCATCAGTCTGTCAGAGATTTACCTCCAGCTTTTCAGTCTGTGATCTTCATCAGCATTTGTCTTCAGCTTCTTTATCAACACTCATGGATACTCCAAGGAAAAACAACATATCTTATCACTTCTTTGAGCCCTCCTTGACTGGTATCAGGCAGGTCCAGTCCCTTATCACACCTGACTACATCCCACTGTTTAGAGAGCACTATGGGGGTATTTTGGACATGGTCATGGATCTTGATTCATTTCAGAGGAGCATGATCCACACATGCTTGCAGTTTTATGATCCTCCACTCAGGTGCTTCACCTTTCCCGATTTCCAGATGGGACCACTACTAGAAGAGTTTTCCTTGTTGATTGGAACTCCCATCAGGAGAGGGATCCCCTTCAACCCAGAGATGACTGCTCCCAGAAGTGAAGAGATAGCTAGGGCAATGCATTTGGAGTCTGCCCTCATTGAGCAAAACATGACAACAAAAGTTGGGATTCCTTGCTTACATCTGGACTTCCTAATTTCCCTGGCTACCCAGAAGGCTGTAGTAGGAGAATGGAAGGCAGTCTGTGCACTTTTAGCCCTCAGTATATATGGGGTTATTTTGTTTGCAGATGATCCCAAGTTTGTGAGTAAGAATGCCATCCACTTGTTCCTGCTGAGGAACCCAGTGCCTACATTACTGGGGGACTTCTACTACTCCATCCACCAGAGAAATGAAAAGCAAAGAGGGAAGTTGGTCAGATGTTGTGCTCCTCTGTTCTACTCTTGGTTGCTCAGACACTTGCCCAAATCAGATGTCTTCTTGAACCCACATCAGCAGAAGAATTGGGCCAAGAGGTTCATTAACTTAACATCAGACGACATCAGGTGGTGCACCCATAACACCAAAGGCAAAGATATTATCACCAGTTGTGGGCAATATCCTAATGTGCCTTTGATAGGAGTAAAAGGTGCATCAACTACAACCCTTTACTGTTTAAAAGGCAGTTGGGATATACTTTGGTTCATCCTCCCAGAGGACAAGATTTGGTTGAGACTCTCTACTGTGAAGTTCAGCCTAACTCTGTTGTTGTTAGACAAGCTGCCTGGGCTTGGGACAACATTCAGACCAAAGGGACAGCCATCCTTGGAAGGTGCAACAATATTGCTTCAGCCCAGTACTCTGACTGGTCCCGTACTAGAGCTCAGATTACCAGGATGCCTTTCACCTTGGAAGACACACCTGGGCCTTCTACAGTACAGCCTGCAGCAACTGTCATCCTGGAAGAATTTGAAAAGCTGAAAGAGAGGAATAATCAGCTATCTAAAGCCCTGAAGAAGACTCTCTGGGAAAGAAATGACAGTCGTCTGGACATTGAGAGATTGGAAAGACTCAAGACTGAGCATCTGACCAAGATTGAAAGGACAGATGACTACATAAGGAAAGCAAGAGCAGGGGAGTTGGTTTTGAAGAATGCATGCAAGTAGGCCAAGATTCAGAAGGCTAGGGCTGAGCATTATCTGGAGGAAAGCTAGGCTAGGTGGATCAGGATCACCGAAGCCCGTGCACAAGAAGACCAGAGAACTCAGGCCAAGATTGAGCAGTTGGAGGCCAATAAGAAGAAGCAGCAGGAAGCTTTGTTGGCAGCTCAGAAGGAGATATCAGAATTGAAACTCCGGACGGGGTTGAAGAGATCAAAGGATCAGGACAGGCATAAGAAGCTGACTAATGCCATTGCTACAAGAAACCTCCTCATTTGGACTATCACAGAGCACCCAGCTGGTCTGGTGACTGAGGCCCTCCTGAAGGAAGTCAGGGAGGATGACTTTGGATTGGATGTCTGATTCCTTTTGTTTGTATCTCTTTTCTTTTGATGTACTTTTTTCTTTTGATTGTTGTATTTTGACCCACCACGGGCGTGTATTGTAAACAAACTATGTATTCTCATCATTTGTAATATATTAGTTTGTTTTATTGGTGGGTTTTATTGCATACTAACATTTTCTTTGTTTTGTAGGTTTTGGTTTGTTATTTGTTTCTCACTTTATTGTGGATTTCAGGAAACATTGCTCGAAGACGAGTGTTCCCTGTCAACCGAACACACCGGTACCCAACGCGAAACAACCTTCCGGGCATTCAGATGGATCAGGTACAGCAGGACCTGAATGAATTAAGAAATCAAATGGCAAACGAAAGGGTCGAGATGAGAAACCAGATGACCCAATTTATGGCTATGATGACTGGCTTAGCTCAGAGCCAGGAAAGGCTAAGAGAGCTGGTGGAAAGGCAGACTCCTGAAGAGCACCACCCTGGTACAAGAGGAACCAATAATAATGAACGCGGGCAGCCTCGTATTGATCCACCGGATTTTGGGCCCCATCTGAACCCAGATGTTAATGCCGCAAGGAATATTCAAGGAAACACTGCCGGAGGTAGGATCTTGCAAGAAGATCCTCGGGAAGAACAGTTCACAGTTATTGGAGATGGGGATGAGGTGTATGACCGAAGGTTGGATGAGATTGCTGAGAAACTGAGGTCTCTTGAATCACAGAATTCCCTAGGCTTTTATGTAATGGATATGGGGCTGGTAGATGGGGTGAGGATTCCTCACAAATTCAAACCCCCATGCTTTGAAAATTATATTGGTACCTCCTTCCCGCGTACTCATCTGCAGTCTTTCTTGGGGAGACTCAAAGCTTATACCATGGACGAGAAGTTATGGATGTTCTATTTTGAGGACAGCCTGACTGGGGCATCAAGAGAATGGTATTCGCATCTGACCAGGGCCACTATAAGATGTTGGAAAGACTTGGCTAAAGCCTTCATCCGTCAATACCAGTACAACCTAGACATGGCTCCCAATAGAACCCTTCTTATGGGAATGTCTCAGTATTCAAGGGAAAGCTTCCAGGATTATGCTCAGAGGTGGAGACAGCTTGCTGCTGCTGTCCAGCCACCCATGTCTGAATGGGAAATGGCTGACATGTTTATGAACACTCTTTAAGGTACATATATTGACAGACTTGCTGCTTTCTCTTCCACCAGTTTTGCTGATGTAGTTATAGCAGGTGAGAGAATTGAGAGCCTTTTGAAGATGGGCAAAATCTCTGACAACGGTGTAAGTTCCTCCAACAATACAAGAAAAACTTTTTCAGGACCCTGAAGAGCGGGTGAAACAAATGCTATTCATGCAGGCAGGGGCAGACCCCAATATTCTCACAGATCAGTAGCAGCCGTTACTATCCCGGCTCCAGCTCCACAACAACCACTTTTTCAACAACAACAACAACACTATCAACAACAACCTCATTTTCCGCAACAAAGGTCGTACAACAATAACAACAACAACCAACAGCAACACCCCTTTCAACAGAGGCCATCTCAAGCAAATAGGGTGATTGACCCCATTCCTATGCCTTATGCCTCTCTACTGCCACAACTCCTGAAGCTCAACCTGGTTGAGTTAAGGACGTTGGCTCCACCAGATCCTCTCAACCTCCCAAAGAATTATGATGCCAATGCTAGGTGTGCCTTTCACTCCAATGCACCTAGTCACAATACTGAGAAGTGTAGAGCCTTGCAGATGAAGGTTCAGGATTTGGTCGATTCCAAAGCTCTCAATTTTGCACCTTCTCCAAATATTAACAGAAATCCTATTCCTAATCATGGTGGGCCTAAGATTAATGCCATAGAGGAGGACCAACCATCTGCACTGATTGATAATGTTGCACAGATTCGAACATCGCTGGCAGAAGTCAAAGCTCAACTCTTAAGATGCCAGGTATTCCTAGGTTTTGAGGCCTGCTGCGAATCGTGCAAGACTGATATTAATGGTTGTGAGAGGCTAAGGCTTGGCATATATGGCCTTATCAAAGATGGAATTTTGGAAATTACCACAATGGCGTCTACAACATCAACAACTCCTTCTTCAGCAACAATAGATCCTCCTACAACAACAACAGATCCTCCTACAACTGCAACAACTATCATTCCCACTTATTCGTCCACAACTCCAGCAATCACTCCGTCCATTATTTCAACAAATCAAAGTTCAACAACACTTACTTCTACAACATCAACACCCATCTTATCAACGGAATCGCCTACAACACCAACAAACACTAATGAAGATGCCTCAACGGTCACGATCTATTATGACCCGGCAACTGTTCATCCCTACAACAATTTTCAACAACAAACTGCAACACCTACTGTCAGATCTCCAGTCACAATTTATTATGATCCACATACCATCACAGTTCCTTCCGCTGCAGCAATCAGTTCTGTCACCATTACGGTACCTGGACCCGTTCCTTATGAAAGCAGTAATGCCATACCTTGGCACTACGGCTCTGATCTCTACTGCGACGGAAAGAAAATCACTCTAGATTCATCAACCTCTTCACCACAATTTAACAATGTTGGGGGAGGCGGAGGCTTCACCAGAAGCGGACGCCTTTTTGCCTCACAAATACCAAGACCCAATGCCGAAGCAGAAGCTGTTGCTAAGGCAAAAGGGAAGAATGTGGTACTCGAAGAGCCAGCTGTTAAAGAAACTTCGAAGACGTCTTTTGAACAAGAGGTGGACGAGTTCATGAGAATAATCAAAAAGAGTAATTACAAAGTGGTGGACTAGCTTCATCAGACACCCTCCAAAATCTCTATTTTGTCGTTGTTAATGTGTTCCGAAGCCCATAGGAATGCACTTTTAAGGGTCCTGCACGCAGCCTACGTGCCGGAAGAGATTATGATTAATCAGCTGGAAACAGTGGTTGCAAATGTTAACACCAGTCATGGACTGGGCTTCACAGATGCTGATTTAACGACGGAGGGACGCAATCATAATAAGGCTTTACACATCACCTTAGAGTGAAAAGGTGTTGTTCTTTCTCATGTGCTGGTAGACACTGGGTCCTCACTCAATGTCCTCCCAAAGAAAGCCTTGGTGAAGTTGGAGTATGATGGTTTAGCATTACGTTCAAGTAATTTGGTGGTGAGAGCGTTTGATGGCTCTAAGAGATCAGTGCTTGGAGAGATTGAATTACCCTTGATGATTGGCCCACAAATCTTTAAAACTACTTTCTTCGTGATGGACATACAGCCGGCCTACAGCTGTTTGTTGGGTAGACCCTGGATCCACGCCGCTGGCGCTGTTACATCTACCCTTCACCAGAAATTAAAATTTGAGTGGGAAGGCCAGATCATCGCAATCTACGGGGAGGAAGACATTTTCGTTAGCCAGCTGTCTACTTACAAGTATATAGAGATGGATGGGGAGATCCACGAGACTATGAGCCAGGGGTTTGAGGCCCTTAACATCAATGAAGCAACTGTTGTGTCTGGAACTTCCATCACTTCATATCAACAAGCCCGGAAGGTTGTTGAGGAAGGTACCGCCCAAGGCTGGGGCAAGCTGCTGCCAGTAGAAAAGAAAGAAGACAGATTCGGGTTGGGTTACAGACCAATCCGACAAGATCAACCAGAGGCTGCAACGGAGCCCAAATTTGTCAGTGGGGGAATGCTTACCCCAGATGTTGTGAACAATCTGGAAGACGAGGAAGAAGACGACCGCAACCTGGAAAACTAGATACGTCCAAGGATCCCTGGAAACCAAGTCTCTAACTGGTCTTCCCGGGAAATTATAAGAGTTACTCCTGCAGAGTAATTATTATTTCCTGTCTTTTAGCATGCATCAAGTCCTGCATCTTGCCCAAGGTGTCAGGACTCATTTTGTAATAGGGCCATCTTGTATTTTGTGCAAATGATTAATTAATGAATATCAGGACATCTTTTGCAAACGAGTCTCTTTCTCGCTCACTGTTTTTCATTTTTCATTTTTTGTACAAAAACAATAAAATGGGAATGTTTTCAAAATAAACAATTTCATTTTCACTTTTTCTAAACAAGATAAAACTGATCACTAAAATGAACCAATCTCAACCCTTGCAGAGAGTGCCCTCCAGATTGCACCGACAACAACACTGATATGACTTCGTATGACTTCGACAATCCGATTAATCAAGCTGATGAAGGGGTTGAAGAAGACTATGAGCTACCTGAAGAGCTAGCTAGGTTGTTAAGGCAAGAGGAGAAGGTTATCACTCCTCATCAGGAGGAGGTGGAGAGTGTAAATCTTGGTACCGAAGAAGACTTGAATGAAGTGAAGATCGGGGCCCGTCTGTAAGATTCAGTGAAGGAACAGCTTATTGACATGCTTTGAGAGTACATTGATGTCTTTTCCTGGTCCTATTAAGACATGCCAGTAAAACAGAAGCTACGCAGTACTCGTCCGGATATGGCCATGAAGATTAAAGAAGAGGTACAAAAACAGTGGGATGCCGGTTTCCTTGCTGTAACTAGTTACCCGTCGTGGGTCGCTAATATTGTACCAGTGCCTAAGAAGGATGGAAAAGTACGGATGTGTGTGGACTACCGGGATCTGAACAGAGCCATCCCGAAGGATGACTTCCCTTTACCTCACATTGATGTATTGGTCGACAACACGGCTCAGTTCTCGGTATTCTCTTTCATGGATGGATTCTCCGGGTATAATCAGATCAAGATATCACTTGAAGACATGGAGAAGACTACTTTCATCACACCCTGGAGCACATTCTATTATAAGGTGATGCCATTTGGACTGAAGAATGTTGGTGCCACTTATCAACGGGCTATGATGACATTATTCCACGACATGATCCACAAAGAAATTGAATGCTACGTGGATGACATGATTTCCAAGTCCCTTACTGAAGAAGACCGCCTGGTAAATCTGTTAAAGTTTTTCAAGCGTCTGAGGAAGTATCAGCTAAAGCTAAACCCCAACAAATGCACATTCGGGGTACGTTCCGGTAAACTGCTGGGGTTCATCGTAAGTGAAAAAGGAATTGAAGTTGATCTTGACAAAGTCAAGGCCATCCAGGAGATGCCTGCACCAAGGACTGAAAAGGAGGTTCGGGGGTTCTTAGGTAGATTGAACTACATTTCAAGGTTCATATCTCACCTTACTTCAACCTGTGAGCCCCTGTTCAAATTATTAAGAAAGGAGCAAACGGTCAGGTGGAATGAAGACTGCCAGAAGGCTTTTGACAAAATCAAGGAGTACTTGCAAGAACTTTCAATCCTTATGCCTCCAGTTGAAGGAAGACCTCTAATAATGTACTTGACAATATTATAAGGATCAATGGGGTGTGTGTTGGGCCAGCATGACGAGTCTGGTCGAAACGAGTATGCAATATACTACCTAAGCAAAAAGTTTACCGACTGTGAACAACGTTATTCACTGCTCGAGAAAACTTGTTGTGCTTTAGCGTGGGCTGCTTGCCGACTAAGGCAGTATATGTTGACTCACACTACCTTATTGATCTCAAAGATGGATCAAGTCAAGTACATATTTGAGAATCCAGCACTTACCGGAAGGGTTGCAAGATGGCAAATGATTCTGACAGAATATGACATTCAGTACACATCTCAAAAGGCAATCAAGGGCAGTGTACTGTCTGACTATCTAGCTGAGCAACCCATTGATGATTACCAGCCAATGAGATTTGACTTCCCTGATGAATACATCATGTTCCTGAAAGCAAAAGATCATGAAGAGCATATTCACACTGAAGGGCCTGACCCAGAAGAAGAATGGACAATGATATTTGATGGGGCTGTCAATATGAATGGTCGTGGAGTTGATGCAGTGCTCATTACACCTAAAGGAGTTCACATGCCTTTCTCGGTAAAACTCACCTTTGCATGCACTAACAACGAAGCTGAATACGAAGCCTGTATCATGGGTCTTGAGGAAGCCATTGACCTCAGGATCAAGACTTTAATTGTATTCAGAGATTAAGCTTTCGTAATCAATCAGACCAACGGCAAATGGTACATTCACCAAGAGCATCTGATTCCATATTGTGACTATACGAGGAGATTACTGACTTTCTTCACAACAGTCAAACTTGAGTACATCCCTCGAGACGAAAATCAGTTCGCAGATGCTCTAGCTACAATTTTCTCCATGATCAAAGTTCAGGCGGCCAACTTTGTGCCTCGGATTTCAGTATCCAGACTTGATAGACCAGCATACGTATTCTCCGTGGACATTGCTAAAGATGACAAGCCTTGGTTCCATGACATCAAAAGCTTCTTAGAGGATCAAACATACCCACCTGGGGCATTGTCCAATGATAAGAAGACATTAAGAAGGCTGGCTGGTAGTTTCTTCTTGAATGTTGATGGTTCGTTATACAAGAGGAACTTTGACATGGTATTTCTCAGATGTGTTAACAAGAAAGAAGCAGATTTGCTGATGCACGAGGTGCATGAAGGATCTTTCGGTACCCATGCTGGAGGACATGCAATGGCTAAGAAATTGTTAAGATCAGGTTATTACTGGATCACAATGGATGCAGACTGTTGTGCCTATGCCAAGAAATGTCATAAATGCCAGATCTATACAAATAAAGTGCATGTGCCTCCGAATCCTTTGAATGTGATGTCTTCACCTTGGCCCTTTGCCATGTGGGGCATTGACATGATTGGAAAGATCGAACCGACTGCTTCAAATGGCCACAGATTCATCCTAGTAGCCATTGATTACTTCACCAAGTGGGTTGAAGCAACGTCGTATGCAAACGTCACCAGACAAGTGGTAGCCAGATTTCTGAAAAGAGACATCATCTGTCGATATGGAGTTCCCGAGCGAATCATTACTGATAACGGTTCCAATTTGAACAACAAAATGATAGCAGAACTGTGTCGGGACTTCAAAATCCAACATCACAACTCTTCTCCTTACAGGCCAAAGATGAATGGCGTTGTTGAGGCAGCTAACAAAAATATCAAGAAGATTGTGCAAAAGATGGTGGTTACTTACAAAGACTGGCATGAAATGCTACCATTCGCCTTGCATGGGTACCGTACCTCAATCAGAACATCCATTGGGGCAACACCGTATCGGCTTGTGTATGGTATGGAGGCAGTCCTACCTGTTGAAGTTAAATTACCCTCCTTACGGGTATTGATGGATGTCAAACTGAATGAAGCAGAATGGGTCCGATCTCTGTACAATCAACTGAATCTGATCGAAGAAAAAAGATTAGCTGCAATCTGTCATGGGCAGCTATATCAGAAAAGAATGAAGAAAGCCTTCGATCAGAAAGTCAGGCTTCGGGAATACCAAGTAGGAGATCTTGTGCTGAAAAGACTTCTTCCTCCTCATATAAACCACAGGGGCAAGTGGACTCCGAACTACGATGGTCCATTCATAGTAAAGAAAGTTTTCTCTGGTGGAACACTGATGCTCACTACTATGGATGGTGAAGATTTCTTATCCCCTGTGAATTCAGATGCAGCTAAAAAATACTTCGCATAAAATGACCTGCTGGACATAAAAACAGAATAAAAGTCCAGGCAAAAATAGGGCATCCCAGCGAGTCAAAAACAGAATAAAAGACTCGGGCAAAAATAAGGGAAAATTAAAAATATGTACACCCGCTGAGTTGAAAGGCCGCATTGGACAGCTCAGGCAAAAATGGGTATCCCGGTGGATTGAAAACCCGAAAGGGAGATTCACGTAAAATAAGGGAATAAGCGAACAACTGCATTCTGAATTCGTCTGTATCACTTGCAACACGGCAAGCTTTGAAAGGTTAAAGCATCGGTCAGAATCAACTCTTCTTCAGAAAGCAAGATAAGAAGAACGTCAAGGTCATACGGGTCATAGCAAAGGGAAGCTCACTGAAGCATCGTCAACATTTCCAGCACCTTTATTTTTCTCAATTTTTGTAACAATCTCCTCATTTCATGGATTTGTTTCTTTGACTGTATTTTGCCGATTCAGGGCACCCAGATTAATAAAATAAGAGTTTTCAGTCACACTTCGTCTTGTACATTTTGGTGTTTTGTTTGCAAAATGTCCAATATCCATGATATAATACTTGCATAAAACAGATGTGCTTTTCTAAATTACATGCTTCCAGGAGATGTATTTACTTTCAGGAATATCTAACTCCTATGACGGAATCTGGTAAGGGATACCTCGGGATACTTGTGCGTTTCTTTGTCTTAACAGGATTGCGGGAATTCAATGCGCGACATGGGGCATGCCAAACATACTTCCCCCCCTAACAGTATTTGGAATGTTTTTCCCCATTGAAGTTGCCAAGGCATCCTTCCCTAACACATCTTCTTCAAGCAGCATCAGAAACTGCTCATTTCCCCAACTGACTTGTCAAATCTCCTCATCCTCAGCAGGATCCTCACAAAAACTTCTAGGAAGATCATTCAGTGATCTTTCCTTCCCCCAATGCCAGGTCTCTCATCTTTGGCAAAGACAGGGAACCATCTCCCCACAGAGCTCCAGCCTCTCCCAAGAAGAGCAATGTCTGAGATTCTCACACAACAAAGTGACGAAAGCTTCTTCATCCCCAGCTGGGCTTTCTCCTTACTAGGATAGATCTATCAGTGATCTAATTCCCCAAGCAGAACCGTATTCTTATCAGATCTACCAATGCTCTCATCCCCAGCTGGGATTCATCTTCAAGCAGATCAGCCAGAGATCTTCCCCGCAGCGAGATCCGAATCCCGAATCGGTTTCTTTTGCATAATCATAGCATTCGCATCATGTTTTCCCCCAGAGCGTAGCATCCTGTTTAATACGAAGCATTACGGAAAAAATCAAACATTTACATGATCAAAAGTCAGGTTTGAACCGGTCACCTGTAAATATCAACAGTACCTCATCATCAATATATAAAATACATCCCTTGCACATAAAAGCCAAAGCGTCCCCTTTGCACTCTCAAAATACAGATACATGCTCCTTTTGACAATCGTCTGTGTCACCTTTCCCCAGTAAAGTAGCCAGAACACTCTCTGCAAACAGATACTTTTACATAACATGTTCTTCTCGATACTCGTCCGTGTCATCTCATATTTCCCCACAGAAAGCCAAAGCGTCCCCTTTGCACTCACAACACATGTTCATATATACTTTCGACACTCGTCCGTGTCATACCATCCCCTGCAGATATAAACCAAACCAATGCTTATACACCCTCTTGACACCCGTCCGTGTCACCTATCCCCAACACAGTTGCCCAAACACTTGTCTATTATACACTTCTTTCGACACCCGTTCGTGTCATCTTATCCCCACAGGTTGCCAGAATACACTCATAACTTGTACACTTTCTCTTCCGATACTCGTCCGTATCGTAGTCTTAAGGATGCTCGTCCTCATCTTTAATCTATACACAGCGTTAAACACTTATACCTTTTATTCTGAAGAGAGTAAGCACTCGTCCGTGTTTACCATTCCCCAACAAATCGCCAGCAAAACAACCTTTTTTATCCGGCATTTGTCCTATGTCATGATGCTTTCGGCAGCCGTACCCTGCCAGGTGATCGTCCTTCACCTTTGGATGACCGTCCCTCATCCTTATCCCCAATAGAGCAGTCGTCCCCTGCTAGGTGATCAGCCTTCACCTTTTGATGATCGTCCTTCATCATTTTATCCGATGGTCGTCCCCATTGTTGATCTTGTTATCTGACATTCTTCCTATGTCATGATAAACCCCCAAAGCAGTCGTCCCCTGCTAGGTGATCGTCCTTCACCTTTTGATGATCGTCCTTCATCATTTTATCTGATGGTTGTCCCTATTGTTGATCTTGTTATCTGACATTCGTCCTATGTCATGATAAACCCCGAGAGCAGCCGTACCCTGTTAGGTGATCGTCCTTCACATCTTGATGATTGTCCTTCATCATGCTTATCTGATGGCCGTCCCCATCGTCGACCTTTTTCTATCTGACATTCTTCCTATGTCATGGTAAAGAGCAATCGTCCCCTGCTAGGTGATCGTCCTTCACCTTTGATGACCGTCCCTCATCATTATTTCATTTATTCTTTGAACCGATGGTCGTCCCCGTCGTTGTTTACCTTTACTTTGCAAACCTGGTGGTCGTCCCCATCATTGCTTTTACTTTAATCCCCAAAAAACATTGGTACCTGATGGCCATCCCCATCATGATCTCTTTATTTCCCCAGCATGTCGGCCGTCCCCGTCATTGCTTGATTTACCGTTTATCCCCAGCAGTCGTCCTCTGCTCGATGGTCGTCCTCCATCGCCCGCACTTTGATAATCATGTTATACTTCTTTTTACAACTTATATCCCTTTTCTTCTTCACCCCAGTGAGTGCAAATTTCGGACTGTCTTTGGTATTCAACCACAAGTTATCTTGTTTGTCTATTAAGTCGGGCGCTTACATCCTACACAGCTAACTCATGTTTGAATAGGGGCCGCTGTAAACACCCCAAATTTTCCCTCACTAAACTCACACCATGGCTTGTGATCTTTCATATTTGCATTAGTTCAAGCATACCACATCATATTGCATTTTTGTTTCACTGCATTAGTTCAAGTTCATATGCATCTAGGGTTTGTGATCTGAGCAATCCAAGATCCATTTGAGCCACTCCAAAAGCAATTGATCATCTCAAGAGGGTCCATGTATGTTCAATCATCATATTATATTATTCAAAGATCAAGGAAGTCAAAGAATCACAAGAACTTGCAAAGCATGGAAGCAGAGCCAAGGTTTAACTACACAGATGACCTGAAATTAGGGTTTTGGTTTCAGAGGCCATAACTCCAAATTTTTTGGTCATTCTTGTTTCTATTGGTCTCAATATGTTATAAGGATCATGTGTACCAAGTTTGATGAAGAAATTCATTGTGGAAGCCATCTGATCACTGGGTAACTTCTTGAGCAAGTCAGAGCAAAATCAGGGCATCTGAGGCCCCCATCAATGGAACCAAAGTGGATTTTTCATCAAATTGAAGTTATATGATCTTTATTTGATCATTTAAGTGCTTGGAAGTTCACAAAATTTAAGGAAAGTGAGCTAAACCAAAAGTTGCCAAAAATGGAAATGACTTGTAATGTAAACTTTCCATTTTGGGAAAGTTTTTCAACCTCCTCTTTCTCAACCAAAAATGCTTCAAATGAAAAATTGTTGGTCATGAAAGTTGTAGATTGGATCATTCCCTTTTCAAAATTTACAAGAACAAATCCTAATTCATTATGGAACTCAAGTTATGGCTTGTCAAAGTTGGCAAAAATCACATGATTTTCAAAGATGCACCAAAGAGGATTCTTTGCAAAACCACTTGCCAATTCATTTTGTGACTTCAAACACACTTCTAATCATCATACAAACATTGTACATTGCATAAAACTCAGAATTTCCCAAAGAATTTCAAGATTTCATGCCTTGAACATCAAGAATTTACAAAGGGGCCAAAACTCCACATAATTGCAAAAGGTCACATAACTTTGCTTCCACTTGCTGAATTTCCTCAAGACTTATTTTGTGGACATCCTTGATCTCAGCTGCGCATGGACAAGCCAATGATCTAGCTACACCATTGCCCATACCTCAAGTACAACATTTTTTACTTTTTGGCAAAAACACCCATACCAATCACAACAGTCCACCATCCACTCTCTGCCCAATCCAGACTTTACAAGCATGCTCTAAGGGTTCATTTTCATAACACACACAAGCCTAACACTCCAAGAACTCATCATTGCCAAAATCACTCTCTCTTGCAAAAACCTTCGAATCTCTCAGCTCATATACTCAATCTTTACACTTCCTTCACCATTCATCTTAGAATCATAAACTGAACACAAAGCAACCATTAGAACAGCCAAAAACACCCCATACACAAAACACGATTCTTGGCCGATTCAGTTGCTACAACACAAACCAGCCACTCTCAACTCCATTCAAGCTTCTCAATAGCATCAGGAGGTCAAAGGGAGTCATTTTGCACAAAGGAAGTGGCCAAAAAGCTCAAGTTTGGAAAGCTTCATCTTAGGTAGTCATCTCAAATCATTTTTCCAGAACTCCTTTTTTATGTTACAATGTGAAAAAGCATGCTTCACTGATCACTCTGAGCTTTGTATTTTCGAAAATGGTTAAGAAATGAGTTTGTATGAATGTTCTGAAAGTTTTGCCATTTTTAATCTTTCCTTCGAATCTTGAGATTGAGCAAGAATAAATTTGTTTTAGGGGTAGATTTGATTTGATTTGCATTTTTCCCCTTTAGGTACCTTAAAACCCTAGATAACTTAGAAAAATCATAACTTCCTTAGGGTTAAGAGTTAGGTCTCCTCCTTTGGGGTGTGATGTCATATGGGGTTTGGGTTCCTTTGATTGCATTTTCAATTTTTTATCTTGTCATTTGCTTCTGTTTTTGACTTTTGCATCTCATGTTGCATTAAAACCCTAATTTCTCATCTTCATTTGCATACATCTTGCATAAGCATTCATACAAGAACTTGCCATGACATTTCATACATTCACATGACTTCTAAGACATCTTAGGACACATTAGAATCATGTTTGATCATTTCTTCATCCATTTACCATGCTATGCATTCATTTCATTCCATGAACATTCATGAACTTTCATGCTTCTTTCATGCTTCATTTTCATCCTCATTACTTGTATGAACATTCATATCACTTGACATACATTTGCATCATTAACATCATGTTTATGCTTCTGGTTTTGGTTTGCATCCTTGCATACACTTCATTTTCACTTCATTCTTTCTTTTATGCTAACTTTTCAGGTGGTAAGTACTTTGAGAAGTGAATTTGCCTTTACTTCTCACAATCTCTTCTCATCTCTCTTATGCATTCATTGCTGCATTTTGCTTTTGCTTTAGAGTGAGCTTGCTCATTCATGTTCTTCCTTCACTTTCTTTCTTCAAGTAACTTATCTTCTTAAGTGAAGTAAGTTAACTTGTTTCTTCTGCTTCTCCTCCTCTCATCTGCTTCTTCCTTGGTGGCTTTTCCTGAAGATCTCTTGCAAGCCTCATAAACCCTTGTAACACCCAAGCATCTTAAAAATTAGGGTTTGATTAGTCCCCCATTAGTTTTACCTTTGTGTCATCTTTTGTGTCTCTCTTCTCATCTCATAATCAGAGACTAAACCCTTAAGGTTTTAAGGCTTTGTGATTAAGAATATGCCTGCATCCTTCTCTTAGGATGGAGTGTATAACTTTAATCCTAAGTGTTAAACCCTTAATGTGTTTAAATATCTTAATCAATCCATCTAATAATCACTAAGAAAATATCTTGTAACTTGGGCCTTGCATTAGGGTTCTAATTCTTCCTTAATTGGTTAAGAAGGACTAACCCTAGTGTTAATGGACAAGTCCCCCTCAAGTTGTCTTACAAACCATAAAATTCACTTCTTAACCTTACCATTAACTAAAATCCACTTTAATAAAGGCTTTGTTTTGTCATGAGGTTAATCCCTAATCATGGATTAAGTTGGGGTATCTTCCTCAGCTTAAATGCTCTCATCTATTATCCTTCTATTAGGATGGTGTAATGAGTCCATTAAATCTTTGATTATGGCTTAAACGCATTACTCAACACTAAACAAAAACTCCAAAAAAAACATTTAAATAATCACAAGTAGGTTAATGATCTTAATACTACATCATGGTGATTAAGTGTGAGGTGCTTACTTCATACTTAAGGT
This sequence comes from Lathyrus aphaca, assembly GCA_963966055.1. Classification (NCBI taxonomy): domain Eukaryota; kingdom Viridiplantae; phylum Streptophyta; class Magnoliopsida; order Fabales; family Fabaceae; genus Lathyrus; species Lathyrus aphaca. The sequence goes on from OZ014519.1 coordinate 141,546,042, forward strand.
ATTCTCATTACCCCTAATAAGAGGGAGGATGTGATGAGTTTACTAACCCTTGGTTTAGGCTTAAGCTCATTATCTTATGACAAACACAAAAAAGCAATAAAAGATTGAAAACACCAAAAACAAGCAATAATCGTCTCCTCCGGGATTCTTTTCTCACCTCATTCACTCACAAACGAGAACTTGCTTCTTCCGTCTAATGCAAGACAGTTAGCACCTGAGCCAGACAGGTCATACACTTGAGCATAGACAAGTAAGCAGTTCATCAGTCAATTTATTTTCTAGTCTCTTTGAGTCGAACTACGGTGTTCTGACTTCCTCATTGCACGAGAGGATACGTAGGCATAACTTAACTGTTATCGAACAAAAGTCTCTGTGTCTTCCCCCTCTTCCAGCATTCTTTTTAAGCCTCATTCCTGAGCACTTCACTTCACTTTCTTGCACTGACACCTGTATATTCTTTTCCAGCTTTTGCACACAGATAACACTGACACTACCCCTTTAAACACAAACTTTTAAGCGTGGATCCCGTCGAGTACGGCGAACAATTTGGGTGTTAATACCTTCCCAAGTTGTAACCAACCCCCTTTCTCAGTTTCTCTGGTTCGCAACCGTCTTATCCATCATTTCTTAGGTTTATGCAGCATTACCTTTCCTTCGAGATAAAAATGCCTAGCTGGCGACTCTTTTCAGTTCATCTTCATGTTCTCTCTTTCGCCGACCATTCGCGTTTGTACCGGGATGCAAATCTTTGGGAGCGACAAGAAGGAATACACATACTTCAAAGCAAATATGTCAAAGAACTTCTGAAGAAATTTGACATATCAGATAGTAAGATGTCTAAGACTCCTATGCATCCCACGTGTATTCTGGAAAAGGAAGAGGTAAGTAAGAAAGTAGATCAGAAGATCTACAGCAATATGATTGGATTTCTCCTCTATCTAACTACATCTAGACCAAACATTCTATACAGTGTATGTTTATGTGCCCGATTCCAATCAGATCCTAGAGAACCCCACTTAACAACAATTAAGAGAATATTTAGATATCTGAAAGGTACTACTAATCTTGGTTTATTCTATAGAAGATCCAAAGATTACAAGCTTGTAGGATATTGTTATGCTGATTTTGATGGAGACAGAACAGAAAGAAAAAAGTACTTCTAGAAGTTGTCAATTTCTGGGAGACAATCTAATCTCTTGTTCTAGCAAAAGGCAGTCAACCATAGCATTATCAACTGCAGAAGCTGAATACATTGCATCAGCTGGATGCAGTACTCAGATGCTCTGGATGAAAAATCAGCTTGAGGACTTCAATATTTATAAGAGTAACATTCCCATCCTCTGTGATAATACTTCTTCTATTTGTCTCTAAAAATCCTATTTTATACTCTAGAGCTAAATACATAGAAGTTAAACATCATTTCATTAGGGACTATACTCAGAAAGGGATTTTATTTTTAAATTTCATAGATACAAATCACCAATGGGCTGATATCTTTACAAAACCCCTTGCTGAAGATAGATTTAATTTCATTCTGACCAATCTGAGTATGGAATTATGTCCAGAACTAAAATGTTTAATCATATGTTTTTAACTCTCAGAAGTTCTGAATTTAATTTTTTGTTTTATTCATTCAGAAGTTATTTTAATGATCTGACTGTTTATCTCTGAGAACTTCTGTTTCAAAAGAATAACATGCAGATCTTGACATCAACATGTGTTAATAAAGCTCTGAGGAATCCTAGACGAATCAAAATACGTGTTCAAACTATGAAGCAGGAAAAAACATGCAATTAGACAACTGTCCTCTACAGAAGGACACGCGTTCAAGTTCTGGGAAACTGAAAGGGATGAATAGACACAATTGAGGCGCAAATCTCTTTGGTAACTGTTCCAAAATCTTTACGTCTTCCCCTTGTTAGATCTCATTTATTACTTTCTAATCATGATGTTTTGAGAATTTATTAATTCCACTAATTGTGTTCTTTATTAAATGCATTTTATTTCTATATAAACTCACTTTTCACTCTCACTTTTCACTTTTACTTTTCACCTTCACGTTTTTCACTCCTCATTCTCTCTTTTCACCTTCACTTTCACTCACTGTTCTCTACAATATTTTAAAAAACCCTAAACCCGTTTATCTTGGTAACTATGGCTTCATCTTCTCAACCATCAAAGGATCTTGCTTCAGAAGTGCTACACATTTCTACAGTCAAAACTCTTTTCACTCCTGTAGATAAACTAGAAGTGTTGTGTGAATTGTTTGTGGATTTTGACAGTTTAAGAGAAAATGGATTTGACCTTCTTCCTGTTGCAAGCGCATCAAATTCTGGGTGTTTGCAAGCGCATCAAACTCTCATGTGACATCTTATGTTCTGGGGAAGAGGATCAACATTTCTGAAGATCACATTGCTAAGCTGATTCAATATGATGGCAATGGGATTAAATGCAGTGAAATGGACAAGCTCTCAAATACAAAATTAGTGGCTAGAGAAATCTTCACTCATGGACAACCTTCTAACAAGATCAAGGATCTGAAGGATCGTCTAAGAATTTGGGCTAAGATCATTCTGGGAAGCATCAACCATAGAAAAGCACAAACTCTCCTGACTATATCAACATGGACCAACAGTTCTTTCTGTATTTCATCTCTAAGAACAAGAAAGTTAACCTTGCCCATTCTCTGTTCAATCATCTGAAAATTAGCGTCAAGGAAACTAGAGAAGGAGAGAAGACAAAGAGGGACTGGATACCTCTAGGAAGATTAATTTCTGATATCCTTACTGAAAACAAATTGGTGGATCATCTAGTTGAGTCACAACAAATTGATATGTTGGAAATAGATGTTGGAAAGCCTCTAAATGCTAAGAACCTCAAGAAGATGAAGTTCATTGATTCAATCGAGAAGGACCCAATTCTTCACTCTAGAGAAGTTATCACAACAAGGAAAATGCCTATGCAGAATTTTCCTTTGTTCTCTTCTGATACACCTCTAGAGGTTATAGTCAGATATCTAGAATCCTGCAAGTTGGATGGTGTGGACCCTATGTTCAACCCTGAAGAACTCAGAAGACCAACACCAGAAGTTGTCCTGAAGAAGAACAAGAAGAGAAAAACTGTTGAAGGAACTTCTCAGAAGGCTCCTAAAACAATCAGAAAGAAAGGTAACTCTTCATCTTCTCAATCTGATTTTATTTTTCTAGTAGAAGCAGTAACAGTGGTCACGTCTGAAATCCCAACTGAAACCACTCCCTCTGAACCCATTCCTTCATCTGAACCAATTCCTTCTGTCATACCCCCAACTTCTAATGTACCTTCTGTCATACCCCCACTCACTCAACCAGAAAATACAACCACTCAACCACAAACTCTGGATGACTTTGACATTCCAATAGATCCAACACCTCCATTTGATTTAAGCACACCTAACTTTGTTGAAACTCACTCAGAACTTCAACATGTTCTATCTGACATTGATGCTTTTCAACCCTTTGAATCCCAGCAAAATAATCCTGCTCAATCATCCGAAGTACAACCAACCAGTGCTTTCCATCTTCTGAACTCTGATTTTCACACACTTGTTTTTTACTTATCCCCCATTAGAGAAAATTCCCTATCCTCTTATAAATCTACTCCACCAAACACCTCCACCTATATCACAATACCAGACACTCCTCCTGCAAACTCTGAACCAGAAAATCCTCTGAGAACATCTATAGACATAGATGCTCTAAACAAACTATCTTTTGTCACCAAAAAAATAGCGATTCCTGTACCAAAACCAAAACCAACAAAATCAGACATTGACTCATTGTTGCTAGCTTTTGAAGCAGAAATGAAAATCAGGTTAGAGAATCTGAAGGTTGCTTGCTCAGAACTCCCTGATCCTGCAGCTTCTGATTTCCACTTGGCCTCATTCAGAAAATGGTTCAATACTGAGACCAAAAAGTTGAAAGATATTTGCTATGATATCGCTCATAAGAACTTCTGTGAGAACCTCAAAGAAGTGGTCACAAGCATTGAAAAGAAGAAGACTCATCTTCTGGATGATAATCCCTGGAGTGAACCAGAACCTAAGGAATCATATTTTGATCTTCAGATGGTTTTAGTTTCTTCTAAAGAAGTAAAGGGAAATGATATTGTTCAAGTACCTTCTGCCGAGGGAACCTCTGAAGAACAATATGCTCAAGCTGCTGCAACTGCTGAAGACTCATTACCAACTTCTCTTGTGCTGAAGACTCTAGAAGAACTGAAGAAATAAAATGAAATGGTTAAGCATAGGTTGGATAAACAAGATGAAACTAATGCTGAGTTGAAGACTATGATTGGTAAACAAGTGGAATCATCTTCTCAGATCAAGTCACTCCAAGAAGCATTAGTTACCAAGATGAATCCCCAACCCTGATTTTGTTCTATGTTTTTTTTTGTTTGTTTGTTTGTTTTCTTGTTCTATGTTTTTGGCTCTGCCTCTGATTAATGAAAAATGTTTCTGTTTTGACTCTTTTATTTCATGTTTTACTTATGCACTCTTAAACTTTTTGAGTAATGACAAAAAGGGGGAGAAACGTAGAAGATTTTGATCTATAATAGTTTATCAAGATTATCCTCTAACATATTAATATTCTGATTAAATTGTTTGAGTTGTGACTTTAAAAAGAAACAGGTTAAGTAATCAACTCAGGGGGAGCTAAGGCAAAGAACTTCTTATGGAAGAATTAAAATGCTAAGAGAACCTCAAATGAAAATCTCTGAAAGAATATATCTCAAAATTAAAGGGAGTTTTTCTAACTTTTAATTTCTATTCTTGAATCAAAATAAATGTTTTGTCATCATCAAAAAGGGGGAGATTGTTAGAACACTTTTGATTCTAATCTTCTACTATAGTTTTGATGATAACAATACTTTCCTAATAGAATAGAAGTTCTAATATGAGTTGCAACTAACTTATAGTTAATGTGCATTCTAGAAGTTCTTATAAGGAAGATTTTAAAAGGAAAGCATCTTGGAATAGAAGCTTCCTTGCGCTATTGTATAGAAGATAAATGTATTAAAAAGAAGATATCAATTAAGAAGTCATTAAAGCTGCGTACTCAATTTTTTATACTCTGATTTGTACTTAGAAGATTCTGATACTCTCATTAAAGACTATTTAAAGAAAATCAGAATAAAGGCTGGGAACAAGAATCTCCTCTTTTGGAAGGATTTTAAAGCAATTAACATCTATCCAAATCAAGCTCCAGATGTTCCCAATGGCAAGATAATTCAAACCACTATATAAAGAAATCTACCTGAATATTTAAAGCTCTAGTTCTCACATTATATCAAGCATACACTCAAATATTATTTTGCTCTAAAAACATCTTGTAACAAATCACCTAGTGATTATAGCTTGTTAGAAGCAATATTGAGTTACTTTGTTAATCTTTGTAAAAGATAAGTTTCTTTTCCTTGAGTGACTAGTCTAAGTCAGTAGACTCAAGAAGACATTGACAGTAGGTCATTGTGATTGTATTCAAATTTGAATAGTGGATTAAGACCCCATTGATAGAGGAAAAATCACCTTGGCGGGTGGACTGGATGTAGTTTGAGTTCAAACGAACCAGGATAAATCAAAGTGTTTTTTAAGTCATTTTTATTATTGAAAACCCAATTCCAACCCCCACTCCTTGTGTTTTACGCTCCTTCACTTCCCTAGTGAAGTAACAGAAGGCTGAGGATGTTCTCCCCAAGCATAGAGTTTCCTTTCTTTAAAAGAGAAGTATTCCCTACCATAGTCTTTTTATCCCCATCAGTACAGGAAGATTCATTATTCCCTAGGATAGGTGAAGATAGGGAGAAACATGATGTTTTTTCTTCTCGCACAACATTGTTTGCAATCTTCTCATAGTGAATTGTTAACCAAAGTCCAATCCTCATTGGCATCTCTTCCCCCAAGTAGATGATTGTGTATCTGAGGGATTCCCCAACAGATTTCTTCCTTAGCAGAATACCAACACATCAGTTTCCCCAGCCGATTCAGAAGGATATCACTTCCCCAACGGAGTTCAACGGGTAGCGTACCTCCCAAATCAAGTTCATATCCAATAGGGCCTTTGCTATCCAATCTTAAAGTCCAATTTATTTGTTGAAATGGAGACAATTCAGATCCAGTGTATCATTAGCATTCCCCCCCCCCCCGGAGAGTTTCTTTTCCCCATAGGGATTCATCAAATCAATTCAATGATTATTCCTCCCTAGTCAAGCTTTCGGGATGCATGTCATATCCTTATCAGGAGATCCCCTTGCATTTTCATTTATTAATAATCGTTACATCTACATCCTCAAAAACGTGTAGCATTTCCATCGTTATTGTCGCTCCCAGGATTTTTATCCTAGTACAAATGCGAAAGTAGCGCGGAAAAGGTAGAGTCGCCAGCCAGGCATTTTTATCCCGAAAGAATGGGAAAGGTAATGTTGCACAAACCTAAGGAAGAAGGAAAGGACAAGGTCCTGCGAACCAAAGATATGGGTTCGGGAGTCGGTTATGAACTGGGAAGGTATTAGCACCCCAGACCGTCCGCCGTACCCGACAGGATCCACGCTTGTTTGCTCGTTTCAAAGGGTGAGAAAATAAAGCTGATGAGCAAATGAATTGCTAACTAGAATGGGAATGGAAATGAGAAAGGGAATTGTAAAAGAGAACAAAAAGAAGGAATGGGGAAAATGTAGGGAAAATAATGAATGTGTTCGAACGGGCCCTACCCCGCTGCCTACGTACCTCATCGGGAAAATGAAGATCAGAGTCGACGTAGTTCGCCTAACTAAGGTGGGAACTATTTGCTTGTGTTTTTTATGGGTTGAAACTGCTTATGTCTATGCTCAGGTGTTGCAGGCTCGCCTTGAACGAGTGAGTTTACCGTCTTGCATGCGAGACAAGTCGTCGCGAGTTCGCATTCAGAATGAATGAGGTGAGAAAAGAAGTTCCTGAAGGAAAGTCGCTTATTGTTCGTTGTTTGTTTTTAAGAGCTTTCTATGAATTTCGCACAAGGAAGTGAATTCAAACTCTTTTCCATGGTATGTATACTTGTTACTACATTCCAAGATGGAATAGTAGAACAAGCACACCCATCACGGAGAATTTATCTAAGACTGGTTTCCAAGGATTAGGGTTTAAGTTCACTAGCTTGTTGACCTTAATTACATGTTTTTGTAGCTTTTATGAAGAAGTATCTTTTGAAATTTTCTTTGTGAAACAAACCCTTGATAAGACTTGTACATCATGCTAGACAAGCTTACACTATTCCAAGATGGAATGAATGTAAGTGCCCCATGGAATAAGGCTATACACAAGGAATCCTTTCATGCATTGTTAAGTCTTTTTGGATCTTTGTTTGAAGATGAGAAGAGAAAGACTCAAGAGGTAAAGGTCAAAGCTAATGGGGGACAAAGACACAACCCTAATTTATCTTATTATATGTAAAAGTGTGGTCCTATGGTTAATGAGGCATTCTAACCTAAGGAGAAGAAAGAGCAAACTAGAATTCAACTTACTTCCTAAGGAAGTTAAGTTGAAATATAAAGAAAGAGGGGAGCCCTATGAACAAAGCACCAAGGTGCTAAGGCAAAAAAAATAAATGCATAAAGGAATAAGAATGAAGTGATTACCTCATCTTCCCCCCTACAAAACAAATATTAGTGTGATGAATAAAAGTGAACAATTATTACATGATAAATCTTTCAAAACAATCCACACTATCTAAGGAAGAGATTAGTGAACTCCTAAGACAAATACCTAAGCCTAAAGCACCTTATAAGGTGGTAAACTTAAAAATTCAGTAGCTAAACTCAACTTAAGTATTCTAAAGCTACAAGAGTGAACAACTTCAAACTATGTCCTAAAAAGAAGCTAAACCCTAATAATAGCTCAGGTAAAGTTACATGAAGAAACCTACATGGTTAAGTAGGCTAAAATTGTATAAACCTTAAGGTTAATGGAATATCCATGGGCTAACACCTAACTAAAGTCTCCTAAGATGTCATACTAAAGGGGACTAAGAGATCCAAGTGAAAGAGATGCAAACTCCATGTGTAATGGTGTGAGAATGAGAAGAAAATGCATATAAAACTTTAAAGGAAGAAAAACTTAGAATACAAATCAAACATGAATAATGAGATGTGACTTTTCCATACAAAGACCATAGGCTTGATGAAATTTTAAGAAGTGGTTTAAAAATGCAATGATCATCACAAAATTGGTTTTGAAAGGTTAAGATGGAAGATGAAGAAGAATTAGATCAAAAGGAGGCAAAGGCAGCTTAAGACTCAAGCAAACCCTAAAATCAAAAGACAAAGACCCCATGATTGTAATCTACCCTTAAGAACCTCTAATATGACATACAAAACTCAGAACCAAGACCTTAGATCAATGGCATGAATGCCTTATTCACATGGAGATGGAGGAAGCTTCTAAAAGGGACCCAAAATGACTTAGGACTTAAGTAACTTGAAAACAATATCAAATGACCTAGAAATATTATGAAATTTAATATTGGATATCAAAATCCAGAGAATAACATGTGTACAAAAAATCTCATTAAAACTCCTAATTTTGAATGGTTAAAGAATCACTAGAATGCAATTAGGGTTTATATGAACCTATGTGGAAGAATGGACTCAAAAGGGACCTAAGCATGACCTAAAAATCCAGAGAAAACTATTTTGAGGAAGTTTAATGAGATATTAAAATAACACAAAAATAATGGGACATTTATCATATATGGTTTGGGAGAACAAAAATGGGAAAATTTGTTGGTCAAAAAGGGTGAAAATTGAGAAACAATTAAAGTGAAAATTAATTCTGATCTCAAAACTAACTAAAAATAAAATCTAAAAATATTGAAAATTAGAGAAACTTATGAAGATCCTACATGAATTAATTTGGAATTGTTTGGTGCATTTATCTATTTTTAAAAATATGAAACGAAATTGGAATTTTATGAGAAAAAGAAATAAAAAGGGAATGAATTGGTTTGGGCCTTGGGGGTTTCAAAAGTAACAAAAACAACATAACTGGGCTGAACACATGCGCGTAGGGGGTGCGAGTAGGAAGTCAAGGTCAACAGAGGAGGCACATGCCAGACACACCCTCATTAATTTGTTGGCATGCTTATACGCGTTGGATGACAAAAGATCAACGTTTGGGACTTAAAGCTGGGAAATTAGAGCTACACTGTTCTGATGACCGGAGATAAATTCCGGTCATCTTCTCCGTTCAAGCTCTGGTAGGGAAAACCTTTAAACCTCACTAAAATGAAAATCATGACCATCAATGGATTCGCCTCTCTACACTGATCATAAATATGGCTTCAAAAATCACTCAAGGTTCCTAAATTTCCTGAATCGAAAGCAAGAATCTAAGCCTGAAAAATGAATCTGAGCATCTATGATGCCTATCAACTAGCCAGCCAATCCATAACCTCTATCAGGCCTCAATCAACATAAAATCAACCAGAAATATGCAATTCGAATAAGTAGAAATTCAGGACATACCTGAGTTGCAGAGCTGTCAAAGTGTTGTTAGAAGGCCAGAGATGAGACTCCTTAGAATGCTTGAGCTTGCTTCATGACAACTAGAGTGAAATAAACACTCTGTGATGCGTGGATCTTGAGAAATCGATGAAGATTCAGTGAGGATCAATGATATGCAGTATTGAATCCTTGATTATTTGAGGTGATCAAGCCATGGAGATGAAGCTAGACATGATGCTGATGATGAATGGATGTAAATTGGAGCTTAAGTGTTGAAGATAGAGGATCTTTGATCCAAAATGCAGTGCAGTCTCAATGTAGCAGTAGCTTATCCTTGAGGAATCAAGCTTTGTAATCAATGGAGATTATACTTGATATGATGAAGATGATGGATTGAAGGAGAATGGATCAAGGAGATTGAGAATGGAGCTTCCTCGAAGAAAAGTGCAGTGAGGATGCAGAGAGAACTTTGATGAATTTCTATGGTGTGAATTGAGCAAATGATGAGAGAGCTTCAAATGCACTGCACTCTTCCTTTTATAGACTCCTTGACCTCAGGTTAATAGTTAGAACCAAGGTTCCATCAATGGTTAACTGAGTTGAATTAGTTAGAAGGTGAGTCAAGTTAGTTATGCCATAGAACTCTCTAGAAATTTCCATACTCGAGCTTAATTTAGTGTGGTGATGCTTAGGTAAGTTATGGTGGGGATGACATACTCAATTGGTTTGCTGATCAATGATGACAAACTGGCTGCACTACGTTAAACCTTCATCCTCATTCCATTGAATTTTGCATGGTTACTGGTACATGGCCATGGTGTGGAGAAGCATCCATGAGATCACATCCTCTTAGAACAATGTATTAAGATCATTCTTTATGGATTAGTGCCAATAGACTGAACTGATGTGAACCTTGGTGCAATGCCTTCTCTTACAAGAAACCAGTTGATAATCATGACTTTCAATGGAAGATTTATTCCATCTCAAGCAATCAATGCAAGTAAACCTTGGACTCAAATTGAAGATGGTGATGTATGGAACAAGTTTGAAGTTGATACCATGATGAATGATGACCTCTAATCATCTCAAAATGATCATTGAATAGCATGCCAACAAGCTGCATAATTGGCCTTCCAGATTGCCTTGCCTCGTGCCCATGGTGCCTATGCATGATCAGTTTCAACCCTCTCACTTTAGCCCCCTCATAGCCATCAATCCTTTGCTCAAATGAAAAATTGTTGAACATCAATATTGTAGAGATCATGTAGGGGAACAACTTTGTAGTTTACAAAACATTGATTTGAAGCCTTCTTGACCAAGAAAAGTGGCATGATATTTGAACCACCACCTGTTTCATGATATGCCAGGCAGGGCGTGCGCTGGCCTGCATTTGCCTTGCCCATGACTTGCTTTGAGCCTTGAATTATTCAAACTTGCCGAGATCATATCTCCCTTAATTTTAAGGCTATGAGTGAGTTCCACCTATGTATTTGAAGCTCAAGATTCCCTCTTTAATTTGATCAAAGTAGAATTTTGATAGCCTTCATATTTTGGGAGAAGGCCTCTCTCAAAGATGCTGCAAAAATGGCCAAAACTTGCCATTTTTGGAAACCCTAATTTTCCAAGAATGGTAAGTTTTGGTTTTCTTGATTTCTCTTGATTCCTCCATCATTTCTTGATCAAATTTGAACCATAAGATCCTTGTAACCCTAATTTCATGATTTTGATCTCAAAAAGTCAGGAGTTGACTTTTTCTTCAGCATGGTTGAGTTTTCCCCAAATTCCTGATTTTCAGTCATCTGGCCAATTGAACCTCTTCCAAAATGAATTTGTGGATGAAATTTGAACCTTAGGCACTTGTCATCATATATAAGACAATGGAATCCTCTTTGAATCATAACTTCATACAGAAGCCCAATAGAAATGAAACGCTAATTTGGCCTTTTTTTATCAAGAGATGTTGCACTGCTTGCCTTCTTTGATCAAACCAAATCTTTCCATGACTTATGGCTTCAAATGAGAACTTGTGGGGATGTTGTGAACCCTTTACACAATGTTGAGAAGTTTTGTGGCCCTTTGATTGCCTTTTTATAGCCTTCAAATTCTCCAATCATTGATCACATACCCATGCATCAGCTATGCTACATATGATGCAATGTTTTTGGTTATCTTATGAACTTATGTATGCTAAATGCTATGCTAAATGTAGAGGAAATGAGAAGGGAAAATTTTGAGGTATTATAGTTATGTAGTATTACACCATGAAAAATTCAAACATATGCATACAAAGCATAAGCTAGTTTTGGTACCTTGCACAAAAGCCCGGAACATCATTTCTTCAATCAGACCGAAGTATCCCCACAAAGAATGTCAAATTCATTCCTCAATGTGGCTGCTCATACCAATCCACATTTGTTGTCCCCAATTGAGTCTCCATTTCAGTACAACGGTCTCATCTCTCCGAGTCTCATCTAAGTACGATGGTCTCGTTTTCTCGTTTTCGTTTAAGTAAAACGGTCTCGTGTTGTTGATTTCATCTAAGTACGATGATTTCATCTTTGTCGATTCCATTTCATTACAAATGGTTTCGTATCTTTGGATCTCCGTTTAAGTACAATGATATCATCTTTTCTCGTTTTCGTTTAAGTACAACGACCTCGTGTTTTTGATTTCATCTAAGTAGGATGATTTCATCGTTGTCGATTCCATTTAAGTACAATGGTTTTGTATCTTTGAGTCTCCGTTTAAGTACAATGGTCTCGTCTTTTCTCATTTCCGTTTAAGTACAACGGTCTCGTGTTGTTGATTTCATCTAAGTACGATGATTTCATCTTTATTGATTCCATTTCAGTATAATGGTTTCGCATCTTTGAGTCTCTGTTTCAGTACAACGGTCTCATCTCTCCGAGTCTCATCTAAGTATGATGGTCTCGTTTTCTCGTTTCCGTTTAAGTACAACAATCTCGTGTTGTTGATTTCATCTAAGTACGATGATTTCATCTTTCTCGATTCCATTTCAGTACAATGGTCTCATGTTGAGGTTCCATTTAAGTACAACGGTCTCATTTTCCTCGTTTTTGTTTAAGTACAACGGTCTCGTGTCGGGTTATCATTTAAGTACAATGATCCCGTTTGTATGATTTCATCTAAGTACGATGATTTCATCTTTGTTGATTCCATTTCAGTACAATGGTCTCATCTTTCCGATTTCGTCTAAGTATGATGGTCTCGTTTCTTTTGAGTTATCATCTAAGTACGATGAGCTCGTCCCTTTTGATTCTGTCTAAGGTCAGTTTCGTGTTTAAAGTTGTCATCCAAGAATGGCATTTTTCCCAATATATTTAATTTCCCACAGAGTACAAATTTTCCAGTTTATTCGGGTATTCAATCCCTCCATACCTTGAAAGTCTGAAAACAATTGCTATCATCCCTTCAGGTCTACAGTTGATTGAATAGGGGCAGCTGTAACACCCCAAAATTTGCCCTCTTATTTATCACAGATTCCGAGTAGCTTATGCTTCGTCTCCGTGTCATCATGCATACTCGCTCATACATTGCATAATAAATAATAATAATAAAAAAGTCATGCATCATTGGTTGGCATAAGGCATGTGATCGAGGTTTACTCAGTGGAAAAATCAACTATCAGAAATCAAGGTTGAAATAGGCTCAGAACGGACGGTGGAGATGCATTTGGAGGGTTTCCCAAAAAAAGGAGGGAAATTCATTTTTTTTCTCTCCCGTTAACCGGTTAACGCCTGCGAATTTTGGGATAATTTTCAAAATTTAGTTGGTGCTTCTATCCCCTTTCCATTCTCCAATTTTCTATGTGTTTCCATCAAACTGTAGAACATTCCACATTCTTCCCAAGGAATATACCCAGAATATTCCAAGGAATATTTCAAGAATATGCCAAGGAATATTCTAGGAATATTCCCAACCGAGCCTTAGCTTAGGATCCAAGCCTTGTGCCCTAACCTAAACCTAACTCCAAACCTAATGCCTATATACACTTTGTTCACCAAGAAAGAAAGGCTTATCCATTTCTTCATAAAAATTCATCATTCTCATAATCTCACTTCTCTCATTTCCTTCCATTTTCCAAACTCACCAAAGCATCATCATCAAAATCTTTCAAGTTTCGCATTGGAACTTGAAAGATCAGAAGCTAAATCTTCATCATCTTCACCGATTCAGCGGATAATCGAAGAAAGTGTCACGTCGCGGTGTTTATTTCACTATTCGGAAGCGTTTCAGATTCTCATCGATTGTGTTTATTTCGCACTCTCGCGGATCGAAGCTTGGAACCTCCGGTATTCTCTTCGTTCGTGCATTGATCAACATAGTAACAATCACCAAAGCAAGTCTCCGCTTTGTAGGTTTGTGAATCCGAAACCACTTTTGTCTTTAATTTATTTCTCTTCATCTCGCCGTAAGGCATTCTTCGATTTCCTTGCTTTTGTGATGCTTTATTAGGCTTAGTCATTAGTAGCTAAAATCATAGAGTGAGTGTGGTGTTAATAGGTGTTAGAAGGTTATGTTTAGGTGGCAATTTCGTGCTAGTATGGTAATGGTTGTATTAGGAGCTTTTGGAAATAGGTTGATAGCTAAAAGAGCTTTTTTCCGCACTATTTTCAATTCTGGTTCAGTGTTAACCGGTTAACACCCAGGGTTAACCGGTTAACACATTGTTTTTCCCCCTGTTTAACTGATTTTTGAATCCGTTAACCGATTAACACCCAGGGTTAACCGGTTAACGTTATGCTGATTTGTATTTTTGTGTTGTTTTCTTGCATGTTTGTGCATCATTCCTTCTTTTATCATCATGGATCTCTAGATTAGGATTTTTGGGAATTTTTAGGAGCTGATTTAGTGCAAGTGTGCATAGTTTCAACAACTTTCGACATGCGTTTTGTTAGATTCCGATGTTAGGCATAAGTGTTGTATATGTGTTCATAGCTTGTTATGATCATTGTTTACATGATTTAACATCATTTATAGCATGTTAATAAATGTTTACACTTATGTTTTGCATCACATTTGAAGTCCGTTCATGTTTTGGTCAAATCATGAGCATAATGGAAAAAGTGCATATTGTTAAAACCATGTAAATCGTCTAGTTTGCATCCATTGATGGTATGATGGCATGTTGAATTCCATTGTTAGTGATCCATTTCATATTGTTGCATAACTTGCATGATCATTGCATTCCATTGTTTGCATAAAAACCCATGTTGTTGCATTTGAAGAATAATGAAAATATGTATTGTTTTCATCGCTGCATTTTGAAACAGGAGCTGTAAAAACATATTGCATTATTCTGTTTTGGTCTTTTTACACCTATTTTCATGCTGCTTGGTAGCTGTAATAGGTTGTTTGTGTTGTTAATTGCATTTAGTAGTTGTTTGTGCAATAGGAAGTTGTAGTAGCTGCTGAGTTTACGCTTTGTTTAGTCTTTAAGGTCCTTAGACTTAGGATTGAGTCTAGTTAGGCCATAGAGGTATAGGTTTGGTACTTGTTTTCCTTCTTCCTTTTATCATTGTAGCCTTATTCTATTAACCTTTGTTTGGTAGGGAGGTTGAGGTAAGCATGTTCATAATTCTTCTTCCTTTTATATTCTTTACATTTTCTAAGTGTGTTTGCCTTAGCATTTGGTGCCTTGTTTGTATAGGCTTCCCCTTTCTTAGAAACAACTTAACTTTCTTAGGAAGTAAGTTGAGTTCTAATCTTCCTTTTCTTTTCTTTTTTTCTCATTAGGATTAGAAATCCACGCAAACCATTAGGATCTCCTTTTGCATGCAATAAATAACTTAGGGTTATGTCTTAGTTCCCTTAGTTTTTCCCTTTCTCGATTTGAGTCTCTCTTTCTCATCTCATAAAGTAAACAACAAAATACCTAATAAAAGGTTGATCTTCTCGTATGCCAGGAGAATTTGTCCTGGGTTACTTATACATGTCCCATTTCGGGGCGAGGTGTAAGGCATCTACCACGATGAACAAGTCTTAGTATGAGAATGTTGAACAAACAACGAACTCAAAACACTTCTTTTAAAAAGAAAGTTAACCCACAACACACGTCTTTTTCTGCGGGATTTCTCTTCTCACCTCATTCACTCTCAAAGCGAACTTGCTACTACTTGTCTCATTGCAAGACGGTAACACACTCGTTCAAGGCAAGCCTGCAACACATGAGCTTAGGCATAAGCAGTTAAAATCCTAAAAAACACAAACAGAGTTCCCGCCTTAGTTAGGCGAACTACGTCGACTCTGATCCTCATATTCCCGATGAGGTACGTAGGTAGTGGGGTAGGGCCCGTTCGAGCACACTCTTTATTTTCCCTACATTTTCCCCCTTTTCTTTTCGTTCTCCTTTTTCAGTTCCCTCTCTCATTCCAGTTCCAGTAGTGGGTTTTATTCAGCAGCAGTTTTATTCCTTACCCTTTGAAACAGACTAACAAGCGTGGACCCCGTCGGGTACGGCGGACGGTCTGGGGTGCTAATACCTTCCCAGGTCGTAACCGACTCCCAAACCCAGTTCTTTGGTTCGCAGGACCTTGTCCTTTCCTTTTTCCTTAGGTTTGTGCAGCATTACCTTTCCCATTCATTCAGGATAAAAATGTCTGGCTGACGACTCTATCTTTTCCGCGTCATTTTCGCGTTTGTACTAGGATGAAAATCCTGGGAGGGACAAGTACGACTAGAGCTACGTTGATGGCTACATCTGGTGGTTCTATACCGTCTCACACCCCTTGATACTTCCCACTACAGATGGTGATCCTCCCAGACCAGCACACCATGAGATATTAGAGGAGGAGCAGTCCCAAATGGACCACACTCAAGATCTGACGCCTATATGTCTACAAGTAGTTAGGATTGGGAGGGCAGACATTGAGATCGGTTTCTTCCCTGAGGGGTCTGATGCCATGGTAGAGTGGAATAGATGATTCGGGTGGCATTGAGTGGCACACAGTACCACATACATCGCGTCAGGATGGTGTGATAGGCAGCCGAGGAGGACGCAGAGGCAGACGAGGCGACATAGACAGATGCAAAGGAGAGTGTGCACATGGTGCAGGCAGAGGAGAGGGTGGATAGGATGTACTCCCTCACACACAGTAGCTATATGTATTTTTTTTATGACAACGATGTATTTATTTTGGATGATGACATTGATATACTATATATATGATACTACTTTATTCATGTTTGTGCATTTATATATGATGTATTTATATATTATACTATTTTTTTAAATAAAACTGGTTTAATTTTTTAAAATAATTGTTTTGCTAAAATTTCTCAGATGCATCTATGGACTATTTCTGCATATGCATCTGCAGAAGATTTCAACATAAAACAAAAAATTGGTACGTCCGAAAGTATATCAGCGAAAAAAAAAAAACATATTTAAAAATACAATAGATAGCTGATAGTGTTATAAGGTTGATCGAGAAATTCTCAAAGTTAAAGCCAAATCAATGAAAATTGTCATGTTATAGCTTCGTAAGGTCTATTTTCATCTGTTGGTTGGCACGATTACAAACACAAAATTTGACAACAGAACAATCCTTTTATGGGATTAAATACAAAATAAGACATGTGCTTCCTATGCCTAGTTTGACATCTATACTCAGTACTCTTTCTTTGGGCCTAGTTGTGATAAAGAACCATCCCCACAAGTTTGTACTATGACTTAATACACATAGCTATGATATTTTCACAAGTTTGTTCTACTTTGATTTAACAATTTTTTAGAATTAATTTGCAAGTTTGTGGGTGGAGAGAAATGTTTTCTATGAGAAAAAATAAATATCTTTTTAGTTTTTTTAATAGAATGTTTCTTGAATGATTGTTTATTATTAATATATTTTCAATTTAATTTTTTATAATAATTTAAAATATTATATTTTTTAAAAATATCTAAACTATTTCTTCACTTTAAAGATAGTTTGTATTAATTAAAAAAAAAATCTCTATTCAAGTTAAAGGATTATCATTTCTTCAAAAATAATTCTTTTCTTTAATCTAAAATTGTTCTCTCATCCCTCTCTCAAACTCACAAATATGGAACTTTAGAGATGTCATTGTTTGGTAATAATAGTACTATGTGATTTTATTAAATATTAGAAAGGATAATTTAATCTTTTCTGACACTTATTATTTATATTTTATGGTAATTCTTATTCTCTGAACTTGTTTATTTTATTAAAACACTATCACAAAGATGTTTTTTTTCTTTCTTTCTATTTTGTGTTTATGTATGTTCACCATTGCTAACATCATATCAAAGTGACTAGTTCATTCGATTAACACTTTAAATGTGTTTTCTTTCATGCGCTCTACAAATGAGGTTTGATTGAAACATCAGATGATTTTGTTGGATTAAAAAATCACCACCAAAATGCTTGCAATTATATTAACTTTTATTATGTACAATATCATTTCTCCCCATCATAGAGGAGGTTTAATTAAAGTCAGGTATATTGGTGATTGTATTTGTTTTGCTTCTGAAGCAATTAATCTTTTACATCAAAATACTTTTGGTGGTAAATTAGATCTCAAAATTAATATTAGAAAAGATTTCACAAGCTTGATTGGCCCTTTCTTTTTAGGGTGCATAAAGGTTTTGGTTTCTATTCAGGGCCGACCGTAAGGCCGAAAAAGTGCAAGGCCCAACATGCGGAAGGGGAATAAAATTAGGCAAAAGTAGATGAAACCTATGAAGGCGAAGAAAATACAAGAAAGGGAGGTTTGAATTGAGTTTCTAGTTTGATAACTTTTGCTTCCCAAAACAACCACAAACATAACGGCGAGAATAATAAGAATGATGATAAAAGACACAAGCCTTTTATCCTGGTTCACCGTTAACTAGGGTACCTCCACTCCACCCGTCAGATGATTTGCCTTAGCCAAAGACATAATCCATTAATCAAATTATGATTACAAAGTAATGACAATCTGTTGTTGATTATCTCAAGAGCCCGACCTACCCGGTCACTTGAGAAATCCCAATGATCATTGACTCCTTAAGACTTGACATACCTGGTCGCTAAAGAAGATTTCTCAATGGCTTCCTGTTACTGACATCTCAAGAGCCTGACCAACCTAGTCGCTTGAGGAACATAACCATTTTGGGTTAACGCATATTATATGTACAAGTGTGGTTCTTAGTTAAGCATATTACACAAGATGAAGTTCATATGATTACACTTAAAAGATATAATGAAAGTTCTAAGTGTTTCTCTCTTTACGGCGTGGTGATGTTATGGCTACTGTGTCTGCTAAGATTAACAAGCATCCACATGTTATGGCTTATGCGTTCACACACTGTTTCTTCCTTTCTTTCTTTTCACTTTTACACCCGCTCTCTCATTGACATCTTCAACTTTTTTTACCTTCCATATTCTTCAAAATGTATAGGGGATGAATAGATCTGTTGGAGAGTATAAAAGGAATTGACCTTTGAATTATCCTGTGTATGATGGTCGTTTCATGTGCAGCAGTTGAGCGGCGCTTGCAGCAGGTAGTTATTTGATGATGCGACATGAATAGTCTTCTTTACTTCAAAAGTAGATTTGCTTTTTGAAATTCTGTCAGATCAAACAGTAAAGAACTTTAATTCAAATATTCTAGTCAGATGCTTCTTATGAAAGTGGTTTGAAGCTTGAGTAGACATTAGAATTTGTCTTCATAAGGAAATCTCCTTTTTATTGTACTTTCCTTGAGTATCCTTCTCACATAATCAAAAGGATTCATATAATAGATGAAGTGAAACTTGATCATAGTCCAGAGCCTTGATGAAGTAGACTACAAAGTCTTTTCAGAGTGAGGCATAAAAGTATTAGGATCCAGAGTGAGAGTGAACATGAAATGCAGAAGCATTTATTATGTTGTTTAGCTCAAATGTGTTGACTATAAGAGAATATTTCATTTGCTTACCAACTTTTAGTCAGAGGCTTCTAATATAACTTGGTGAAACTTATCTTCAAAACATTGAGGAACTTTAGAGTCATTTAAGTACTGGGTTCTGAGACTTGCACACACCTATAGTCAGAGCTTTATCAGAGTTTGTCTAAATGGTTTATTTTCAGAAACGTTGACTTGATAATCTTGAATCTTGACTTGTATGAAAATATATCTTTGTATTCTTTCTTTGTTCAATATGTGTTTTTCCTTTCATCAATATGTTTTCTGCTATCTTTAGACGTTGTCTGGATTCTAACTGATTTTTTCAATGGCAGCTTTCTCTAGAGTCTGGATTTGAAATTAATGTCGTTCAGACCTTGCTTCGGACTTTTCATTGATTTGAAGTTTGATTTCCATTTTCCTTTGTCGTCTTCTGATTTGACAATCATATTTGGCTTCTTTCAGAGTCTTTAACTATAAGAGTTGTCTTCAGACAAGAAATTTGATGTTCCTTGATTTGAATATGGATTTTCTCTTTTCATTTAGATTATGTTTTAATCTTTGAGTATTTGTACACTTAACAAACAATTAGTGCATAAAATTTCTCTCATACACTTTGTTATCATAAAAACATAAAAGGTATGTAGATGTAGAACCAAATTTGTTCTAACAATCTTCCCTTTTTAGATGATGACAAACAAATGTATTTTGACAAACATATTTATAAAATTCTAGAGTTAGGTTTGTACACTCCCCCTGAATTTTATAATTTCAAATTTATTTTTTCAACTGAAATCTACATAGTGAGGTTTGCAAACTCCCCCCGAGTTTATGATTCAAAATAATTTTGTTCCAATGAAAGTTCATCAGATAAATATCCATGCATTTTGGATAAACATATTTATAAAATGTCAGAGATAGGTTTTTAAGCTTCCCATGAGTTCTATACATTCAAAATTATATTTTCAACTTAAATTTGCAAAGTGAGGTTTGCAAGTCCCCCCTGAGTTTAAGATCCAAGATAATTTTGGTTTCAATGAAGGTTCAATTCAACTAAATATCCAAAAAACTTCAAATCAAGGTTTGCAATCTTTCTCCTAGTATTTTAGACTATTAAAAATTATTTATCTCAAAGTACCGAGTGAGGTTTGCAAGCTCCCTCTGAGTACAATACTTAGAATTTTTTATTCCACAAAATACGTTTGGAAAAAAATAGTTTTCTCTTTAGAGTTGTAACATTTAATTCTTCACAGTCGTTATCATTGACCTCTTCATAATGTTAATGATAGCACACTCTTTAGATCATTTTTCTTCTCCCTTTTTTCTCAATTTAGGGGATATTATCAATTGAATAAAAACGATCAAAATCATTACACTTCCCTCATTTGTCGTCATAAAAAAGAATCATAAAATGATATCAATTGAAGGAAATTTAAAATAAGGACAGAGAAAATAAAATATTCATTGATAGAAAAAAATTACAAAGGGTATTTTAGAGGGAAGAGAAGAAAACACAAAAACAATATTAAAAACATAAAAGATACATTAACTAATATCCATAAGATTTTTCCTAAGGATCTTGCTTCCTTCAACACCTATAAACCTCTTTCCCCCCGAAGGTTTCAAGTGCTTTGGTTAGACATGTCATATGTAAATCCTTAACTATTACTTTTTGAATAAACAGTTCAGAGAGAACTCTCTAAAAATGAATGAAGGAAAACTCACCTTCACGAGAGGTTAAGATTATCTCCCTCAGATAGTTGAAGATAGTAAGAGGTAGATTTACCTTTACTCTTGAAATAAGGAAGTAGATGAGGTGCATGCCATCCATAGACAAGAAAGTTGAGTTCTGGCCCCTTGGTAAAAAGTTTATGATAATATAATGATACCATAAATTTGCCTCAGGAGTTAGATCAGAAGATTTCGAAGGGTTTCAAGAAATTTTGGTAATGGAGAGAATGTAATACCCCGTATTTTAATAAATGCTCTGGATAATATTAATTAAGATTAATAGGGTTCCGATGTACTCTGAAAGTTTTCAACTAAAATAGTTAGAGCAACTATCGAACTCAAATTTATTAATTAGTATTATTTGACTCATAGGTTTTATTAATTAAGTGACTCGGAGACATTTTTGGATACCCTCAATTTGGACCTATTAGTTAGTTTTACTAACTAATAGTATATGATATATTTTCTTTTCTTCATAATTTCAAAAACCTAGCTTTTATGAGAGAAAAAGGAAAGAAAGGAAGGAAGAAGAAAAGAAAGGAAAAGCTTGAGGAAGAAGCTCTTAGATCATCAACTTCATTCTTCATCATCATTCTTCTTCATCATCTTTATCAAACTCCTCATCGTTTGCAAGGTAGGTTCTAGTTAGACACTTTTATTTCTAGAGTTGAGTTCTAGAGATTAGGTTGGAAATGTTAGAAAATGGTTAATTTTGTTAATATCATGTTTCTAACGGTTGAAATTATGAAATAATCGGGTACTATAGTCAGGTTGCATGTATGTTGAACCTACTATGATTTTTTTGGATGATCCATTATGTTATGAATGAGTTCCAATGGGTTTTATGCGTGAAAAACAGTCTTTCAGCTTCTGGTACAGCAGTAACCGGTTACCCTTCTAGGAGTAATCAGTTACCCTTTAAAAAAATGGTATTTTTTTCCGCAGATTTGCACTGGTAATCGGTTACCCTTCTGGTAGTAACCGATTACCACTGTTGTGTTCTGAAAAATATTATTTCTTATAAAATTCATAACTTTTTACCTGGGTGTCCGATTGAGGCAAACTTTATATCGTTGGAAAGCTATGACAACGTACTATCCAATGGTAAGATAAAATATTATTTTTATATGAAAAATATTTATTTATTTTATGCCGATTATGTATTTGTGATATGTCATATGAGTATGCATGCTAACCAATAATAATCTTGAGACTACTTAATTAAATGAGTTAAGTAGAGTGAGGAAAACTTACCATATCAATAGTAGAACCTAGTTGTGACAAGGAATTTAATAGAAACTAGATGTCTATGCTCAGATGTTCGATGCTTAGAGAAGTATCTTAGTCGAGTAATGGTCTTGTGGTGAGAGAGACATTATATGGAACATGTGTGTGAACCCGTTTGAATGTGTTATTTGTGGAAAAGGCATTGTGACCTTAGGAGTGTTTTATACATTCCCATTTGAGTGAAATAACGTAATCGGAACCGTTTTTCTTGAAAATAATGTTTCATGAGCCAAGGGCTCCTCTGGAATGTACACATGCATTACTTTACAGGTTTGATTCCCGTGTTTAGTATGAAAAAAGCTTATGGGTAAAGAGACTTGTGATGGTGTACGGACCATGTGAATTGACGATTCTAGGTGTACAGACCTAGGATCCGAATCCATTTCATATGTCAAGTAAATACAAGGATCCATGACTCGTGCCGACTTCTAGACATAGAAGAGGACGGGAATATGGGATGCCTTTGTGGTTTTCGGATTAGTGATACTTTTCGAGTTAGTGAACTCAAGACATGTTTCCATATGAGTGTGAGATTATCAACTCAAGGTCTAGGTTTTTCCCCGACTTGAGTAGGATATTGTAGAACCTTGTACAGCCGAGAGAATCCATAAGATAGGGAACTCACTGAGATGTTGATATCTCATCCCACTAATGTTGTTGCTTTTCACGTTTTATTTGCAGGTTGATTTACAAGTGGAGCTATGCTTGGGATGTTTCAAGAGAAGCATATACTTAGTTTTCCGTTGTGTATTTATCTTTGTACAATGATGGATATTGTATTGATCTTAGTATTTTTATTTTAGTATGATTTCCATGTGTTGTACCATACTTTGTATTGTGTTTTAGTATTGGTCAAAAAAGTGAATTATGCTATTAGGCACTTATGATGGTGTCAGTACCAAATCAACTCTTGTATAATGACATTCTAGGTATTTATTATATGGGGAGTTACAAAAGTGGTTTGAAGCTTGAGTAAAGGTTAAATCTGTTTTCATAAGGAAATATCTTTTTGGTTGTTCTTTCCTTGAGTGTTCAACTCGTCATAATTAGAGGCTTCATATAATAGATGAAGTAAAGCTTTATCAAAGTCTAGAGCCTATATTATTTAGACTAAAAAGTGTATTCAAAGTGATATTTGAAATTACTACAATGTAGAGTGAGTGTGAACATGAAATGTAAAATCATTTAATATGTTGTTCAACTCAGATGCGTTGACTGTAAGAGAATATTTCCTTTGCTTACCAACTTCTAGTCAGAGGTTTCTAATATAACTTGGTGAAGCTTGAGTAGAATTCAAAAGTTATCTTCAGAACATTGAGGGAATTCAGAGTCCTTTAAGTACTGGGTTCTGAGACTTGCACACACTTGTAGTCAAAGTTTTATTGGAGTTTGTCTAGATGGTTAGTTTTCAAATATGTTAACTTGATAATATTGAAGATTGACTCACTAAAAACACATCTTTGTATGTTTCCTTTATTCAGCATGTGGTTTTTCCTTTCTTCAATCTGCTTTCTGATTTATTCACATTTCGTCTGCATTCAGATTGATTTCTTCAATGGAAACTTTCTTTATAGTCTGGATTTTAAGTTGATGTCGTTCAGACTTTGCTTCAGACTTTAATTTGATTTGAAGTTTTCTTTCTATTTTCCTTTGATCTCTTATGAGTTGACAATCATATATAGTTTCATTCAGAATCTTTAACTATCGTAGTTTTCTCCAGATAAGCAATTTGATGTTCCTAGATCATAATATGCATTTTCTCTTTTCATTCCGATCTTGTTATGATCTTTGAGAATCTACTCACTTAATAAACTATTAGTGCACAAAATTTTTCACCTACACTTTGTTATCATCAAAACATAAAGGTATGTAGATGTAGAACCAAACTTGTTCTTACACCGTAAGCTTCACAGGCATAACTCCTTTCCATTGTTTAGATTCATCAAATGATCATCTGTTTCTCATGCTCATTTTCACATTTTAATTGCTAACTAACTCTTCTATTTAAGGGTATGAATTTCATTTCTCATTAACACTAAATTTCTCACTCTATTATTGGATTTGGGGTTAAAGTAATAACCATGCAGGTCACCAACTCTCCATTGTATTAGACCCTTCAACCACCGCAACATGGAATCAGTTCAACCTCTCTGATAATAATTTCATTCTCGAATAGAACATTGGTGTCATCTCTAGGAATCAATTTTTGATTTGTACGATTACCACGTTCCACTAGTCTCATATTAAAATATCAAATTTTCTCATGACATTAGATGTATTATAGAAATGTAAATATTGATTTGATTAGAGTTAGTTAGGGTGTTAGATAAAGTTTTTTAGA
Source organism: Lathyrus aphaca (assembly GCA_963966055.1). Lineage (NCBI taxonomy): Eukaryota > Viridiplantae > Streptophyta > Magnoliopsida > Fabales > Fabaceae > Lathyrus > Lathyrus aphaca. The sequence continues at coordinate 141,570,817 of OZ014519.1, forward strand.
GTATAAAAAACTTAGATAACTAACTCTAGTGATAGAAACTAGGTATAAAAAGCTGCCACTACTCGTGTAATTGTAAGATGAGAAAATCAATCCAAAGGATAACAAAAGGTGATAATATGAGATACACTTTCTCTTCCAATATGGTATCAGATATGGTTCATATCTGAACCACGTTTTCCGCACCATTTCTTCAAACCCTCTCCTAGTCACCTTCATATTCTTTGACCGACTAAGAGCTCGCTCTGCAACAATGGCGGATTCTACAAATCAGTCTTTGCGTTCAAACGCCTAAAGCTTCTTCACATCCAACTCCAACACCTCGTATGGACCGAAACTTTCGATTCAGCTCAAAGACAACAACTATCTCTTGTGGAATCAACAAGTTGAATAGGTAATCCTCACTCAAAAGATGAACAGGTTCGTTGTCAATCCTCAAATTCCAGCAAAATTCAAAACAGATCAAGATCGGTTTCTCAATAACATCTCCAAAGAATATGAAGCTTGGATAGTTCAAGATCAAGTCCTATTCATTTGGCTGCTTTCAACAATTTCAGAATCGGTCCTACCACGAGTACTTTCTGGAAGACATTCATATGAAGTTTGAGACAAGATTCACAAGTTCTACAATGCAAAGATGCGAGCTAGATTTCGTCAGCTACGAGTGGAATTGAAATCCACCAAGAAAGGTAATAAATCAATCACTGAATTCGTGTTAAATATCAAGGCCATTGCAAGTTCTGTTCTTGCTGTGGGTGATGCGATTTCTGAGCAGGATCAAATTGACTATATTCTCAATGGATTACCAGAGGAATATAATCTGTTTGTGATGCAAATGTATGGACAAACTGATCCATTATAACTATGTGATGTCGAAGCTCTCTTGTATATACAAGAAGCACAACTAGACAAGTTCAGGCAAGAACTAATGGTTTCTCTAGTTGCTGCAAATGTGGCTCACAAAGATCATGGAAGAATAAACTCACATGAACACTCCAGCTACAAGAGAGGAAGGGGTCATGGTTACATAGGAAAAACACGTGGGAGAGGTCGTTATACTCAAGGCAAGCCTATATGTAAATTGTATGGAAAACCTGGTCATGTAGTAATGGATTGCTGGCACAGGTATAATGAATCATTCACTCCTCAACCAAAGTCAAATGAGTCACAAAGTGGGAAAGATGCAAAAGAAGAAGATGCAAACTCAAGATCTCAGGAAATAGGCATAACATCCACAACATCTCAACCAACTGCTTTCACTCAGGAGTATTCTCTACCAACTGATCTTGAGTCTCAAGCATGGTTTGCTGATTCAGGTGCTTCACACCATCTTACTCCTTATGAATTCTGTTTACATAGTAGAAAACCCTATAGTGGCAATAGTCAAGTGTATGTAGGAAATGGACAAAGCTTGCATATAAAAAACAATGGCTCTTCATACATTACAAATAGGCTTTTACTTGGTGATATTCTTCATGTTCCAGCTATCACCAAGAATTTATTGTCAGTTTCAAAGTTTTCTAGTGACAACAAAGTTGTGTTTGAGTTTCATTCTAATAAATGCTATGTTAAATGTCAAGGTTCTAAGGAAGTCCTTCTTGAAGGGTTTCTTGAATCCAATGGTCTTTACTGCTTCCCTAGTCTCCTACTCAATTCAGCCAGGTCTGTGAATAAAGGTGTTAGATACAAAGATTTATCTGTTGTTTCAAATTCTATTATTGTTAAAAATTCTGATGTAATATGGCATAATCGACTTAGTCATGCTAACTTTACTTTTATCAAAAGCATACTCAAATTGTGTAATATACCTATCATAAATAAAGCTTCTTTTGAATTATGCAAATCTTGTTGTCTAGGAAAATCCCATAGAATACATGCTCCTTTATCTGTTACTACTTATGAGCATCCTTTTGACTTGGTGTTTACTGACCTGTGGGGTCCCTCCCCTAATGCTTCAAGTTCTGGATTTTATTATTACATTGCTTTTGTTGATGCCAAAACTAGATACACATGGATTTATCTACTTAAACAAAAGTCTGAAGCTCTAGGGGCCTTTAAGTTGTTTCATGCCTATGTTAAAACACAGTTCAACACAAATGTCAAGTCTATTCAATCTGACTATGGAGGAGAATATAGGCCTTTCACAAAATTTCTGCTTGAGTTCGGTATTACACACAGGTTGACTTGCCCTCATACATCTCATCAAAATGGTTTAGTAGAAATAAAACACAGGTCTATAGTTGAAGTTCGTATCACACTCCTTACTCATGCCATACTTCCTATGACATACTGGGATCATAGCTTTCTCGTAGCCACCTACTTAATTAACATGCTACCAACATCAGCTTGCTTAACTCAAACTCACCATTTCATGCTCTGTATCACAAAGACCCTGATTATAAGGCTTTGAAGATAGTTGGATGCTCTTGTTTTCCCTTGTTAAGACCATATAACAAACACATATTGGAACCTAGAAGCACAAAATGCATCTATCTAGGTCTTTCCCCTCAATATAAAGGCTATAAATGTCTAAGTTCCACAGGAAGACTATACATCTCTAAGGATGTGGTTTTTAATGAGAAGAGTTTCCCCTATACTACCCTGTTTCCTGATAGTACTAATACAATTATACCTGCAGTCTCTTTACCATGCCCAACTGTCCAACTTAATGATAGTACTAGTACACCAGTGGGGCCATCTACTGCAGAGTCACATCAGGAGGATTTCAATCCCTTACCTCAACCTGAAAGTCCTCAGTCAGGTATGGAAATGTGCTCTCAACTTGTCATGTCTCATAATGAAGATCATCTTTCCTCACCAGATCACACTACATCTATGAGGAATGAAGCAACATCAATACCAATAGCTATTGTGAGAACTGGGTCAACCCCACAACATGATTTCATCAACTTAAGAGAAGACTCAGATGTACCATCACCTTTTTAACATCTGCTTCAACAAAATGCCTCCTCTAATCTCAACCAACCTGGTACAACTACCTTTGATAGTTCTCTTTCACCACTGCTTCATAGTCCTCCACCCATAAAATATCCCCACAAAATGATCACCCCATGCTCACAAGGGCCAAAACTGGTCATTCCAAACCTAAAGCCTTTGTAGCTTACTCTGAACCTCTCAATGTGAAACAAGCACTACTACAACTAGAATGGGCTCATGCTATGCAGGTTGAGTATAATGCTCTAATGGCAAATAATACATGGACTCTTACAACATTGCCCTCTCACAGACAAGCAGTAGGATGTAAGTGGATATTCAAGGTCAAATAAAATCCAAATGGCACTATAAAAAAATTCAAAGCCAGGCTTGTTCCAAAGGGGTTTCACCAACAAGGGTTTGACTTCAATGAGACATTCTCCCCAGTTGTGAAACCAACCACCATCAGAGTTATACTAAGTCTTGTTATCACCTATAAGTGGGATCTTCAATAGATAGATATCAATAATGCATTTCTGAATGGAACATTGCAGGAGGAGGTATATATGGTTCAACCACCAGGATTTGTTCACTCAAACAAAGAGCTAGTGTGCAAACTAAACAAGGTTTTTTATGGCCTCAGGCAGGCTCATATGGCTTGGTATGAGAAGTTGAATCAGGCTCTCCTTAAGTTTGGCTTCATCCACTCAAAGTGTGATTATTCACTGTTCATTTACTCAAAGCTCACTCTTTATACTCTTGTATATGTTGATGACTTCTAATAACAGGCTCTTCTTCTGCACTCATTCTTGATCTCATCAACAAACTGGATTCTGAATTTGCTCTGAAGAGGTTGGGCAGGCCTGAGTATTTTCTAAGTGTGGAATTTCTGTTTCAGCCAAATGGCTCTCTCATACTAACCCAAGCAAAGTACATTCGTGACTTACTTGAAAGATCCAACATGAATGGTGCGAATGGTGTGCCAACACCTATGTTAAGCACTTGCAAGCTCAGCAAAACAGGCTCTCCATTACTGACATATCCTCAACAGTATAGGTCAATTGTAGGAGCTTTGCAATATGTCACTCTAACTCGTCCAGATATTGCTTACAGTGTGAACAAAACCTATCAGTTTATGTCATCTCCACTGGAGTCTCATTGGGCAGCTATTCACAGAGTTTTACGATACCTAAGCGGAACAATTTCCTTAGGTCTTGTGTTCTCTCCATCAAGTCCAACTGATAAGTTTTCCTTACGTGCATATAGTAATTCAGATTAGGCAACAGATCCGGATGACCGTCGTTCCACGTCTGTCTCGTGTATATTCTTTGGTCCTAACATTGTTGTATGGAGCTCTAAAAAACAGTCGTTAGTGGCAAGGTCAAGTGCGGAAGCTGAGTATCGCGCATTGGCACACACCACATCTGAATTGTTGTGGCTTTATTCTCTCTTGACTGAGTTGCAAATTCAGTTACATCCCCCTACACTTCTCTGTGATAATCTAAGTGTTGTTCATATGTCGCACAATCAGGGGTTACATGCTCGTACAAAGCATATTGAGCTTGACATCCACTTTGTACGAGAAAGAGTAGCTGCACAACAATTTGTCACTCAACATGTTCCAGGCTTTGCGCATCTAGCTAATTCCTTAACAAAACCTCTAGGCACGACGACATTTCAAGACTTACGCAGCAAGTTCAAAGTGATATCTTTCAAACCACCATGATCTTGAGGGGGTGTATTAGAGAAATGTAAATATTGATTTGATTAGATTTAGTTAGAGTGTTAGATAAAGTTTGTTAGAGTATAACAAACTAAACTAACTAACTCTAGTGGTAGAAACTAGGTATAAAAAGCTGCCACTACTCTTGTAATTGTAAGATGAGAAAATCAATCCAAAGGATAACAAAAGCTGATAATATGAGATATACTTTCTCTTCCAATAAGATTTAACACCTTACTTCTTGACTTGACAATTACATAATATATATATATATATATATATATATATATATATATATATATATATATATATATATATATATATATATATATATATATATATATATATATATATATATATATATATATATATATATATATAAAACATAATTATTCACCAAACATGAAGATTATGTAACACCTTAGATGTAACACTTTCGTTCTTGTGATGAAGTGTTTTTTGTTGCCTTTTAGGAAGATTATGTTACGATAGATGGTTGTTCCTTTATGTTGAGATCTAACATGTTTTTCTCTTAATTGAGTGATGGTTACTAGTGTGTTTTTTTCCTCTTTTGGTAGTTGGTTGTGATCTTTTTCTATTCTATTTGTATTGTTTACTTTTTGAGTTTGATAATTGGCCGCTACACACTCTTTGTATTTGAAATAATATGTTCCCAATTGAAATACACTCAAAGATGGTCAAAATCTATCGCCTTACCATTTCTTTAATTTTTCATTAAGAATACATTCAAGCTATCGTTACCCTAAAATTTTCTGTGAAAAGATTTTCACTCAAAAAAAAACAAAATATTAATGAAGTGGAAAAGAAAAAAAATGAAATAATCAAAAGGGAATATTCTATTTATTTAACCAACAACAACCACAACATCTCCACAACATCCACAACACACTGTTGTATTGTATAAAATGCAATTGATGGGTCGTTGTTCTTTCAAAACTACAACTAAATCTAAGCAAAGGAACCCAACCACACAAAAAAGCAAAAAATCTCAGAAAACAATAGAAGCAAAATCGAACAACAAATCTTGTCGGGGAAAAATGTGGTTTGTTTATGTATGTGAAGAAGAAGAGAAGGAATTGGGAAGACAAGAAGCATCAGGTTCTTGTCCTTATTGTAGTGGAAAAGTTGAAGCTATGGATGTTGAGATGCAATGGAGGTTTTGTTTTTTGCCTATGTGTTTTAAGATTAAGAGAAAATACTGCTGTAGTTCATGTGCTAGATGTTTAGAATTGAAGTATTAATTACTAGGTTGTTTTTGGACATTAATTCAGATTTCATGTTCTTTGTTTTTTCTTCATCTTCATCTTCATCTTTTATTATTATTATTATTATTATTATTATTATTATTATTAATTTTTTTTTTTTTTATATTTCTGTATCATTGTTTTTCTTTTATTTTATGGTTTAAATCTTGATGGATAGTTTCAATTTTATTCTGTTTCTGTTTCTCTGCACTTTGAAACATTACTTTCTTGTTGATACATGTAAGAAATTCAAGGTGTTTTTGGGACCAAGGAGCAGGACTATTTGATTCAAATAATGGTAATGATTTTAATTGACGCAAGATGAGAGTGTTTGGAAGACATTCACTTGTCTAAAATTGAGTTCTTATTTAAAAGAATAAAAATGTGATGGGATTTTTTTCATTTTTAATACAATTTTTAATATTTTTAAAAAATCTCTATAATATAGTTTCCCTACTAATAGAAATCCATCACTCATATCATAACACTAATTTGACAAGATTAGTGTGATTTGATAGAATATACTAAAATCACTAATTGATATATTGATGGTGTATATTTATTTTCTCATATATTCTTATATATTAAAAATATAAAAATATATATATTTTGTGATTATGAAAGAGTTTAAATATTAAAATATCTATACTCCATTTATTTTAGTGAGTATGAACATATTGTTATTCCACTCGTCCAAATATTTATGAATAAATTAAATAGAGATTTGTGTCATATAAGAAACAAATAAAAATAATTTACATGCATATATAAAATAAAAATATATAAAATAAAAATATGTAATTTTCTTCCGCGTCCAGAATAACTGGTTACCCTTTGGGGAGTAATCGGTTACCTTTTGAAAAATCGAGGTTATTGTGCAAAAAATGAATTGAGTAATCGGTTATTCTCTGGGTAGTAATCGGTTACCGAAATGTGTCTAGAAACATCATTTTCCCTACATTTCAAAGTAACCGGTTACCCCCTGGGTAGTAATCGGTTACCACGGTTGTGTTTTGAAAAATATTTTAAAAATTCATAACTTTTGACTCATGTGTCCGATCGAAGCGTTCTTGGTATCGTTGGAAAGCTATGACAACGTACTATCCAATGAACAGTGAAAATGTTGATAATAATGTGGAATTATTTTGTTTATGACATTTGATTCGAATTTAGGATTATGTAATTGTGTTATGTTGCACAATTATGCATGTTATCTAAATATAATCATGAGACCACTTAATTTAAAATGAGTTAAGTAGAGTGAGGAAGACTTACCCCATATCAATAGTAGAACCCAGTTGTGACTAGGAATTTGATAGAAACTAGATGATGATGCTCGGGCGTTCGATACTTAGATGAGTATTTTAATCGAGTAATGGTCTAGTGGTGAGTGAGGCACTATATGAAACATGTGTGAACCCGTTGGGTGTTTTATTTGTGTTAAGGTGAATATGACCTTATGAATGATATATGCATTCTTTATGTGTTAAGGCAAATGTGTCCTTGTGATTGGTATGTGCAATCACGTTTGTGTTAAAATCACGTAATTAGAACCGTTTCCCTGAGAATGTCATTTCATGAACTTGGGGCTCCTCTGGAATGTACGCATGATTACTTGGCAGGTTTGATTCCCGCATTTAGTACAAATGGAGGCTATATATAAAGGTAAAGCGACTTGAGATGGTTAACATGCCATGGGAAGTGACAATTCCTAGTTAATATGCCTAGGATCCGAATCCATTTCGTATGTCAAGTAAATTACAAGGATATGTGACTCGTGCTGACTCTTAGACGTAGGATAGGACGGGAATACGAGATAGATTCATTTTGGTTTCCGAATTAGTGATAACTGTCGAGTTGGTGAACTCAAAACATGTTTCCATATGAGTGTGAGGTTGTGAACTCAGACTCTTAGTTTTTCCCCGACTTGAGTAGGATTTTATAGAACCTTGTAAAGGCAAGAGAATCCAAAATAATATAGGAAACTTACTGAGATGTTGATATCTCATCCCACTATTGTTGTTGCTTTTCAGGTTTTATTTGTAGATTTGATTTACAAGTGGAGCTATGTTTGGATGTTTAAAGAGAAGCTTAATATTAGTTTTTTTGCTGTGTCTTATCTTTGTACAACGAATGATATTATATTTGATCTTAGTATTTTTATTTTATTATAATTTGCATGTCTTATACCATAGTTTTTACTATGTTTTATAATTGGTGAAGAATGTGAATTATGTTATTAATCACTTATGATGGTGTCCGTACCAAATAAACACTTGTATGAAATTATTTTAGGTAAATATTATACGAGACGTTTCAACCACTCACTTAAATATGAAATATCATACAACGAGGAACCAAGTTGTAGATTTGCAATCATATTTTGCTTTGTCCCATGCGTGTTTCTTAACAATCATAGACAAACATAACTCACTACAAATATTGTTATCTCCCGGATGAGAGTTCGGAGGAACTTGTTGATCTAGATACTTGGATCGAAGAATCACCACCCAAAAAAATAACGTTAGAAAAGGAAGCCTTACATGTAGAAGCATAGAGGAAATTTAAAAGAACAAAATTACTCGAGGACTTCAAGAAAACCTCTAAAAGATATGATCCTTCAAAGGTCATTGAATTTTGGGACGACCTACCCAATTTTGTTCTAGATTAATTGTTAATATAGCTTGTATACTATATAGTTTAATTCCTTTATTATTGTACAACCTATAGAAGAATTCACCGTAATCAGATTGTAAGCTATTATCAGCCACACATTTCTTAACTTATCTTATCCATATATATTCAGTTGTAACCTATCTTCAAGTTAGTTGAATGAAACTCTACTATTGCTTAGTTGTCTCTTGTAACAAACTATTTTTCATGTATCACTAAGGTGAGTTATTCACCATTGACATGGTATCAGAGCTAACACAACTCTAGGAGCCATTGTTATGAGTTCTTCTTCGATTGCATTTTTCTTCTTGTCGCATTGCAACTATCGTCCTTATTTGCTCGTTTTCTTTTCATCTCTTCTTCGATTATCCATTAATGGCTTACCAGAGCTTCAACGATTTTTCCACAAATTCAACGAATCTATTTTATCTGCATCCTAACAAAAATCCATATCTCGTTCTTGTTTCACCGTTACTTGATGATAAGAACTATCACACCTGGGCAAAATCGATGCATATTGCATTAATTTCAAAGAACAAAGAACGCTTCATAGACAGATCGTTGGTGAAACCTCTTATTTCCGATCCTTTATACACTCCCTGGATTTGTTGCAACACGATGGTTTTGGCATGGACTTCAAAGCTGATATGGTCCAACAAAACACGGAGTAAGCTTCCTAGACTTCAAAGATCTTCTGACACCCGTTACTGGAGTAACCCTTAAGAATACATGATCTCCCTCTTGAAACTCAAGTTCTTTTCTTCTTTTGTCATGGTAACTTTTCTGTCGACTTTGAGAAGCCTTCATTATTTCACGTATCATCTTAATCTTTTCAGTCATCTCTTGCACAATTTCAGGTTCAGGTAATTCACTTTCGCCTGACTCATACCAACACAATGGAGTCTGACATCTTCTACCATACAATGCTTCATACGGAGCCATACCAATGCTCGCATGAAAAATATTGTTATAAGTAAACTCAATCAACGATAAATGACTATCCCAAGATCCTTCTTGATCCAACACACAAGCCATCAATAAATCCTCCAAGGATTGGATAGTCCTCTCAGTCTAACAGTTTTTCTGCGGATGATAAGCAGAGCTCATCCTCAACTTAGTATCCAAAGCATCTTGTAAACTCTTCCAAAATCTCGATGTAAATCGCAGATCTCTATCCGACATGATACTCGACAGTATCCCATGCAACGTCACAATTTCCTCAATATACATCTCATCTAGTTTATGAATAGAATGATTAATCTTCATCGGCAAGAAATGGGCCGACTTAGTCAATCTATCTACGATTACCCAAATAGAATCATTTCCCTTAGCAGTCTCCGGCAAACTTGTTACAAAATCCATGGAAATATTGTCCCACTTCCACTCTGGAATATTCAACGGTTGCATCATACCTAATGGTTTCTGGTGTTCAATCTTTGACTTCTGATAAGTCAAACACGCATACACAAATTCAGCAACATCCTTCTTCATACCGGGCCACCAAAATAATTTCTACAAATCATGGCACATCTTCGTAGCATCAGGATGAATACTCAATCGACTATGATTTCCTTCTTCTAAAATACTCTTCTTAATTTCTGGAACGTCCGGAATATAGACTCTATCCCGGAATCTCATCATACCATTTTCATCGACTCAGAATTCACCTCCATTACCTTGGTTAATCAAGGTCAACTGATCAACCAACTTCAAGTCAGATTGTTGTCCTTCACGAATCTTTTCCACAAATTCATTAGTCAATTTCAACATTCCCAACTTTACACTTTCAGACGTAGCTTCACATAACAAGCTCATATCTCAAAATTGTTTAATCATTTCAATTTCCTTCATCATCAGCATTGACATATGTAATGTCTTCCTACTCAAAGCATCTGCAACTACGTTTTGCTTACCAGGATAGTAATTCAAATCAAAATCAAAGTCTTTCAACAATTCCAACCATCTCCTCTGCTTCATATTTTGTTCCTTAGGATCAAATAGGTATTTCAAACTCTTATGATCACTGAACACCTCAAATTTCGAACCAAATAGATAATGTTTCTAGATCTTCAACACAAACACCACAACTTCTAACTCTAAGTCATGCGTAGGATAATTCCTTTCATGAACTCTCAATTGCCTAGAAGCATAAGCAACCACCTTACCACACTGCATCAAAACTCCTCCAAGTCCCATCTTCGACGCATCACAATATACTACGAACGGTTCATTCGGATTTGGAAAAATCAACACCAGATCAATTGTTAACTTCTTCTTCAACTCCACAAAACTCTTTTCACACGCAACATCCCACACATAAGCTTGGCTCTTTCGAGTCAAATGAGTCAAAGGTAGCGCCAACTTCGAAAAACCCTCGATAAACTTCATGTAGTAACCTGCTAAACCCATAAAACTTCTAATCTCGGTAGCAGACTTAGGAGTTTCCCAGTGCAAAACTGCATCAATTTTCAACGAATCAAAAGAAATCTCACCACCAAAAATTATATGCCCCATAAAACTCACTTCTTGTAACTAGAACTCACACTTCGACAGTTTAGAAAATAAATTCTTTTCACTCAATACTTGCAATACAATCCTCAAATGCTTTTTGTGAACTTCCTCTGTCTTGGAATAAATCAGAATATCATCGATACATACTACCACAAACGTATCCAAATACTCACGAAAGATTCTATTCATGTACTCCATGAGCACACCGGGTGCATTGGATACAACGAACGACATCACCCTATACTCATAATGATCGTACCTCGTTCTGAAAGCTGTCTTTGGAATATCATCAAACTTAACATGAATCTGATGGTAACCAGATCGTAAATCAATCTTGTTGAATACACAAGCTCCTACTAATTGATCCATCAAATCGTCGATTCTTGGAAGTGGATACTTATTCTTGATAGTAACCTTGTTCAACTATCGATAATCAACACACAACCTCATGCTACCATCTTTCTTCTTAACTAACAGCACTAGAGCACCCCATGGAGAAACACCATGTCGAACAAACTTCTTTTCTAACAACACTTCTAGTTGTTTCTTCAACTCACTCAACTCTACATCAGACATCCGATACGAAGCCATTGACACATGACTAGTACCAGGTAATAAATCCACTGCAAACTCAACTTCATGCTCTAGAGGTAAATCATTTATATCCTCCGGAAATACATCAGGAAACTCGTGAACAACTAGAAATTCCATACTCGAAATATCCCCTTCGACTTGAAACGATGCAAACATTGAAAACATCTGAGCCTCGTCTTCTAATAGTTCCTCTACTTGTCTAGCTGTCAAGAACAACAACTCACCATGATCACCAATTTCAGGAAATTCAACAGTCTTCGCATAACAATTGATATGCACAAAATTAAACTCCAACCAGTTCATTCCAAGAATAACATCAATTTGGTGCAAAGGCAAACACACTAGGTCCATCAGGAAATCCTTCTCAAAAATTGTCAAAGGACACTTCAGACAAACAAGAGCAGTAGTAATAGAACCATTAGTTGGCATCTCTATTACCATACCACCATTCATACTAGACAACTTCAAACCCAACTTATTAGCACATTCAAGAGAAATAAAAGAATGCGTAGCGCCATTATCTATAATAGCAATCAACTCAACATTGTTAATAAAACAAGTACCTCAGATTATATTCTCCTTCTTAGGAGCCTCAGAACCAGTCAAAGCAAACACTTTGCCATTGGTTTGAGCAGCAGTAGTAGTATTCTTAGGCTTCTAGAATTGGGTGCTAATATGTCCCTGTTCACCGCAATCAAAGCAAGTTGGACCTTCATTTAGACAATCACCAACCTTCTGACCTCTCTTGCCACATCTATAGCATCGTACCACCGGATTAGTGCAAACATCTGCCTTGTGACCAGATTCACCACACTTATTACACTTGGGAGGATTAGAACCTGTTCCCCCACTTGAATTCTTCCCCTCTAAACATTTCTGCTCCCCCTTCTGAGCTGGAGTCACATAAGGCTTTCCTCTGAGCTGGCCTTTCTCTTTCTTCTCACTCAGCTACTTATAGTGATTAGATCGAGCTCGACTATCTTCATTATAGATTATGCTTTTATATACTAGTTCAATATATCTTCAGATTTGTTGACATCCAATTCCTTGCTTGATCTCCGGTCTCAACCCATTCTCGAACTTGAGACACTTTGACAATTCAACATCGACACGGTTGTAGTGAGGATAATACTTCACTAACTTATCAAACTTAGAAGCATACTCTGCTACATTCATATTCCCTTGTTTCAAATCAAGGAATACTACTTCCATATTTCCACGAGCATTTTCTGGAAAATACTTTCTCAGAAACTCCTTTTTGAATACTGCCCAAGTCACTGCAGTACTAGCATCCTCTAAACACTGATGGGTATTATCCCACCAGTCTTCAGCCTCTTCAGACAACATATGTGTACCAAACTACACCTTCTGTACATCACTACATGCCTTCACCCTAAAGACTTTTTCATAAGCCTTGAGCCACATCTGAGCATTAAGCGGTTCATGCTCACCTTCAAACACCGACGTATTGTTACTCTGGAACTTCTCCAAAGCACGAAACTCATCATGTTCGTTGTTCCGAGCAGTAGCCTTTTCTAATTCCGCAACAGCTTCCGCAAGCGCACGCCTGATGTTTCCAGCCATTTTGCACAACACTCGCACATAAGATAAGAATAATCGTTAATAATAATGACCAACACTGGCTAACAACAATGACACACGACCTGACAGACCGACCTGCTCTGATACCACTAATGTAACACCCTTTCTATCCACAAACACAATTAATCATATTATTTAATAAATCAGAGTTCGACATGAAATGGCATCCCATTTTCCACTTAACATCATAATAACAACAAAAATATGTGTCTTGTCCCGTAACACGGGTTGTAAATTTAATTCATAGTAACAACAAAATATTCCAAGTATTTGCAGCGAATCATTATTCAATACGTTAATCAACAAGATAAAAAGAATCCAATTATAAATCAACATCATCCTCAAGTATCAAAACAATTGAAACAATAAACAAAACCCAAGCATTTCCCAGTGTTACATGACTCAGAGTAGGACACCACCTAAACTCTATACACAATGGGACGCACTCCAAGATACCTCCGAAAATCTTCCACTAAGCTTCAGAATTTATAGGATGGCATAATAGACCATCACAAGCGGGAGGCATGGTGAGTAATCCAAATTCAATAAAAATAGTACAAAGCCGAATCATAAGAAACAAATAATCATGCAACCACTACAATAACTCACCCACATATAATCATCAATAATTACGCATCATCAAACAAACTATGCGATCATAATATGCCATATAGAATGAAATGCAACCTCATAAATGCATGTGGTACTTGTTTCAACGTGTGATGGACACTGGCCATCTACCCTCCACAAGGGAGCATAATATAATCAACAACACCTCAATCCGCACATGGGATTAAAGCATCAAATCAACATGGGGAATGCCATGAATATAAGATACACAAAACATCATCATCATCATTCATCAATAGGTGTATCAAAATTCATTGTTCATCATCATCATAATTTCATATATACTATTGATTCATCATGTCATCATTTTCACTACTTATTCATCAATATTATCTCATATCATTGTCGCTCCCAAAGATTTGCATCCCGGTACAAGCGCGAACGGTCGGTGAGAGAAGAAAAGAAAAGAGTCGCCAGCTAGGCATTTTTATCCCGAAGGAAAGGTAATGTTGCATAGACCTATGAAAAGATGGATAAGACGGTTGCGAACCAGAGAAACTGAGAAAGGGGGTTGGTTACAACCTGGGAAGGTATTAGCACCCAGATTGTTCGCCGTACTCGACGGGATCCACGCTTGAAAGTTTGTGTTTAAAGGGGTAGTGTCAGTGCTATTTTGTGTGCAAAAGCTGGAAAAGAATGCAAGTGTCAGTGTAAAAAGAATGTGAAATGAAGTGGAGAAGTGTCAGTGTAAGGAAAGTGTGCAAAGCTCAAGACTATGAGGCTTAAAGGAATACAGCTGGAAGAGGGGGGATATACAGAGAATTTTGTTCGATAACTGTTAAGTTATGCCTACGTATCCTCTCGTGCAATGAGGAAGTCATAACACCGTAGTTCGACTCAAAGAGACTGAAAGATAAATTGACTTGTGAACTGCTTACTTGTCTATGCTCAAGTGTATGACCTGTCTGGCTTAGGTGCAAACTGTCTTGCATTAGACGGAAGAAGCAAGTTCTCGTTTGTGAGTGAAGATGATGAGAAAAGAATCCCGGAGGAGACGATTATTGTTTGTTTTTGTGTTTTTAGTCTTTTATTGATTTTTGAAGTTTGTCATAAGTTAGTGAGCTTAAGCCTAAACCAAGGGTGAAACATCTCAAAGGAGGGTCATAGAATTGAAAGCATGTATGGATCATGCTCCTATGAGAAGGGTCAAGGTCCATAACCATGTCCAGGATACCTCCATAATGCTCTCTAAACAGTGGGATGTGGTCAGGGGTGATAAGTGACTGGACCTGCCTGATACCAGTCAACACAGGCTCAAAGAAGTGGTAGGATATGTTGCTTTTCCTGGGAGTAGTCATGAGTGCTGCTGAAGAAGCTGAAGATAAGTGCTGAGGTAGATTCACAGACTGAGAAGCTGAAAGTGGACCACTGAAAGATTACTGCAGGTGGTGATGGAGATAACTGAAGCAGATAACTGATGAGGACAGCTGAAGTAGAGGTCTATGCAGAAGAAAGGGTCAAAACCAAAACCAAGATACAATGAAATGGATACCCTGAAAAACAAATAAACAAATGTTAAATGATGCAACGATGATATATGCAAATGATATGCAAGGGTTTGTGATCAAGCTGGATCTGATTATCTGTCTTGACATAAGGCCTATGAATATTCAAAAGTCTAGATGGAGGTTTAAGAATCCAGTAACCAGGGTGGGGGACTCAAATAAAGAGTCACATGTCCAAGGTTAATCACAAGAACTGTGCAAAGTGAGGTATTCTTAAACAATACAGTAACAGGGTATGATGTGGCCAAGGGTTCCTGCAAACCTGTAAACAGCCCAACCCCCTCACAGGTAATGTTCTAGAACAAGGATCCTCAGACTTGGATCAGTTATGAGAAGTGTAGACACTTCTAACCCGGAGGTACAGTGTTTACAATAACCATAAAAGATCCTCCTCAAATTCACCCCAGATTCTGAAGGTCATAATAAAGGTCATCCAGACTTAGCAGGCTTCCCAGATAGCCCTAGCACTACAGGAAATCTGTAGCACAGAGTTCTCAAGAAGAAACCCACATCTAAACCGTGTTTCATATTCCCGCACCAGACCGCAATGGAATGGGAAAGAACATGAACCACTCTAGCCTAGGTGTCACTCAGGTCCCAGGTATAGGACCTTAAAACTCTCAATGGAACCCCACCCACCAAAACAGAGAAACCAGATCCAGCAATGACAGTATGACAGTATGATGTATAAAACTGTAAAGAAAGGAATAAATAAAGTTGTACATAAAGCAGTAAATAAACCAAAATAAATAAACACACATAGCACATAACACTCCAGTAAACACAAATCAAACAAGCGCTAGGAGGAACCCACAAAAAGAACCAGAAGCCCTGGCTGCAATATAAGGGTCCCCAGCAGAGTCGCCAAGTTGTCGCTCCCAAAGATTTGCATCCCGGTACAAGCACGAACGGTCGGTGGGAGAAGAAAAGAAAAGAGTCGCCAGCTAGGCATTTTTATCCCGAAGGAAAGGTAATGCTGTATAGACCTATGAAAAGATGGATAAGACGGTTGCGAACCAGAGAAACTGAGAAAGGGGGATGGTTACAACCTGGGAAGGTATTAGCACCCAGATTGTCCGCCGTACTCGACGGGATCCACGCTTGAAAGTTTGTGTTTAAAGGGGTAGTGTCAGTGCTATTTTGTGTGCAAAAGCTGGAAAAGAATGCAAGTGTCAGTGTAAAAAGAATGTGAAATGAAGTGGAGAAGTGTCAGTGTAAGGAAAGAGTGCAAAGCTCAAGACTATGAGGCTTAAAGGAATACAGCTGGAAGAGGGGGGATATACAGAGACTTTTGTTCGATAACTGTTAAGTTATGCCTACGTATCCTCTCGTGCAATGAGGAAGTCAGAACACCGTAGTTCGACTCAAAGAGACTAAAAGATAAATTGACTTGTGAACTACTTACTTGTCTATGCTCAAGTGTATGACCTGTCTGGCTCAGGTGCAAACTGTCTTGCATTAGACGGAAGAAGCAAGTTCTCGTTTGTGAGTGAAGATGATGAGAAAAGAATCCCGGAGGAGACGATTATTGTTTGTTTTTGTGTTTTCAATCTTTTATTGCTTTTTGAATTTTTTCATAAGTTAGTGAGCTTAAGCCTAAACCAAGGGTTAGTAAACTCATCACATCCTCCCTCTGATTAGGGGTAATGAGAATACCTTAAGTGTGAAGTAAACACCTCACACTTAATCACCATGATGTAGGATTAAGATCATTAACCTACTTGTGATTATTTAGATGTCTTTTGGAGTTTTGGTTTGGTGTTAAGTAATGAGTTTAAGCCATAATCAGGGATTTAATGGACTCATTACATCATCCTAATAGAAGGATAATAGATGAGAACATTTAAGTTGAGGAAGGCTCCTCAACTTAATCCATGATTAGGGATTAACCTCATGACAAAACAAAGCCTTTATTAAATGGATTTTAGTTAATGGTAAGATTAAGAAGTGGATTTTATGGTTTATAAGACAACTTGAGGGGGACTTGTCCATTAACACTGGGGTTAGTCCTTCTTAACCAACTAAGGAAGAATTAGAACCCTAATGCAAGGCCCAAGTTACAAGCTGGATGTCTTAGTGATTTATTAGATGGATTGATTAAGGGGTTTAAACATATTAAGGGTTTAACACTTAGGATTAAAGTTATACACTCCATCCTAATAGAAGGATATAGGCATAATCTTAATCACAAAGCCTTAAAACCTTTAAGGTTTAGTCCTTGATTAAGAGATGAGAAGAGAAGACTCAAAGATGACACAAAGGTAAAACTAATGGGGGACTAATCAAACCCTAATTGTGATCATGCTTGGGTGTTCCTAGGGTTTATGAGGCTTTCAAGAAGAATCTTCAGAGAAGCCACCAAGGAAGAAGCAGATGAAAGGAAAAGAAGCAGCAAAAACCAAGACAACTTAATTCACTTAAGAAGATAAGTTGCTTGAAGAAAGAAAGGGGAGAGGAGCATGAATGAGCAAGCTCACTCTAATACAAAAGCAAAATGCAGAAATGAATGCATAAGAGAGATGAGAAGAGACTGTGAGAAGTGAAGGCAAATTCACTTCTCAAACACTTACCACCTGAAAAGTTAGCAACAAGAAATGAAATGAAATAAAAATAAGATAAAATCCAAAGATGAAAACCAAAGTCATAAACATGTTCATGATGCAAATGATTTTATGAGATTATAAGAGATCATGTCAAGTGATATGAATGTTCATACAAGGATGGGAATGCAAATGAAACATGTAAGAACCATGAAAGTTCATGAATGCATATGACATGAAATGAAAGGAAAAGCATGGCAAATGGATGATGAAATGATCAAACATGATTCTAATGTGTCCTAAGATTTCTTATATGTCATGTGGATGCACAAAATATCATGGCAAGTTCATGTATGCAAGCATATGAAGAATGAATGCAAATGAAGGCAAAGATTAGGGTTTATGTACAAGATGCAATGAAAAATTCAAAATCAGAAGCAAAACATAAGATAAAAAATTGAAAGTAGGATCATAGGTACCCTAAACCTATACAAGTTCACTGCCCAAAGGGGAACACCTAACTTTTAACCTAATGAAAGTTATGATTTTCCTAAGTTTGCTAGGGTTTTAAGGCACCTCTAAAAGAAAAATGCAAAACAAATCAAAAATGAAAGATAAATTCATGCCAATTTTATCCTAGAAACTACATGATATGTGGAATGCAATTCAAAAATAACCATTATCAAACTCTTCATGGTTAGGCAGAAAAGATTTTTCTAAGTTAGGGTCAAAATATTGATTTTAAAGAACCCTAAATCAAAGGAAAAATGTCAAAATGGATCAAGAACCAAAAAAAAATTTGTATTAATGGTTTGATAATGTCTCTAAATGTGTCAAGATGCAATGTGATTTTTTTGGTGATTTTTAGAAACTTAAATGGTATTTTAATTTATTAATTTCCATTAATTAATTAAAATAACCATTTAAATATTTTAAAAATACAAATTTTATGCAAAAAATAAAATAAAAATTATTTTCTGGTTGAGAAAAATATTTGAAAGGGAAATGCAAAAGGAAAATATTTTTAAGATTTTATAACTATTTTAAATAAATTGTGCAAGATAAATGATAAAAAATGAAATTAAAATGAGTTTAAAGGAAGTATGCTGATCGACTGGTCCATGTTTAAATGAAAAAGGGAGGGAGTTGACTGCGCGCCAGATCCAAGGGTGGAGATTCAAATTGGCTTAATTATCTGATTAACCTAATTAATTAATATTTAAACTTAAGTGAAATGATCTGGACCGTATACACGCGCGCGAAGCTAAATCCTAAGGCTGACATTCAAATTGAGCCACTAAACCCTAATTAGGGTTTTAATCACTTTCAGGTGACCGGAGCTAGCTCCGGTCATCTTCTCCGGCTAACCAAACATACTATCTCACCTAATACGCAACCCCGAGCTCTCAAACTTTCCAAAAATGATCCTCACATCACTCCAAACAAGAATCAAACAACAAAATTTATTTATTTACCATCAAGAACATGAATCGAAGCAAAACGGAAAACACCTCAAAAGTTTCAGAAGCTTCATACATGCTTGTTTCTCAATCATTTTCAAAAGTAAAGACATCATGATCATCAGGAGAGCACATAGAATCAATTAAGAACTTAAAAAGAAGGTTCTAGAAAAAAAGTTCTTGAGGTTACCTGAACTTGAGCTTTCACCTTTGGAGCTTTCTGACCAGTTCTTTGCCTCAAATCACCTCCTCTGATCCTTCTGAAGAGTTTGCAATGCTTGGTGGTAGTTTATATGGCCTCTATGTGGAGTTGGCTGAAACTCAGTTCAATAAATGTGAAAATCGTGTTTTTGACATGGTGTGTTTCAAGGCAAAATGAAGGGTGGGAAATGATCAGTGATGAATATGGAGTTGAATGGTGGAAAATTTTTGGAGATTTGTTGGCTGAGTTATGAAATTTGAAAGCTTTTTCAAGTTGGAATGATTTTTGCTATGCTCAGTTCTTGGAGGTTTCAGCTTGTGTTACGTTGTGTGTTGGGTTGCTTGAGGTCCACATATCAATCTTTGATAGGTCAGAGAGTTGTTGTGGAGCAATGTGATTGGTATGGAGCAAAATGCATAAAGTCCACAAAGTTGTCTTTGGAGGTATGGGCTCATGGCAGGCCAAGGACAATGGGGTGTCCTGCGCAGCTGGCTTCAAGGATAGCCATGGAATTGGTTTTGAGGCAATTTAGCAAGTGGGATGAAGTTTGTGTGATGTTTTGCAATTTTGGGGAAGTTTGGCCCCTTTTGTAATATGTGAAGTTCAAGGCATGAAGGCTTATGATTCAAGGCACAAATCTAACCCAAATGAGTTGCACTAGAATGGTATGATGTGTAGAGATGTATTAGAGGTCCCAAATTGGCTTGATATGAGAATTTGCACACTTCCCTCTTTAGTGCAAAAGTGAAAATTAAGTGATTTTCCCAACTTTGACAAGCCATAACTTGAATTCTAAAATGAATTAGGTCAAGTTCTTGTACTTTTTGAAAAGGGAATGATCCAATCTACAACTTTCATGACCAAGAATTTTCCATTTGAAGCATTTTTGAATCAAAAAGAGGAGGTTGGAAAACTTTCCCAAAATGGCAAGTTTGCATTACAAGTCACTTTCCAAAAATGGCAACTTTGCAAATGGCTTGAAATTCTTCAATCTTGTGAACTTCCAACTTCTTCTAAGATCAAATAAAGATCATATACACCCAAAATGATGGAGAAGGACCTTTGGTTGGGTGATTGGGGGCCTCAGATGCCCTGATCTTGCACTGACTTGCTCAAGAAGTCATCTATTGATCAGATGCCTTCCCCATTGAGTTTCTTCATGAAATTTGGTATGTATGATCCTCATATCATATAGAGACCAATAGA
The DNA here is from genome assembly GCA_963966055.1 of Lathyrus aphaca. NCBI lineage: Eukaryota > Viridiplantae > Streptophyta > Magnoliopsida > Fabales > Fabaceae > Lathyrus > Lathyrus aphaca. The sequence goes on from OZ014519.1 coordinate 141,591,659, forward strand.
AACAAGAATGACCAAAAATTTTGGAGTTATGGCCTTTGAAACCAAAACCCTAATTTTAGGTCATCTGTGCATTTAAACCTGGCTCTGCTTCCATGCCTTTCTCAATCCTTGTGATTTTCTGACTTCCTTGATCTTGGGAGGATATAATATGATGCTTGAACATACATGGACCCTATTGAGATGATTGAATACCCTTGGAATGGCTCAAATGGCTCAGGAATTGCTCAGATCACAAACCCTAGATGCAGATGACTTTGAACCAATGCAGTGAAGCAAAAATGTAATATGAGATGATATGATTGAACTTATGCATATGAAAGAATCACAAGCCATGGTGAAATGAGTGAGGGCAAATTTGGGGTGTTTACAGCTGCCCCTATTCAATCATGAGTTAGATGTGTAGGATGTAAGCGACGAGCTTAACAGACGAACAAGATGACTTGTGGTTGAATACCAAAGACAATCCAGAATTTGAACTCACTAAGGAGCAGAATAAAAGGGATATAAATTGTAAAAGGAAGAAAAGTATGATTATAAAGTGCGGGAGATGGGGGACGACCATCGAGCAGAGGACGACTGCTGGGGATAATGTGATGACGGGGACGACCGACATGCTGGGGAAATAAAGAGGCCATGATGGGGACGATAATCAGGTAATGTAACAAGACTCTCTGGGGATTAAAGGTAAATGATGGGGACGACCATCGGGTTGAAGAAATAAATGATGAGGGACGGTCATCAAAGGTGAAGGACGATCACCTAGCAGGGGACGGCTGCTCTGTTGGGGATAAGATGAGGGACGGTCATCTAAGGTGAAGGACGATCACCTGGCAAAGTACAGTTGCCGAAAATATCATGACATAGGACGAATGTCAGATAGAAAGATTCGACGATGGGGACGACCATCGGATAAGCATGATGAAGGACGATCATCAAAAGGGTGAAGGACGATCACCTAGCAGGGTACGGCTGCTAAAACATCACGACATAGGACGAATGTCGGAAAAGGGTTCCAGCAATGGAGACTCTGCTAGGGGAATGATGAAGGACGATCATCAAAAGGTGAAGGATGATAACCTAGCAGGGTACGGCTGCTAAAACATCACGACATAGGACAAATGTCGGATAGAAAAGAAATTTTGCTAGGGATTTGCTGGGGACTCTTCTGGGGAACGGTAAACACGGACGAGTGCTTACATTCCAGAAAAAGGTATAAGTGTTTAGGCAACCATGCTAGGGAGAGGTGACACGGACGAGTGTCCAAAGAGTGTATACTGATATATCTGTTTGTAGGGAAAGTTTGGGCGACTTTACTGGGGAATGATGACACGAACGAGTGCCAAAAGGAGCACGTAGCTGTTTTTTTGAGAGTGCAAAAAAGACGCTTTGGCTTTCTGCTGGGGAGTTTGTGAGGTGTTTGTGTGTCACTGATGTGGTGTTGTCGGTATTTACAGGTGACTGGTTCGAACCTGACATGTGATTATGCAATATGTTTGATTTTTGCCGTAATGCTCCGTATTAGACGGAATGCTACGCTCTGGGGGAAAATGATGCGAAATGCTATGATTATGCAAAGATACCGATCCGGGATTTGGATCCCGTTGCGGTGAAGGTTCCTGACTGATCTGCTTTGGAAGAACATCCCAGCTAGGGAAGAGATCATTGGTAGATCTGATGAGATGTATGACTGCTTGGGGAAACAGGCCACTGATAGACCTATCTTAATGATAAGGGGCCCAACTGGGGTCTGTGGAGGCTTTTGTCACTTTGTTGTGAGATCGTCAGATATTGCTCTTCTGGATAGAAGTTGAAACTTTGCGGGGAGATGGCTCCCTGTCTAGCACTTGGCTAGGGAGGAATGATCACCGAACGACCTTCCTAGTGATCTGTGATTTTGCTGAAGATGATGAAATCTGGCAACTCAGCTGGGGAGAAAGCATCTCTGGTGCTGTTTGGAAAATACGTTGAGGGGATAATGATTTGACAGCTTGCTGAGGAGAAGCTCGCATGCCCCATGTTGTGTTCTGAATACCTGCAATCCTGTTATGACAAAGAAACGAACAAGTATCCCAAGGTATCCCTTACTGGATTCCATCACAGGAATTTAGACACTTCCGGGAGCACATCTATTTCCTGTAAGCATGTAATTTAGAAAAGACGCATTTGTATTTATGCAATCGATATTATAAGGACATCGGACATTTTTGCAAATGAAAATAAAATGTACGAGACGAAACGTGACTGAAAATCTGATTTTATTAATTCGGGTTCCCTGAATTGGCAAGATACAGTCAAAGAAACAGATCCCCTGAAATAAGGAGATCATTACAAATTGAGAAACAAAAAGGTGCTGGCAATGTTGATGGCGCTTCAGTGTGCTTCCCTTTCACTATGACTTGTATGACATTGACGTTCTTCTCATCTTGCTTTCTGAAGAAGGTTGATTCTGACCGAGGCTTGAACCTTCCGAAGCTTGCCATGTTGTAAGTGATACAGACGTATTCAGAATGCAGTTGTTCGCTTATTCCCTTATTTTGCATGGATCGCCCTTTCGGGTTATCAATCCACCGGGATACCCATTTTTTCCTGAGTTGTCCAATGTGGCTTTTCAACTCAGCGGGTGTACGTTTTTCTATTTATTTTCCCTTATTTTTGCCCGAGTCTTTTATTCTGTTTTTGACTCGCTGGGATGCCCTATTTTTGCCTGGACTTACATTCTGTTTTTGTGTCCAGCGGGTCATTTTATGCGAAGTATTTTTTAACTGCATCTGAATTCACAAGGGACAGGAAATCTTCACCATCCATAGTACTGAGCATCAGTGCTCCACCAGAGAAAACTTTCCTTACTATGAATGGACCATCGTAATTCGGAGTCCATTTTCCCCTGTGGTTTGTATGAGGAGGAAGAAGTCTTTTCAGCACAAGATCTCCTACTTGGTATTCTCGAAGCCTGACTTTCTGATCAAAGGCTTTCTTCATTCTTTTCTGATATAGCTGCCCATGACAAATTGCAGCTAATCTCTTTTCTTCGATCAGATTAAGTTGATTGTATCGGGATCGGACCCAATCTGCTTTATTCAGCTTAACATCCATTAGTACCCGCAAGGAGGGTAATTCAACTTCAACAGGTAGGACTGCCTCCATACCATATACAAGCTGATACAGTGTTGCCCCAGTGGACGTTCTGATTGACGTACGGTACCCATGCAAGGAAAATGGTAGCATTTCACGCCAGTCTTTATAGGTGACCACCATCTTCTGCACAATCTTCTTGATATTCTTGTTAGCTGCCTCCACAACGCCATTCATCTTTGGCCTGTAAGGAGAAGAATTATGGTGTTGGATCTTGAAATCCTAGCATAGTTCTGCCATCATTTTGTTGTTCAAGTTGGAACCATTATCAGTAATGATTCGCTCGGGCACTCCATACCGACAGATGATGTCTCTCTTCAGGAATCGGGCTACCACTTGCCCGGTGACATTGGCATAGGAAGCTGCTTCAACCCACTTGGTAAAATAGTCAATGGCTACCAGGATGAATCTGTGGCCATTTGAAGCAGTCGGCTCAATCTTGCCAATCATATATATGCCCCACATGGCAAAATGCCAGGGTGAAGACATCACATTCAGAGGATTCGAAGGCACATGCACTTTATCTGCATAAATCTGGCATTTATGGCATTTCCTGGCATAAGCACAACAATCTGCATCCATTATGATCCAGTAATAGCCTGATCTTAGCAATTTTTTAGCCATAGCATGCCCTCCAGCATGGGTACCAAAAGATCCTTCGTGCACCTCGTGCATCAGCAAGTCTGCTTCTGTCTTATCATCACATCTGAGGAGTACCATATCAAAGTTTCTCTTGTACAAGGAACCATCAGCATTCAGGAAGAAACTACCAGCCAACCTTCTTAATGTCTTCTTGTCATTGGATGATGCCCCAGGTGGGTATGTTTGATCCTCTAAGAAGCATTTGATGTCATAGAACCAAGGCTTATCATCTTTAGCAAGGTTTGCTGAGAATACATATGCTGGTCTGTCAAGTCTGGATACTGAAATCCGAGGTACGAAGTTGACAGCTTGAACTTTGATCATGGATGAAATGGTAGCCAGAGAATCTGCAAACTGATTTTCATCTCGAGGGATATACTCAAGTTTGACAGTTGTAAAGAATGTGAGTAGCCTCATTGTATAATCCCGGTAAGGTATCAGATGCTCCTGGTGAGTGTACCATTTGTCGTTGGTTTGATTGATTACCAAAGCTGAATCTCCGAATAGAGTCAAAGTCTTAATCCTGAGGTCAATGGCTTCCTCAAGACCCATAATACAAGCTTCGTATTCAGCTTCGTTGTTAGTGCAGTTAAAAGTGAGTTTTGCCGAGAAAGGCATGTGAACTCCCTTAGGTGTAATAAGTACTGCACCAACACCACGACCATTCATATTAACAGCCCCATCAAACATCATAGTCCATTCTTCTTCTGGGTCAGGCCCTTCAGTGTGAATAGGCTCTTCATGATCTTTTGCTTTTATGAACATGATGTCTTCATCGGGGAAGTCAAATCTCATAGGCTGGTAATCATCAATGGGTTGCTCAGCAAGATAATTAGACAATACACTGCCTTTGATGGCCTTCTGAGATGTGTATTGAATGTCATATTCTGTGAGAATCATTTTCCATCTTGCAACCCGTCAGGTAAGCGCTGGCTTCTCGAATATGTACTTAACCGGGTCCATCTTTGAGATCAATAAGGTAGTGTGGGTCAACATATACTGCCTTAGTCGGCGAGCAGCCCACGCTAAAGCACATCAAGTTTTCTCGAGCAGTGAATAACGTTGTTCACAGTCGGTAAACTTTTTGCTTAGGTAGTAAATTGCATACTCTTTTCGACCAGACTCGTCATGCTGGCCAAGCACACACCCCATTGACTCTTCTAATACTGTCAAGTACATTATTAGAGGTCTTCCTTCAACTGGAGGCATAAGGATCGGAGGCTTTTGTAAGTATTCCTTGATTTTGTCAAAAGCCCTTTGGCAGTCTTCATTCCACCTGACCGTTTGTTCTTTTCTTAACAGCTTGAACAAGGGTTCACAGGTTGTAGTAAAGTGAGATATGAACCTTGAAATGTAGTTCAATCTACCTAGAAAACCCCGAACTTCTTTTTCAGTCTTCGGTGCAGGCATTTCTTGAATGGCTTTGACTTTGTTAGGGTCAACTTCAATCCCTTTCTCACTTACAATAAATCCTAGCAGCTTACCGGATCGTACCCCGAATGTACACTTATTGGGGTTTAACTTCAACTGGTACTTCCTCAGGCACTTGAATAGCTTCAACAGATTCACCAGGTGGTCTTTTTCTGCGAGGGACTTGGCAATCATGTCATCCACATAACATTCAATTTCTTTGTGGATCATGTCGTGGAATAATGTTACCATAGCCCGTTGATAAGTGGCGCCAACATTCTTCAGTCCGAATGGTATCACCTTATAACAGAATGTGCCCCAGGGTGTGATGAAAGTTGTCTTCTCCATGTCTTCAGGTGACATCTTGATCTGATTATATCCTGAAAATCCATCCATGAAGGAGAACACCGAGAACTGAGCCGTATTGTCGACCAATACATCAATGTGAGGTAAAGGGAAGTCATCTTTCGGGCTGGCTCTGTTCAGATCCCGGTAATCCACACACATCCTCACCTTGCCATCCTTCTTAGGAACAGGTACAATGTTAGCAACCCACGGCGGGTAACTAGTCACAACAAGGAAACCGGCGTCCCAGTGTTTTTGTACCTCTTCTTTTATCTTCATTGCCATATCTGGCCGAGTACGACGCAACTTCTGTTTTACTGGCGGGCAGTCTTCTTTTAGAGGCAGCTTGTGCATAACAATGTCGGTGTCCAACCCTGGCATATCCTGATAAGACCAAGCAAAAACATCCACATACTCTCGAAGCATGTCAACAAGTTGCTCTTTTACTGACTTTTGCAGACAGGCCCCGATCTTAACTTCTTTCAAGTCTTCTTCTGTACCAAGATTAACCGTCTCAACTTTCTCCTGATGAGGAGTGATAACCTTCTCCTCTTGTCTTAACAACCTGGCTAGCTCTTCAGGTAGCTCATAATCTTCTTCAACCCCTTCATCGGCTTGATTAATCGGATTGTCAAAGTCATACGAAGTCATAGCGGTGTTGTTGTCGGTGCAGTCTGGAGGGTATTCTCTGCAAGGGTTTAGATTTGTTCATTTTAGTGATCAATATTATCTTGCTTTAGAAAAAGTGAAAATGAAGTTATTATTTTGAAAAACATTGCCATTTTATTTTTGTACAAAAAATAAAAAATGAAAAACAGTGAGCAGAAAAGAAAAGACTCATTTGCAAAAGATGTCCTGATATTCATTAATTGATCTTTACACAAAATACAAGATGGCCCGATTACAAAATGAGTCCTGACATCTTGGGCAAGACGCAGGACTTGATGCATGCTTTAAAAACAGGAAATAATAATTACTCTGTGGGAGTAACTCTTATAATTTCCTGGGAAGACCAGTTTGAGACACGGCTCCCCGGGATCCTTGGACGTATCCAGCTTTCCAGGTTGCGCTCGTCTTCTGACTCATCTTCCAAACTATTTACAGCATCCGGGGTGAGCATTCCCCCGCTGACAAACTTGGGCTCTTTCGCAGCCTGGGGTTGATCTTGTCGAGTTGGTTTGTAACCCAACCTGAATCGGTCCTCTTTCTTCTCCACGGGCAGCAGCTTGCCCCAGCCTTGGGCGGTACCTTCCTCAACAACCTTCCGGGCTTGTTGATATGATGTGATGGAGGTCCCAGACACAACAGATGTTTCATTAATATTAAGGGCCTCAAACCCTTGGCTCATGGTTTCATGGATCTCCCCATCCATTTCAATGTATTTGAAAGTAGCCAGCTGGCTAACGAAGATATCCTCTTCCCCACAAATGGTAATGACTTGGCCCTCCCACTCGAATTTTAACTTCTGGTGAAGGGTTGACGTCACGGCGCCAACGGCGTGTATCCATGGTCTACCCAATAGACAGCTGTAGGCAGGTTGTATATCCATCACAAATAAGGTCATCTTGAAAACCTGTGGGCCAATCATTATTGGTAACTCTATCTCTCCCAGAACTGATATTTTAGAACCGTTAAATTCCCTCACTACCAAGTTTCTTGGACGTAGTTCCAATCCATCATGTTCCAGCTTCACAAGGGCTTTCTTGGGTAAGACATTGAGGGATGATCATGTGTCCACCAATACGTGAGAAAGAACTGCACCCTTACACTCCAAGGTAATGTGCAAAGCCTTGTTGTGATTGTGACCTTTCGTCGTCAGATCGGCGTTGGCAAATCCTAGTCCATAACTAGCGTTGACATTTCCAACCACATCCTCTAACTGATTGACAGTAATCTCCTCCGGCACATAAGCTGTGTGCAGGACTTTTAATAGTGCGTTCCGATGAGCCTCGGAGCACATTAGCAATGATAGTATGGAGATTTTGGAAGGTGTTTGGTGAAGCTGGTCCACCACCTTATAGTCACTCTTTTTGATGATCCGCATGAATTCATCAACCTCTTGATCAAAAGGAGTCTTCAAAGTTTCTTTAGCAACTGGTTCTTCTTGCACCACGCTCTTCCCTTTTGCCTTAACAGCAGCTTCTGCTTCAGCAATGGGTCTTGGTATTTGCGAGGCAAAGAGACGTCCGCTTCTAGTGAAGCCTCCGCCTCCCCCCACATTGTCTATCTGTGGTGAAGAAGTGGATGATTCTAAAGTGATTTTCTGCCCCTCGTAGTATAGATCTGAGCCATAATGCCAAGGGATGACATTATTGCTTTCGTAAGGAACTGGCCCAGGCACTGTGATAGTGACCGGACTGATAGCAGCTGCAGAGGGGACCACAATGGTGTGTGGATCATAATAAATGGTAACTGGAGTTCTGACAGGAGTAGCATTTTGTTGTGAATTGTTGGAAGGAACATTTGCGGGATCGTAATATATCGTAACCGTTGAGACGCTTTCATTAACTGTTGCTGATGTTGTAGACGGTACTGTTGACTGGACTAGTGTTGAAGTTGTAGCAGGAACTGACGGAATAATGGGTGTTGTCATTGTAGAAGGAATTGTGACTAAACTTGTATCTGTTGAAGTTATTGATTGAGTAATTGTTGGAGTTGTAGTAGAATCTGTTGGAACAATGGTTGCTGACGTTGTAGGAGTATCTGTGATTGTTGATGAAGGAAATGTTGGAGTTGTAGTCGTTGTTGTCGTAATCTGAAGAATTCCATCTTTAATGAGACCATCTATGCCGTTTCTCAGTCTCTCACATCCATTAACGGTGATGTTGCAATATCCACAACCGACCTCGCATCCAGGGAACACTTGGCATTCTAACAGCTGAGCTTTGATTTCAACCAAGGGTGTTCGGATTTGTGTAACACTGGTAATTAATGTGGATGGTTTACTCTCCTCAATAGCATTAATCCTAGGCCCGTTGTGACTAGGCATTGGATTTCTTGTGACGTTCGGAGGAGGCGCAAAATTGAGAGCTTTTGATTCCACCAGATCCTATACTTTCATTTGTAGGGCCCTGCATTTTTCCGTATTATGCCCCGGTGCGTTTGAGTGGAATGCACACCTGGCATTTGCATCATAGTTCTTTGGCATATTAAGAGGATCCGGAGGTGCCAACGTCCTTAACTCAACTAGGTTGAGCTTTAGGAGTTGTGGCAAGAGTGCAGCATACGACATTGGGATTGGGTCAATTACCCTGTTTGCTTGTGATGGCCTCTGTTGGAAGGGACGCTGCTGTTGGTTGCTATTGTTGTTGTACGACCTTTGTTGCGGATAATGAGCTTGTTGTTGATACTGTGGTTGTTGTTGTTGAGGATATGGTTGTTGTGGAATTGGAACTGGGATGGTAACAGCTGCTACTGACCGGTGAGCATATTGAGGCCTGCCCCTGCTTGTATGAATGGAATTTGTTTCACCTGCCCTTCGGGGTCCCACAAAAGGTTTTCTGGAATTGCTAGAGGAACTTGCACCACTGTCGAAGATTTTACCCATCTTCAAGAGACTTTCAATCCTCTCTCCGGCTATGACCACATCAGCAAAACTGGTAGAGGAGAAAGCAACCAGCCTATCAATATAAGTCCCTTGCAATGTGTTCATGAACATGTCAGCCATTTCCCTTTCTGACATGGGTGGTTGGACAGCAGCAGCAAGCTGTCTCCACCTTTGGGCATACTCCCGGAGGCTCTCTCTGGAAGACTGAGACATTCCCATTAGAAGGGTCCTGTTGCGAGCCATGTCCAGGTTGTATTGGTATTGACGGATGAAAGCCTCAGCCAAATCCTTCCAGCATCTTATGGTGGCCCTAGACAAGTGTGAATACCACTCCCTCGAAGCCCCAGTCAGACTGTCTTCAAAGTAGAACATCCACAACTTTTCATCCATAGTATAAGCTTTGAGCCTTCCCAAGAAAGACTGCAGATGAGTGCGAGGACAGGAGGTACCATTGTACTTTTCAAAACATGGGGGCTTGAATTTGTGGGGAATTATCACCCCATCCACTAGTCCCATGTCCATCACATCGAAGCCCAAAGAATTATGAGATTCCAAAGATCTTAACTTTTCGGCAATCTCGTCCAATCTTCTGTCATATACCTCATCTTCAGCCCCTATAACAGTAAACTGTTCTCCCTGGGGATCTTCCTGCAGGATTGGGCCCCCAGTAGCATTACCTTGACCATTCTTTAGGATATTAACTTCTGGATTTAGGTGAGGTCCAAACTCCGATGGGTTAATACGAGGCTGGCCTCCTTCATTGTTGCTAGTTCCTCCTGTCCCAAGATGAGGCTCTTCAGGAGTTTGCCTCTCCACCAGCTCTCTTAACCTCTCCTGGCTCTGGGCTAGACCAGTTATCACTGCCATGAACTGAGACATCTAATTTCTCATCTCCAATCTCTCATTGGTCATCTGATTTCTGACCTCAGTCAGATCCTGCTGTACTTGTTCCATTTGAATGCCGGGAAGGTTGTTACGAGTCGGGTACCGGTGTGCGCGGTTGATAGGGAACACTCGACGACGAGCAATGTTTCCTAAGATCACAACAAAGTTAGAAACAATAATAATAATAACCTACAAAACAAAACAAAGTTAGTATGCAATGCAGTATGCTTATTTGTTTTCCAAGGTATCCGATTTGGTTCTTGGTTTTGACCTTTCCAGACCTCGAGGAAGATGCTTGATGTTGTTGAGAGAAAACCCAAATGGAAACAAACTAAAATATATTACAAATGGTGATCAATACATAGTTTGTTTTACAACACACGCCCATGGAGGGTAAAAATACAAATAAAAGGAAAAGTACATCAAATGGAAACAAACAACAATCAAAGAATCAAACATCCAGTCCAAACTCATCTTCTCTGACCTCCTTCAGGAGTGCCTCAGTCACTGGACCAGCTGGGTGCTCTGTAATGGTCCTAATGAGGAGGTTCCTGGTAGCAATGGCAGTGGTCATCTTCTTATGCATGTCCTGGTCCTTTGACCTCTTCAATCCTGCCCTAAGCTTCAATTCTGAAATCTCCTTCTGAGCTGCCAACAGGGCTTCCTGCTGCTTCTTCTCATTAGTCTCTAACTGCTTAATCCTGGCTTGAGTCTTCTGGTCTTCTTGTGCACGGGCTTCAGTGATCCTGACCCACCTAGCCTGACTCTCCTGCAGATAGTGCTCAGCCCTAGCTTTCTGAATCTTGGCCTCCTTACATGCATTCTTCAATATCTGTTCCCCATCCCTTGCTTTCCTTATGTAGTCTTCTGTCTTCTCAATTTTGGCAAGATGCTCCACCCTGAGCTTTTCCAATCTCTCAATGTCCAGACGACCATCACTCCTTTCCCAAAGGGTCTTTTTCAAGGCTTGAGATAGCTGCTCATTCCTTTCCTTCGACTTTTGAAATTCCTCCAGGCTTACTGTTGCTGCAGGCTGCACTGTGGATGGTCCAGGTATGTCTTCCATGATGAAAGGCATTCTAGTAATCTGAGCTCTAGTACGGGACCAGTCATAGTACTAAGCTGAGGCAACATTATTACACCTTCCAAGAATAGCCACTCCTTTTGTCTGAATGTTGTCCCAAGCCCAGGATGCTTGTCTGACAACAACTGAATTAGGTTGCACTTCACAATACAGGGTCTCAGCTAAATCTTGTCCTCTGGGAGGGTGAACCAAGGCATAACCCAGTTGTCTCTTAAATAGTAAAGGATTGTAGTTGATGCAACCCTTTACTCCTATCAGAGGCACATTTGGGTATTGCCCACAGCTGGTGATAATGTCCTTGCCCTTGGTGCTCTGGGTGCACCATCTGATATCATCTGAAGTCAAGGCAATGAGCCTCTTAGCCCAATTCTTCTGCTTATGGGGATTCAAGAAAGCATCTGACTTAGGCAGGTGTCTGAGCAGCCAGGTGTAAAATAAAGGAGCACAACATCTTACCAACTTCCCCTTTTGTTTCTCATTTCTCTGATGGATGGAATAATAGAAATCTTCTAGAAATGTAGGTATTGGGTTCTTCAGAAGAAACAGATGGATGGCATTCTTGCTGACAAATTTAGGCTCATCTACAAACAATATAGCCCCATATATGCTGAGGGCTAACAGTGCACAGACTGCCCTCCACTCTCCCAATGAAGCTTTTAGGATGGCCTGAGAAATCAAAAAGTCCAAGTGCAAACCAGGGATCCCAGCCTTTGTTGTCATACTTTGCTCAATCAGGGCAGGCTCCAAGTGCAGTGCTCTTGCTATCTCTTCATTTCTAGGGGCAGTCATCTCTGGGTTAAAAGGGATTCCACCCCTGATAGGTATTCCAATTAATAAACAAAACTCTTCCAGCAGAGGCCCTAGCTGAAAGTCTGGAAAGGTGAAACATCTCAAAGGAGGGTCATAGAATTGCAAGCATGTATGGATCATGCTCCTCTGAGAAGGGTCAAGGTCCATAACCATGTCCAGGATACCTCCATAATGCTCTCTAAACAGTGGGATGTGGTCAGGGGTGATAAGTGACTGGACCTGCCTGATACCAGTCAACACAGGCTCAAAGAAGTGGTAGGATATGTTGCTTTTCCTGGGAGTAGTCATGAGTGTTGCTGAAGAAGCTGAAGATAAGTGCTGAGGTAGATTCACAGACTGAGAAGCTGAAAGTGGACCACTGACAGACTGCTGCAGGTGGTGATGGAGATAACTGAAGCAGATAACTGATGAAGACAGCTGAAGTAAAGGTCTATGCAGAAGAAAGGGTCAAAACCAAAACCAAGATACAATGAAATGGATACCCTGAAAAACAAATAAACAAATGTTAAATAATGCAACGATGATATATGCAAATGATATGCAAGGGTTTATGATCAAGCTGGATCTGATTATCTGTCTTGACATAAGGCCCATGTATATTCAAAAGTCTAGATGGAGGTTTAAGAATCCAGTAACCAGGGTGGGGGACTCAAATAAAGAGTCACATGTCCAGGGTTAATCACAAGAACTGTGCAAAGTGGGGTATTCTTAAACAATACAGTAACAGGGTATGATGTGGCCAAGGGTTCCTGCAAACCTGTAAACACCCCAACCCCCTCACAGGTAATGTTCTAGAACAAGGATCCTCAGACTTGGATCAGTTATGAGAAGTGTAGACACTTCTAACCCGGAGGTACAGTGTTTATAATAACCATAAAAGATCCTCCTCTAATTCACCCCAGATTCTGAAGGTCATAATAAAGGTCATCCAGACTTAGCAGGCTTCTCAGATAGCCCTAACACTACAGGAAATCTGTAGCACAGAGTTCTCAAGAAGAAACCCACATCTAAACCGTGTTTCATATTCCCGCACCAGACCGCAATGGAATGGGAAAGAACATGAACCACTCTAGCCTAGGTGTCACTCAGGTCCCAGGTATAGGACCTTAAAACTCTCAATGGAACCCCACCCACCAAAACAGAGAAACCAGATCCAGCAATGACAGTATGACAGTATGATGTATAAAACTGTAAAGAAAGGAATAAATAAAGCTGTACATAAAGCAATAAATAAAGAAAAATAAATAAACACACATAGCACATAACACCCCAGTAAACACAAATCAAACAAGCGCTAGGAGGAACCCACAAAAAGAACCAGAAGCCCTGGCTGCAATATAAGGGTCCCCAGCAGAGTCGCTAAGCTGTCGCTCCCAAAGATTTACATCCCGGTACAAGCACGAACGGTCGGTGAGAGAAGAAAAGAAAAGAGTCGCCAGCTAGGCATTTTTATCCCGAAGGAAAGGTAATGCTGTATAGACCTATGAAAAGATGGATAAGACAGTTGCGAACCAGAGAAACTGAGAAAGGGGGTTGGTTACAACCTGGGAAGGTATTAGCACCCAGATTGTCCGCCGTACTCGACGGGATCCACGCTTGAAAGTTTGTGTTTAAAGGGGTAGTGTCAGTGCTATTTTGTGTGCAAAAGCTGGAAAAGAATGCAAGTGTCAGTGTAAAAAGAATGTGAAATGAAGTGGAGAAGTGTCAGTGTAAGGAAAGAGTGCAAAGCTCAAGACTATGAGGCTTAAAGGAATACAGCTGGAAGAGGGGGGATATACAGAGACTTTTGTTCGATAACTGTTAAGTTATGCCTACGTATCCTCTCGTGCAATGAGGAAGTCAGAACACCGTAGTTCGACTCAAAGAGACTAAAAGATAAATTGACTTGTGAACTGCTTACTTGTCTATGCTCAAGTGTATGACCTGTCTGGCTCAGGTGCAAACTGTCTTGCATTAGACGGAAGAAGCAAGTTCTCGTTTGTGAGTGAAGATGATGAGAAAAGAATCCCGGAGGAGATGATTATTGTTTGTTTTTGTGTTTTCAATCTTTTATTACTTTTTGAAGTTTGTCATAAGTTAGTGAGCTTAAGCCTAAACCAAGGGTTAGTAAACTCATCACATCCTCCCTCTGATTAGGGGTAATGAGAATACCTTAACTGTGAAGTAAACACCTCACACTTAATCACCATGATGTAGGATTAAGATCATTAACCTACTTGTGATTATTTAGATGTCTTTTGGAGTTTTGGTTTGGTGTTAAGTAATGAGTTTAAGCCATAATCAGGGATTTAATGGACTCATTACATCATCCTAATAGAAGGATAATAGATGAGAACATTTAAGTTGAGGAAGGCTCCTCAACTTAATCCATGATTAGGGATTAACCTCATGACAAAAAAAAGCCTTTATTAAATGGATTTTAGTTAATGGTAAGATTAAGAAGTGGATTTTATGGTTTATAAGACAACTTGAGGGGGACTTGTCCATTAACACTAGGGTTAGTCCTTCTTAACCAATTAAGGAAGAATTAGAACCCTAATGCAAGGCCCAAGTTACAAGCTGGATGTCTTAGTGATTAATTAGATGGATTGATTAAGGGGTTTAAACACATTAAGGGTTTAACACTTATGATTAAAGTTATACACTCCATCCTAATAGAAGGATATAGGCATAATCTTAATCACAAAGCCTTAAAACCTTTAAGGTTTAGTCCTTGATTAAGAGATGAGAAGAGAAGACTCAAAGATGACACAAAGGTAAAACTAATGGGGGACTAATCAAACCCTAATTGTGATCATGCTTGGGTGTTCCTAGGGTTTATGAGGCTTTCAAGAAGAATCTTCAGAGAAGCCACCAAGGAAGAAGCAGATGAAAGGAAAAGAAGCAGCAGGAAGCAAGACAACTTACTTCACTTAAGAAGATAAGTTGCTTGAAGAAAGAAAGGGGAGAGGAGCATGAATGAGCAAGCTCACTCTAATACAAAAGAAAAATGCAGCAATGAATGCATAAGAGAGATGAGAAGAGATTGTGAGAAGTGAAGGCAAATTCACTTCTCAAACACTTACCACCTGAAAAGTTAGCAACAAGAAATGAAATGAAATAAAAATAAGATGAAATGCAAAGATGAAAACCAAAGTCAGAAACATGTTCATAATGCAAATGATGTTATGAGATAATAAGAGGGCATGTCAAGTGATATGAATGTTCATACAAGGATGGGAATGCAAATGAAACATGTAAGAACCATGAAAGTTCATGAATGCATATGACATGAAATGAAAGCAAAAGCATGGCAAATGGATGATGCAATGATCAAACATGATTCTAATGTGTCCTAAGATGTCTTATATGTCATGTGGATGCACAAAATATCATGGCAAGTTCATGTATGCAAGCATATGAAGAATGAATGCAAATGAAGGCAAAGATTAGGGTTTATGTACAAGATGCAATGCAAAATTCAAAATTAGAAGCAAAACATGAGATAAAAAATTGAAAATAGGATCAAAGGTACCCTAAACCTATACAAGTTCACTGCCCAAAGGGGAACACCTAACTCTTAACCTAATGAAAGTTATGATTTTCCTAAGTTTGCTAGGGTTTTAAGGCACCTCTAAAAGAAAAATGCAAAACAAATCAAAAATGAAAGATGAATTCATGCCAATTTTATCCTAGAAACTACATCATATGTGGAATGCAATGCAAAAAGAACCATTATCAAACTCTTCATGGTTAGGCAGAAAAGATTTTTCTAAGTTAGGGTCAAAATATTGATTTTAAAGAACCCTAAATCAAAGGAAAAATGTCAAAATGGATCAAGAACCAAAAAGAAATTTGTATGAAATGTTTGATAATGTCTCTAAATGTGTCAAGATGCAATGTGATGTTTTTGGTGATTTTTAGAAACTTAAATGGTATTTTAATTAATTAATTTCCATTAATTAATTAAAATAACCATTTAAATATTTTAAAAATACAAATTTTATGCAAAAAATAAAATAAAAATTATTTTTTGGTTGAGAAAATTATTTGAAAGGGAAATGCAAAAGGAAAATATTTTTAAGATTTTATAACTATTTTAAATAAATTGTGCAATATAAATGATAAAAAATGAAATTAAAATGAGTTTAAAGGAAGTATGTTGATCCAGTGGTCCAGGTTTAAATGAAAAAGGGAGGGAGTTGACTGCGCGCCAGATCCAAGGGTGGAGATTCAAACTGGCTTAATTATCTGATTAACCTAATTAATTAATATTTAAACTTAAGTGAAATGATCTGGACCGTATATACGCGCGCGAAGCTAAATCCTAAGGCTGACATTCAAACTGAGCCACTAAACCCTAATTAGAGTTTTAATCACTTTCAGGTGACCGGAGCTAGCTCCGATCATCTTCTCCGACTAACCAAACATACTATCTCACCTAATACGCAACCCAAGCTCTCAAACTTTCCAGAAATGATCCTCACATCACTCCAAACAAGAATCAAACAACAAAATTTATTTATTTACCATCAAGAACATGAATCGAAGCAAAACGGAAAACACCTCAAAAGTTTCAGAAGCTTCATACATGCTTGTTTCTCAATCATTTTCAAAAGTAAAGACATCATGATCATCAGGAGAGCACATAGAATCAATTAAGAACTTAAAAAGAAGGTTCTGGAAAAAAAGTTCTTGAGGTTACCTGAACTTGAGCTTTCACCTTTGGAGCTTTCTGACCAGTTCTTTGCCTCAAATCACCTCCTCTGATCCTTCTGAAGAGTTTGCAATGCTTGGTGGTAGTTTATATGGCCTCTATGTGGAGTTGGCTGAAACTCAGTTCAAGAAATGTGAAAATCGTGTTTTTGACATGGTGTGTTTCAAGGCAAAATGAAGGGTGGGAAATGATCAGTGATGAATATGGAGTTGAATGGTGGAAAAAGTTTGGAGATTTGTTGGCCGAGTTATGAAATTCGAAAGCTTTTGCAAGTTGGAATGATTTTTGCTATGCTCAGTTCTTGGAGGTTTCAGCTTGTGTTATGTTGTGTGTTGGGTTGCTTGAGGTCCACATATCAATCTTTGATAGGTCAGAGAGTTGTTGTGGAGCAGTGTGATTGGTATGGAGCAAAATGCATAAAGTCCACAAAGTTGTCTTTGGAGGTATGGGCTCATGGCAGGCCAAGGACAATGGGGTGTCCTGCGCAGCTGGCTTCAAGGATAGCCATGGAATTGGTTTTGAGGCAATTCAGCAAGTGGGATGAAGTTTGTGTGATGTTTTGCAATTTTGGGGAAGTTCGTCCCCTTTTGTAATTTGTGAAGTTCAAGGTATGAAGGCTTGTGATTCAAGGCACAAATATGACCCAAATGAGTTTCACTAGAATGGTATGATGTGTAGAGATGTATTAGAGGTCCCAAATTGGCTTGGTATGAGAATTTGCACACTTCCCTCTTTAGTGCAAAAGTGAAAATTAAGTGATTTTCCCAACTTTGACAAGCCATAACTTGAGTTCTAAAATGAATTAGGTCAAGTTCTTGTACTTTTTGAAAAGGTAATGATCCAATCTACAACTTTCATGACCAAGAATTTTCCATTTGAAGCATTTTTGAATCAAAAAGAGGAGGTTGAAAAACTTTCCCAAAATGGCAAGTTTGCATTACAAGTCACTTTCCAAAAATGGCAACTTTGCAAATGGCTTGAAATTCTTCAATTTTGTGAACTTCCAACTTCTTATAAGATCAAATAAAGATCATATACACCCAAAATGATGGAGAAGGCCCTTTGGTTGGGTGATTGGGGGCCTCAGATGCCCTGATCTTGCACTGACTTGCTCAAGAAGTCATCTATTGATCAGATGCCTTCCCCATTGAGTTTCTTCATGAAATTTGGTATGCATGATCCTCATATCATATAGAGACCAATAGAAAAAATAATGACCAAAAAATTTGGAGTTATGGCCTTTGAAACCAAAACCCTAATTTTAGGTCATCTGTGCATTTAAACCTGGCTCTGCTTCCATGCCTTTCTCAGTCCTTGTGATTTTCTGACTTCCTTGATCTTGGGAGGATATAATATGATGCTTGAACATACATGGACCCTCTTGAGATGATTGAATACCCTTGGAATGGCTCAAATGGCTCAGGAGTTGCTCAGATCACAAACCCTAGATGCAGATGACTTTGAACCAATGCAGTGAAGCAAAAATGTAATATGAGATGATATGATTGAACTTATGCATATGAAAGAATCACAAGCCATGGTGAAATGAGTGAGGGAAAACTTGGGGTGTTTACAATCATCATTATTATTATTAAGCCTAACATACTTAACATGTAATAATTCTTCCAGTAATAACATAACAACATGGCACGAAAGATTAAACATCAAACTCAGCAACAAAATAAACATGTTTTCTGGATATTACAATGCTCGCTAAGTAAGGGGGACAACTCGCTAAGCGGAAAACTCCCTGGCTCTTCTTGCTAAGCGAGCTCCAACTTGCTAAACGAGAAACACGATTTGCAGAAATAAACCCTGTGATTCTGCAGAAACCCAGACCCAACCAAAACACCTCTAAACCGCACCAGACATCAATAAAACATCAGAAACATCAAATTACTACATTGTCATCATGAATTCACCATTATTAACAACATACGACAACTAATTTAACACTAATCTACCAACAATCATCCCCAAATACTTATGTTTCCATTCTAGAACCCCTAATTCTTATAACACATCCCTATACTATGATCATTGAACAAGAATTCTCCCGATACCTCAATTATTGAAGCTTTCTCTTCCTCTTTGATCATAATCCCTCTTAGTTTCCTTGTTCTTCAGAGCAACCTTCACCTTTTTCTAAAAAGCACGATTGTGAGAACTCTTTGATCGTAACCTCTATTTCATACATTACTCAAAAGAAAATCTTGCCCCTTAGACCTCCAAACTCTTTTATTCTATTTTCTTAATAATGATTTTATTAAATAATCCCCAATATTATTATACCATTATCTTAAATAAAATAATTCCTTATTCTCCACAAAACACCACTTACTTCCACTTATTCATAAATAATTACTTAATAATTAAATTATGAAATTGGGATGTTACATCATCCACCAAAAATCTTGTGTTGAAACACCCCAACAAAATGGGGTAGTTGAAAGAAAACATCAACATATCTTAAATGTTGCTAGGTCATTGTTTTTTCACTCTAACATTCCATTAAACATGTGAAATTTTTGTGTCCAACATGCTATCCATATCATCAATAGATTTCCAACTCCTATTTTAAAACTAAAATGCCCTTATGAGTTGTTGTATAATCAACCACCTTCTATAATCCACTTAAAAGTTTTTGGATGTTTGAGTTTGGCCACTACCCTACAATCACATAGAACTAAATTTGATCCTAGAGCTAGGGAATTTGTGTTTCTTGGTTTTAAGGATGGCACCAAGGGTTACATCTTATATGATCTCACACATCACAATATCTTTGTCTTTAGGCATGTGAATTTTTATGAGCAAAATTTTCCTTTTCAAACCCCTAAGTCATCTTCTCCTGAACCTGTTTCCCATTCATTTCCCATTTATGATGATTTAGCATCCCCTCACCAATCTCCCATATCTATTGATATTTCAACCACTTTGAATAATAATAATAATAATCGTTTTATTGAATCTTCTCCAAACACCACCTACAAAGAAATCATGATTTATTCATGTAGTTGTAGAAATGGATACCATATGTGACACGGGGCATGAAGAAATAGTTATAAAAAAAGAACTATTTATCCAACATAGCCTAAAAGTCATATTAATAACCAAGGAAAAGTATATGACATGGCTTTCCAAAGTGATCTTAGTACAAAAGTCAAATAATAAGTGATGCATGTGTTTTTATTACTTGAGCTTGAAAAACTACATGTGTGAAAGGCATTTACCCGTTCTTGAATATTGATAAGCTTATTGATAGTTAATTAAGGTTTTAGATCCAAACTTTTCTGGATGCGTACTCCTGATATAACTAAATCCAAATGGACCCCCTTGAGAGTAACAAAAAGCATCCATGACATATGTATGTAATTTCTACTACAAGGTCATGCCCTTTGGTCTTAAAAGCACGAGCATAACATACTAGAGAATGATGAACATAGCCTTCAAGAACCGAATATGACATATGATGGAAGTATATATGGACGACATGATCTTCAAGCACATAATACAATACGAGCATATGGCCCATTTGAAATCCATATTTGAAGAAGTTAGAAAGCATGACATGCTACTAAACTTTTAAAAAATGCACTTTCAGGGTATGATTCAGGGAGTTTCTAAGGTATTACCAAAATAGTATAAGGGACTAAAAGCCAATTTTCAGAACTAGAAGACATTGCACTATTTTTTAAAAATATTTTTCACTATTAAACCTCGTTTTTTATCGGTAAAAGGATCCTGAAAAACTTGACCAAAGTGAGTATAAACTATATATTATATATGTTCTCGCTTGGATGACAAACATATTTACAACTTCTTAATAAGAATATGGAACCACGATAAATAAGAATGTTTAATTTGATCCAAAATGCAGTTTCTATGTTGGCTGCATTTTTACCTAAAATATATGTTGTGCTTAATGTTGTGACATGTGAATCAAAACAACCCTGAAGGTTATGTGTTCAAGTTATGCATGTTACAGTTCAGGATGTCAAGACAGATGTCTTAACATGTGCTTTTAATACCTCAAAATTTCCCCTCTCATTTTCTCAACATTTTGCATAGCATTTAGCATAAACAAATTCATGAAATAGTCAATAACATTGCATCATGCGTATCATAGCTGAGGCAAAGGCATGTGATCTTTGATTGAAGAAATTGTAGGCTATACAAAGGAAACCAAAGGGCCACAAAGCTTCTCAACCTTTTTCAAAGGGTTCATAACATCCCACAAGTCCTCACTTGAAGCCACAAGCCATGGAAATATTTGAAATGATCAAAGGAGGCAAGCAATGCAACATCTCCCGATGAAAGGGGCCAAATTAGGGTTTCACTTTTACTGGGCTTCTTAATTAAATTTTGATTCAAAGTGGATTCCACTGTCTTATATATGATGTCAAGTTCCTAGGGTCCCAATTTAATCCTTAGAAACATTTTGGTAGAGGTTCAATTGGCCAGATGACTGAAAATCAGGGATTTGGGGAAACGTCAACCATGCTGAAGAAAAAGTCAACTACTGACTTTTTGAGATCAAAATCATGAAATTAGGGTTACAAGGATCCTATGATTCAAATTTTATCAAGAAATGATGGAGGAATCAAGAGAAATCAAAGAAACCAAAACTTACCATTTTTGGAAAATTAGGGTTTCCAAAAATGGACAGTTTTGGCCATTTTTGCAGCATCTTCAAGAGAGGCCTTCTCCCAAAATATGAGGGCTATCAAAATTCTACTTTGATCCAATTAAAGAGGGAATCTTAAGCATTAAATCCATAGGTGGAACTCATTCATAGCATCAAAATTGAGTGAGATATGATCATTCAAAGTTGGTGCAAATCAAGGCAAGCTAGGGCAAAAACCAAGGCAGGCCTTGACCTACTGCGCACGCGCCAGGCGAGGCATTCCATCAAGCAGGTGGTGGGTCACAATGCAAGTTATTTTTCTCCATGTTAGAGGCCCCAAATGAAATTCCTTTTAACTACAAAGTTGTTCCTTGCCATGTTTCCAACAACTTTGATGTTCAAGGATTTTTTATTTGATCAACAGTTTAAAAGTTATGGAGAGGAAAAGTGTAGGTCTTCAAACTGCAAATACACAAGGCATCTTGCCAAGCCAAGGGCATGCAATGCAGGCTAAGTTTGCATCATCATGGCATGAACTTTAATGGTTATTTTGAGTGGCTTATAAGTTCCATTTTCACTTGTCATCAACATCAAACATGTAGTATGGAGTTCCCTCTTCAAATTGATCACAAGAACATCATCATTTAGTGCCTTGTCTCTGAAGAAATCATCAATGGAAGATCAACACATTAAACTTGCTTGCTTTCTGCATAAGGCATTGCATTGTGAAGGTGTTTCTAAGATCAGTCAGCACATACTTACCATTTAACATAGTGGTATCATATGGCATTGCATTCAAACAATTGCAAGAGATCATATGGCTGCAGGATCAGAATAGCTACCATGAGCTTCATAGGGATCAAGCAAGGAGATGGAATTGCATTTCAAACTGCATTGGATCATTTCAGTTCTACTGCACTTCATTAAGCCTCATCTTAACAAACATGAACATCACTGCATACAATCAAACTCCATCAGTTTCATAACTTACTTCAACTCGAGCATAACCAACTTGACTCAGTTAACTGCACTTCCAACTATTAACTGAGTTGGTTAAGAGTTTAACCAAGGCTATATATAGGATCAACCACAGCTGGATCAAGGTAACCACTTCCATTTGCACAAACCTCATCATTTTGCTCTGAAATTTCACCTTGCATCCACAGTTTTCTCTCTGAATTTCCTTCTGCATTTTGCTTCGAGGAAGCTCCATTCTCCATCAATCTTCTTCATTCTTCCTCAGTTCATCACCATCATGGAATTGTGATTAAGATCCATGGATTCCATAGCTTGATTCTCCAAGGATCAACCATTGCACCTTCTTGTGTGTCACTGCATTTTGGATAAGATCATCATTAATCTCATCAATTCAGGATTGAGGTTCATCCAATCATCTTCATCATCAAGTGTTACACAATTTCCATGGATCTCACAGCTTGAAGCTTCAAGAACACATCTTTGCAAACTCTCTTCTTCAAATCAGTTCTTCTCAAGAATTCACATTCAGAGTGTTTATTTCATTCTCTGAGGATCAAGAGCAATACAAGAGGCATTGGAATCTCACCTCTGGTTTTCTATAACATTTGAAGATCTGCATTTCTAGGTTTTATACTGAATTCACATTGCACGATTATGTTAATTTTATGCTTGTTTCATGTTGATTGGAAGCTTATTAGAAGCATGGATCATATGGCTAGTTGATAGGCCTCTTAGAGGCATAGTTGCAGTGTTCAGGTTGAACTTGTTAGCTTCGATCCATCTTGTTCTTGCACGAAAAATGAAATTTAAAACTAGATTAGTGATGTAGAAAGTGTAAGGATTCCATTGATGGTCTTAGATTTCTTGTTCATGGTGGTTTTAGGAAACCCCAGGTCAGAGGTGACCGGAGAAGATGACCGGAGGTCACTTCCGGTCACCTGAACAGTGCCCTAACATAATATCCAGGTTTAAAACGCATCCATCCATTTCTTTTGATCCTAAGGTCACAAATGAGCCAACACATTAATGAAAACGTGCATTGCACATGTATAATTTTGTGAAGGATTCTTCAGTCTTCTCTTGGCACCCCCTACGTATGTTTCAAGGTCCAATGTAGTTATTTTTGTTACTTTTGACACCTCCCAGACCCAATAAAAGCCAACCCACTTCTTTCTTTTTATTTCTTTTTCTCATTTAATTCCTTTTTTCGTTTTGGCTTATTAAAAATAGCAAAACTCCACAAAAAATTTCCAATTAATTCATGAGGGATCCTTGAATTTTTCTCTAATTTTCCATTATTTGTGTTCATATTTTTCTTTTATATTTTAGTTAGAATTAATTTCTCAAATGAATTAATTCCCTTTTTCTCATTTTTTGACCAATCCTCTTGTACATTTTCTTTCTCCCAAACCATAAAACATAAAGAGTCCATTCTTTTTGCATTAATCAGTAGACTCATCAAAGTTCCTCACCATATATATTTTTTTAATTTTTAGGTCCTTTTAAGCCATGTTTTGAACCTTTTCTTTCACACACATGTTCATAAACCCTAATCTACTTCCATACACCATTTGAGCACTAAAATATGGGAAATTTTTGTGAGATTTTTTGTATGCAATTCACCCTCTGGATTTTGTATTCAAGTGTCAATTTTCATAATTTTTCATGATCATTTGGTATTGTTTTAGGTTGCTTGAGTCACAAGTCATGTTTTTGGTCCTTCCATTCCTATCCTTTAGTCCCATTAGTGTAAAACCTTTATGATATTGCTTTGAGATCCTAACCTTGAGTCTCTGAGGTCATTTAGGATGTATATAAGTGTTGAGTACAATACTTGGGTCTTCACCTTTATTTTTAGACCTGCCTTAAGTCCTAAGTCATACATGTCCCATTTTAACCTAATCTCCCTCCTCCTTCCATCTTAAACACTTCAAAATCCTTTTGCACATGAATCCAATTCATTTTATATTTGTTTTGAGTCTTATAAATGTTTTGTGACCATCCATAGTTGTACATCTCATCTTAGAACCTTATGATTCTTTTTGAATTCCATTTGCCACCTAAAAGACTTTAAAAACCCTGATGTGAACACCTAGCCTTAGGATGCTTCTTAACCCTTCATTTGTGAACAATTTACAAGTATAATTTCCATTTTATTTTGTTGTCAAGCCCCTGGTTTTTTATGGGGAAACCAAATCACTTTGGTCTTTTCTTGAATTTTTCTAAGTCATTTTGTTGCATCTTTAGAACCATGCTTCTATATGCATTCTCTTACCTTTCAATTTCACATTTGAGTACCTTTAACTTGAATATCTTCTATTCTATTTGATCTTTTCATCTCTTTCACTTCCTTATTGTTCAAAATTCTGGATTTTTAATTTACCTTTGATTTTAGAAGATTTTAGCAATAGTAAACACTTAGGTTATCTTTCTAACCTCATCCTTAGGATTTAGTATTGCCTTAGGACATAGTTTGACCTTAATTCAATTAATCCCTTTAGTTACTTTTGAATTGATTTAGATACTGGATTTTTGAGTTTTCTATCTTATAGGATGCCTTAGGCTTAGGTATTAACCTTAGAGGTTCACTAACATCGTTCCATAGCTAATGTGAGTTGTTTGTGAAATTTTCCACGTCATAATTTTTCATACTTCTTCATCATGCTAATATTTGTTTTGTAGGGGGAAAGATGAGGTAATCAATTCATTCCTATCTCTTATGCATATTAATTGTCTTTTCCTTAGCACCTTGGTGCTTTGTTCATAGGTCTCCTTTTGTTCTTTAGATTCAACTTAACTTCCTTAGGAAGTAAGTTGAAGTCTAACTTGCGTTTCTTCTCCTTAGGTTAGAATACCTCATTAACCATAGGACCACATTTTGTACATAATAAGATAACTTAGGGTTGTGTCTTAGTCCCCCATTAGCTTTGACCTTTTCCTTTTGAGTCTTTCTCTCCTCATCCTCAAACAAAATAAAAAACACTTGATAAATGCATGAAAGAATCTCTTGTGTATAGCCTTATTCCATGGGACACTTACATTCATTCCATCTTGGAATAGTGTAGGCTTGTCTAGCATGCCGTACAAGTCTTATCAAAGGGTTATTTCACAAAGGAAAATCTAAAAGATACTTCTTCATAAAAGCTACAAAAACACCTAATAAGTTCAACAAGCTAGTGAACTTAGACCCTAATCCTTGGAAACAAGTCTTGGATAAATTCTCCTTACTTGGTGTGCTTGTTCTACTATTCCATCTTTGAATGTAGTAGCAAGTACATATTCCATGGAAAAGAGTTTAAATTCACTTCCTTGTGCCAAATTCATAGAAAACTCTTAAAAAGCAAACAACCAACAATAAGCTACTTTCATGCGGGAACTTCTTTTCTCACCTCATTCACTCTCAACGCGAACTCGCAACGACTTGTATCGCATGCAAGACTGTAAACACACTCGTACCAGACGAGCCTGCAACACTTGAGCATAAACATACGCAGTTCCAACCATAAAAAAATACAAACAAAGTTCCTACCTGGTTAGCGAACTACGTCAACTCTGATCCTCATTTTCCCGATGAGGTACGTAGGCAGCGGGGTAGGGCCTGTTCGAGCATACTCTTTATTTTCCCTACATTTCCCCATTTCTTTCCATTCTCTTTTCCATTTCCCTTTCTCACTTCCATTCCAGTTAGTAGTTCTTTTGTTCAACAACATCTTATTTCTCATCCTTCGAAACAAAACAAACAAGCGTGGATCCCGTCGGGTACGACGGACGGTCTGGGGTGCTAATACCTTCCTAGTTTGTA
The DNA here is from genome assembly GCA_963966055.1 of Lathyrus aphaca. Classification (NCBI taxonomy): domain Eukaryota; kingdom Viridiplantae; phylum Streptophyta; class Magnoliopsida; order Fabales; family Fabaceae; genus Lathyrus; species Lathyrus aphaca. The sequence continues at coordinate 141,617,614 of OZ014519.1, forward strand.
ACTGACTCCCGAACCCAGATCTTTGGTTCGCATGACCTTGTCCTTTCCTTCTTCCTCAAGTTTGTGCAACATTACCTTTCCCATTCATTCGGGATAAAAATGCCTGGCTGGCGACTCTACCTTTTCCGCGCCACTTTCACGTTTGTACTAGGATGAAAATCCCGGGAGCGACAGTTCTATCAGAACTTACATGTTTTGACATAATTATTGCAATTTGTTTTCTGATATTTTTTAGTAGTCTTTGTGGTATATTTAGTTGGAGTAATTTCAAGGATGATATTTTAGTAAATTAAGGGTATTTGTTTCAGAATATTCTGGAGTTAATATTTGATTTATTTATTTTACTTTCATGGGGAGAATATTGGAAAGATATTATAAGGTTACTTGATCTGATCGTATCTGCTTCCCAAGTCCATGAATATTATGTTATTTAAAGACTTCCTAAACCTATTTGCAAGTAGATATTTTATTGTGTGAGCCATATGTTATTGTTTAGGGTTTTATGTCTTTTGTGTTTTGTGGCTTGTGAGCCATTCATGTATCATTCTAATACTAGGAAATAACTATTAGTTGAGTTGTATTTTGTAGATCATCAAGAAACTTTTACGCAATTAATGATTGTGTGTTTTTGAATTTTGTCTTCTATTCTTCATACTTTGATTATTATCACTGCGTATGAGTGAGGGGAAGTGAAAAAGGTATAATATCTAGGAGCGTCTTAGATAGAAATACATGAGTAGAGATTAGGTTAGAAGATTGTAAACCATAGGTTGTTTGCTTAGAATATTCAAAGTAATTCTGTTTAGTGGATTTCCTTCCTAGATTGGTATCCCCCAGACGTAGCTGTGATTGCACCAAACTGGTTTAAGAATTTCTTTATCCCTTTACTTTTTGTTACTGTGTTTACTTCCTTGTTTCTAAATATGTTATAGTTCGGATATTAGTTTCATGACATCTCATTCGATATCTCATATCTGATACCAGAATTTAAATTAACATCAAGAGCAGGAACCCTATTCTGTATTTGGGTGAGATCTAGGGAAGATACGTTTTGGTACTATGGACAAGGATGGAGGATTTGTAAATAGACCTCCCATTTTGGATGGAATCAATTATGACAATTGGAAACCACGTATGGTGGCCTTTTTTAAGGTTTTGGACAACAGGTCTTGGAAAGATGTCATTAAAGGATGAAAGCACCCTGTCACTCTGGACAAAGATGGAAAAGATACTTCTGAGTTGAAACCTGAAAAAGACTGGTCTAAAGAAAATGATGAATTAGCTATTGAGAATTCTAAAGCCTTGAATACTCTATTCAATGGAGTTGATAAGAACATTTTCAAACTGATTAACACTTGTGTGGTGGCCAAAGATACTTAGGACATCTAAGGTGAAGATGTCTAGACTTAAGATACTCAATAAAAGTTTGAAAGCTTGTGGATGAAAGCCATACATTACTTCCATATGAACATTCTTGAAATAGACAATGCATCAAATGCTCTGGGAGAAAGGGTATCAAAATAAAAGCATGTGAGAAAGATTCTCAGATCTCTTACCAAGATTTGACATGAAGGTGTCTGCTATAGAAGAGGCTCAAGAAATTAGCAAGATGAGAATGGATGATCTAGTTGGATCTCTCAAAACATTTGAGATAGACATTACTGACACACGTGAAAAGAAAAACAAAAGCATACTTTTGTATCCAATGCCGAAGATGGAGAGGATACATGTGATCTAGATATTGATGAAGGGATATCAAATGCCATAGTTTTTCTTGGGAGGTAGTTCAACAAGGTTCTAAAAAGAATGGACATGAAGTCAATGCCTAATGTTAGGAACATCTCATCTGACACCAACAGGTCTAATGACTTTGAAAGAAAAACAAAAGCTGAAGAAAATTCCATTTAAGGCAATGGAATTCAATATCATGGATGTGAAAACTTTGGTAACATTAGAGTTGAATGCGCTACATATCTCAAAAAGGAAAAAAAGGTTTATTCGTGTCTTGGTCTAATGAGGATTCTGGAAGTGAACCTGAAGAAGAGTATGCCAATCATGTTACTGCACTGACTGAAATATGTATGTCTGATGGGGAGTCTTGTGATGATGAAATTTCATATAATAAGCTAGCATTTTCATACAGAGAACTGTGTATCAGAAGTGAGGAAGTTTATGAACTAGGAGAGAAGTAGAAGACAATCATAATCCAACTGAAAGATGAAAAGGAAGAGTACCTAGCAACCATTTTTAAGTTGGAAAGTGAAGTGATCATCCTAAACTCTAAACTTGATAGGATGTCCAAGTCTGTTAGGATGCTGAACAGTGGTTCTGACAAATTAGATGAGATTCTTCAAGATGGAAAGATGACATGTGACATGGGTGGAATTGGTTTTATTGATCAAGTCATGTTAAATTAAGGGAATGAGCCTATTTCAGATTATATTCCTCCTAGACCTAAACCAAAGATGTTGAATCACATGTCTTCAGATTGTGATAAAAGTCATTTTAACTAGACCAGAGGCAATTTCCATCGTCGGAGATGTCATTACTATGAAAGGTTTGGTCACATAAAGTCATTCTGCTTCAAATTTTATGGTTATCCCAAGCTTGCACCTCCTCTTAGAGCTAAACAAGTCACTCCTATTGTTAAAAATAAGTAGGTTCCTAAGGATGTTATTACTAGTCTTTTTGCCCACACCTCTCTTAGAGCCTCAACCAAAGAAGACTAGTATTTTGATAGTGGTTGTTCTAGACATATAACAGGTGTCAAGAAGTTGTTGGTGGACATTAAATCTCATTCCACTAGTTATGTAACCTTTAATGATAGATCTAAAGGTGAAATCAAGGGGATTAAAAATATGAGTGGTTTAGGAGTTCCAAATCTTGATGATGTGTTGCTTGTAAAAGGATTGTGTTCTAATCTTATCAGCATCAACCAACTATGTGATCAAGGATTCAAAGTTCATTTCACCAAATCTAAATGTCTAGTCACAAACAAGAAAAGTGAAGTGCTTATGAAGGTGTAAACACCCCAAATTTTCCCTCACTCATATCACACCATGGCTTGTGAACTTTCATGTTTGCATAAGCATACCATCTCATATTGCATTTTGGTTTCACTGTGTCGCTCCCGACAAATGGGACTTAACCCAGATGAGGTACAGACGCGAACGGTCGGCGAAAGGATGAAATGAAAAGAGTCGCCAACTAGGCATTTTTATCCCGAGGGAAAGGCAATGCTGCATAAACCTAGGAAGATATGGACAAGACGGTTGCGAACCAGAGAGACTGAGAAAGGGGGTTGGTTACAACTTGGGAAGGTATTAGCACCCAGATTGTCCGTCGTACTCGACGGGATCCACGCTTAAAAGATTTGTGTTTTAAAGGGGTAGTGTCAGTGCAATTTGTGTATAGAGAGCTGGAAAAGGATGTACGGTGTCAGTGTAAAAGAAGTATAAAGTGTGATATGTATAGTGTCAGTGTAAGGGCAAGAGTGAAATGCTCATGATAATGAGGCTAAGAAAATGATGCTAGAAAGAGGGGGGATATACAGGGACTTTTGTTCGATAACTGTTAAGTTATGCCTACGTATCCTCTCGTGCAATGAGGAAGTCAGAACACCGTAGTTCGACCTAAAGGGACTGAAAGAAAGATTGACTTGTGAACTGCTTGCTTATCTATGCTCAAGTGTATGACCTGTCTGGCTCAGGTGCAAACTGTCTTGCATTAGACGGAAGAAGCTAGTTCTCGTTTATGAGTGAATGAGATGAGAAAAGAATCCCTGAGGAGACGATTATTGTTTGTTTTTGTATTTTCAGTCTTTTATTTCTTTTTGAAGTTTGTCATAAGTTAATGAGCTTAAGCCTAAACCAATGGATTTAGTGAACTCATCACATCTTCCCTCTGATTAGGGGTAATGAGAATGCCTTAAGTGTGAAGTCAGCTTCTCACACTTAATCACCATGATGTAGGATTAAGATCATTAACCTACTTGTGATTATTTAGATGTTTTTGGTGTTTTTGTTTAATGTTAAGTAATGAGATTAAGCCATAATCAAGGATTAAACAGACTCATTACACCATCCTAATAGAAGGATAATAGATGAGAATGTTTAAGCTGAGGAAAGCTCCTCAACTTAATCCATGATTAGGGATTAACTTCATGACAAAACAAAGCCTTTCTTAAATGGATTTTAAATGATGATAAGATGATGAAGTGAGTTTTAGGGTTTGCAAGACAACTTGAGGGGGACTTGTCCATTAACACTAGGGTTAGTCCTTCCTAACCAATTAAGGAAGAATTAGAACCCTAATGCAAGGCCCAAGTTACAAGCTGGATGTCTTGATGATTATTAGATGGATTGATTAAAGGATTTAAACACATTAAGGGTTTAACACTTAGGATTAAAGTTATACACTCCATCCTAATAGAAGGATGCAGGCATAAGCTTAATCACAAAGCCTTAAAGCCTTTAGGGTTTAGTCCCTGATTATGAGATGAGAAGAGAGGACTCAATGAGACACAAAGGTAAAATCTAAATGGGGGACTAATCAAAACCCTAATTATTGTCATGCTTGATTGTTCCTAAGGTTTGTGATGTTTACAAGAAAGATCTTCAGAGAAACCACCAGGAAGCAGATGAAAGGAGCAAAGAGAAGCAAAGTAACTTGCTTCATTTAAGAAGACAAGTCACTTGAAAAAAGAAAGTAAGATGAAGAAGAATGAGCAAGCTCAATCTCAAACACAAGACAAAATGCAGCAATGATGCATAAGAGAGATGAAAAGAGTTTGTGAGAAGTGAAGGCAAATTCACTTCTCAAAGTAACTTACCACCTGAAAAGTTAGTGAAAGAAATGCAATGCAATGCAAAATGAGATGAAATGGCATGATGCAAACCAAAACCAGAAGCATGTGTGTGATGTTAATGATGCTAAGAGATGATGCAAACATGAGACAAGGCATGAGAATGATCATACAAACATATGGATGCAAGAGAAACATGTTTAGAACCATGAATATACATGAAAAGTTATGAAATGCAAATGACATACAACATGGCAAATGAAAGATGCAATGATCAAACATGATTCTAATATGTCCTAAGATGTATTATGAATAAAATGGATGCACAAAATGTCATGGCAAGTCATGGTATGCAAGCAAATGGAAGATGGATGCAGATGAAAGCCCAAATTAGGGTTCATGATCAATGCACAAAACAAAAACCAAAACCAGAAGCAAACATCATGATAAAAAATTGAAAATGCACTCAAAGGATCCCTAAACCTATACAAACTCACTTCCCAAAGGAGGGGTTCTAACTCTTAACCTAATGAGGGTTATGAATTTTCTAAGATTGCTAGGGTTTTAAGGTACCTTGTCAAGAAAAAATGTCAAACAAATAGGAAATGCAAGATCAATTCATGCCAATTTAATCCTATAAACTACATGCTAAACATGATGCAATGCAAAAAGAATCAAGGTCCAACTCTTAAAGGCTAGGCAGAAATGAATTTTTGAAGATTGGATCAAAACAATGCCTTAAAATGAAATTAATTCCATGGAAAATTGTCAAAAGACATCAAGATCAAAAAAGATTTTTGGTTTGAGAGTTGGACAATGTTTCTAAATGATTTTAAATGTTTCATGAATTTTTTTGTGATTTTTAAATACCTAAAAGTATTTTTAATTAATTAATTCTCATTAATTAATTAAAAATAAACTTTTAAATGATTTAAAAATAAATTTTAATGCGAAAAATAAAAATGAAAATGTTTTTGGTTTCTGAAAATTAATAAAAGCTTGGATAAAAATTTTCAGAATTTTTCAATGGTTTTTACTATTTTTAATAAAATGAACAAAACAAATGAAATTAAATGAAATAAAAATAGAATAAAATGAGAAGTATGCTGATCCAGTGGCCATGATTCAAATGATACGCGCGGGAGTTGACTGGCGCCAGATCTAAAGGCTGGAATTCAAACTGGCTGGATTTAAATTAATCTTAATTAATTAAATTAATAAAACAGGATTAGGGTTAAGTGTGAAATCTGGACCACTCGTTCGCGCGCCAGTCAGCCCTAGTCAACTCATCCCACGCTCCAGATTCAAACTTGCATTAATGACTCTGATTAGCCCTAATCAACTTCAGGTGGCCGGAAAAGACTTCCGGTCGTCTTCTCCGGCCACACCTCCCCTGAGTAAAACCAAAACCTCACCTCTAGGTTATTTCTGGAGCTCTAAAGCTCCAGATCAACTCTCTTCACCTCCCTGAACCTGAATCTAACCTCATAACTCATTTCTTCTTGCCCAAAATCAAGATTCGAAACAAAAATGCAAAAATGGCAAAACTTTCAGAGATGCAATACACACTCAATACTCAATCATTTTCAAAAATAAAAAGTTCAGTGAACTCAGGGAAGCATATAGATCATTTTAGAAACAAGAAAAGAGAGTTCTGGAAAAATGAATTTCCATGGCTACCTGAATCGAAGCTTTCAAATCAGGGACTTTCTGGCCAGTTTCTTGCTTCCAATCAACTCCAATGGACCTCCTGAGAAGCTTTCAATGCTTGTTTGAAGTTTACAATGGTTGGTTTGAAAGATAGCTGAAGTTCTGCTCAAAGAGGGGCAAAACTCGTATCTTGGTTTCTGAGGGTTTCAGGCTATGGTGGTGGGTGGTTTGTGATCAGTGAAGCATGTTGAGATTGTTTGTGAAGTTTGTTTGTGTGTTTGCAGCTTGTGGAGAGTGTTTCGAATGAAAATGCAAGTTGGAGAGATTTTGATAACTATGGCTTGGAGTGTGTTTCAGCTTGAAGTGTGTGGTGTGTTATGCTGGCTTTGGTCCATGTATCAAAAGGTGATAGGTCAGAGAGTTGTTGGTGGCCTATGGTGATTGGTATGGGTCTTTGGCCAAAATGTCAACTTGATTTGTACTTGAGGTATGGGCAATGGTACAACTTGCTTTTTGGCTTGCTTTGGCTCAGCTTGAATCAAGGAATGCTATGGAAAAGGTCTAGAGGCAATGCAGCAAGTGGTTTATAACTTGTGATAGGTTTTGCAAGTTGGTTCATGTTTGTCCCCTTTGACATTTCTTGAGTTTCAAGGCATCAAAAGGCAAAGTTCTTTGGCCCATTCTGAATTTTAGAGGTCATGTGATCATGTTGTGAAGAAATTATACACATTTGAGGCCTTTAGAACACTTGATCATGTCATTTTGCAAAATGCCTCTTTGGTAGAAAACTTCAAATTATGTGATTTTAACCAACTTTGACAAGCCATAACTTTTGATCCAAAATGAATTAGGTCAAGTTCTTGTACTTTTTGAAAAGGGAATGATCCATTCTACAACTTTCATGACCAAAGTTTTTCCATTTGAAGCATTTTTGAATCAAAAAGCAAGGGTTGAAAAAGTTTCCCAAAATGGCAATTTTCATTATAAGTCAACTTTCCCAAAAAGTCAACTTTGCAAATGACTTGAGATTCTTCAATTTTGTGGACTTATAACATCTTCTATGATCAAATAAAGATTATACACAATCAAAATGATGAAGAACACCCTTTGGTTAGGTCATTGGGGGCCTCAGATGCCCTGATTTTACACTGACTTGCTCAAAAAGTCAACTCTTGATCAGATGCCTTCCCTATGGAATTTCTTCATGAAACTTGATATGCATGATCCCTATACCATATAGAGACCAATAGAAACAATAATGACCAAAAAATATGGAGTTATGGCCTCTGAAACCAAAACCCTAATTCTAGGTCATCTGTGCAGTCAAACCTGGCTCTGCTTCCATGCCTTTCTCAGTTCTTGTGATTCTTTGACATTCTTGACTTTGAGGGGATGTAATATGATACTTGAACATACATGGACCCCTTTGAAGTGATTGATGACCTTTGGAGTGGCTCAAGAAGCTCTTGGATTGCTCAGATCACAAACCCTAGGTGCAGATGACTTTGAACCAATGTAATGAATCAAAAATGTGGTATGGGATGCTATGATTGGATTTATGCACATGAAGAGATCATAAGCCATGGTGTGAATGGGTGAGGGCAAATTTGGGGTGTTTACAGCTGCCCCTAAAATCATGGAGAAAAGTTAAAATACTGGAACCACTCAAATATTTCATCAAAATCTCCTTAAGAGAGGATCCTTCAAAGGCATTGCTAACATCCATTTGATGTAATTTCCATCCTTTCACCACAACTGTTAGACGATGATGCAGATCTAGAAGGGGGGTTGAATAGATCCCTTTTAAAATTATTTTACTTTTAAAAAATTAATTGAAAAATATTTTGCGGAAGTTCCCCAAACAAATCATGTCTAAATTATTTTAAGTCACCGGTGATCGGATATGCGTTATCAAACCAAATGGAATAATGAAGATGAACTAAAAAATCAATACCAAGCATATTAATCACTTATATTTGAAGCAATTGATTAAACTACTTCCAACAATATATAGAGAGAAGAAATAAGCACAACAAACAAGAAATAATGTGTTTTGAATTTTGTCGAACACTTGGTGTGCACACCATACTTAGTGTGTTTTACTAAATAGTCTATTGCATAATTTTCTCTAAGGTTGCTATGTAATGATGATAACAACAATTTCACAAACACTTGATGTGCACTAAACTATGCAAAACAAAATTTTCAAAACTCAATTATTTCAACTTGTGCAGAAAATTTACCGAATGAAAAATGCGAATAACACAAGAATTTGTTTAGTTCGTTCCCCTACCTCCCTCGCTAAGGGTACATCTGTCCCGAATTTAAAAACCTAATTAAGACCTTTTATTAAAATTGGAATGTTTATACAAAGAGAAAATAGGAACAAAAAACCAATCCTAATTGTAGTTGTAGCTATGTTTCTCTTTGCCCCTTGATTCTAGTTGAATCAAGTTCTTCACGCGCGTCGAACAAACCTCCGATTAATTCTTTTCCTCATGCTAGAATCCACGGTTCTCCAAACTTCAAGAATGGCCCTTTTGATTTGATACTTGCGACCCCATGCCATTCTTCGCAATCCTCCGGTTACCGTGATATGGTTGAACAATCACCTTGATCTTCAAATATTTACACTGAGCTGAATCTACGAAGAAATGATGTGTGAAAAACCCCCCAAATCATAATGATATTGGAACGACAAACCCTCAAGGTTTATTCAAGAAAAATCCATAAATCACTCAACCCAAACTAAAATTGTGATTCCACGGTTTGAACGTTATCACCTTGAATCTTGCACTTTGATCAACAAAAATTATTGTGTGTAGTTGTTGATGAATGCTAGAGAAAGAGAAGATGAAGAAAACACTTGTGTATATCTTTCACTTTTCTTGTTAGTTTACTAAAATAATATTTGCAGCTATTTATACTTGTAGGAAAACATAATGGAAATACTTAAAATAAGTAAGAGAGAGAAAAATGTGATAGGCGTCTCACTACATAAATGCGTCGACCAGAAGATTTCATTTACGTCGACCTGTTGAAAGATTTGAGTCGACCTAAATAATACCCTCAGTCAGCCTGTTGGAACACGTGAGTTACAAGTGTTTATTGCCTTCATTCGAGTCGACCTGAATCATCAAATGAGTCGACTCAAATTTTCTTAACAGAATGAGTCAACCTGTTCAAGATGATAAGTCGACGCATTCACTTCAAATCAACAGAAATCCACTTCTTTGATGGTTTGTCATACCAACATCTTGTGATCCAATGTGCCGTCTTGAAACACCCTAATTTTGACATCATTAAAACACTAAATACTCTCACAAAATCCCCCTTTTTTATGATGGAAAAATTTGTTATGATCATAAGAGTATCGCATACAAAAACATGCTCCTTCTGAATATATGCCACACAAGAAGATTTCTTTACATAATCACATCTCCCCCTTTGACAACATCAAAAAGAGACAAATAGATAAGAGGTTAAACTCAAATAGTGGAAAAGATATATAAAGTCATACATTGAAATTGCATTCAATCATCAACATACATACAATAAGAGATTAAAGAACAAAAATAGACAAATAAACAAAAGAAAATAAATCTTAGCAAGCCAAAATATATTTGAAGCAAAAATAACCAATATCATTGTCACCTAGAAAATTTAGCAAAACAAAAGCATCATATGCATATGAAGATGTTATGGAATGAATGCAAAATGCTCTCAATGTCGTGGACCCCATTGTGAAGGATGACGATGATACACATTCGGTTGATGATCTTGCTTATATCGGTTGGTGAAGTGGATGAAATTTGTGTTGAGTGTATTGAAGGAGTTTGCAAGCGTAATATGGGAATCAGTGATCTCATTTAGCCGTGCCACGGAGTTGGATGTAAAAGCATCAAAATCTAACTTTGAGTTTGGAGATGTGTTTACAAAGCAGTGTAACGCTCATCTTGAACATCTATATAATCGGAAAAGGCAGCGTCTTGCTCCCCAATTCACTACTCCAATACAGAATATCGTTCGGATTGAGACTCATAAAGCTTTGTTGTTCCAAGTACATGTTTTGAAGTATTTTCGTGATACTGGCATTGTTGTCTTGATGAGGTGGTAGAGGCGGTGGAGATGTAGGAGCAAACGATGTTGCATTATAAGTCCACCCGATATGTTGCCTCCTTGGCTTTAATATTGAGCAGAATCGTCAGAAGCAACTCGATGCCAATCTTCATCATCCAACTGTACTTCATCAGTATCCATTTGTGCAATATTTGAATCAATTTCAGGACCCCGGGGCTCTTGATTTTGATTACCTTCAGTATCACCTTCATCATCATAATCATTACCATAACCGGCTCGAATAATATACTGATAATGCCTCTCTTTAAGATCCCACATGTGACCCATCAAGCTAAGAGTCTTCTGCTGAAAAAGGTTATTATCGGAGATAGAAGTAAAGGGAATACTTTCAACAACAATTTTGGCTCTGTTGATAATTTCTTGAACAAGGGATATATAAGCTAGATCAACTCCCTTCTTCTCCTTGAGAGAAAATATGCGACTAGAAAAGTAATGAGGCCAGTTCACTTTTACCTTGTTCCGAAGAATATAGATGAGTTGAACTTCAGGAATACCAATCCAAGAAAAACCGCTTTTCTTTGGACGGAGATTGTAGGAGACAGTTCAATGAAGAATTCGATTGGTGTGATTAACTTTGCCTGTGGTGGTGGAAGTCGGAAACAATTCAGTATTGAGAACCGACTCAAAGAATGGCTCTTTGAGCATACCATTCAATTCCCAACAAAATTCATACCCATCAATCTGATCGGAATCAGTCATCAAAATACCAGGAGATGTAGGATCAATTATGAACCAATCCTTCCAAATATGAGCATTGACAATATACATTTTGTCACCCATTCTAAAATGAAACTCAAACCCCTTAAACTTAACAACCATACCAACATAAAACATACAGAACATGTCCTCATTATACTCAACTTCACCAGCCAAAACCGGATTAATTTATTGAAAATCAATTAGTTCAACAATATGTGGGATATTCATCTAACAAGCAGTTCTCTTGGAGTAAAGATATTGTTGATAACGTTTCTATTCTTGAACCTCTTATCATAATTCTCCTTAAGATTATAAGGAACAAGAGCAAAGAACTTACCGAAATTGTAGACTGAGAAGAAGATCCCCTTAAAGTTCTCTTGCCAGTAACTCTTGAAGCCATGAGTAATGTTCTTGAAAGGATATGGAGTTTAAGGGTTTTAGAGAGATGTTTGAGAGTTCTTGAGAGAAATTGTGAGTATGAAATGAAATGATGGTATGAAGAATGAATTATAAAATGATTAGGAAACTTAAAAGACATTAAAACCAATATTATGGCACAAATAAATGGGTTGTGCCGACCTAGGGAAGCTACAAAGACTGAAAAACGTGTTTTCCAACACATGTTGGTCAACGTGAAATGGTAATGCGTTGATCTAAAATAATGAATGAGTCGACTCATTTTAAAATTTAAATTTAGTCGACGCAAGAAGGTCAATAGGTCAACGTAATAAGTCCATGAGTCCACGCAAAGGGTCGACCTGTTGGGACCCGAGAATACCAGCAAATTTGACACTAAATTTTTTCAAGGATTTCACTCAAATACTTCATATAACATGCTGAAATGATTTCTAGTGTTACATATAATAAATTTATGACATATTGACCTACAAAAGAGATAAATAACATCCAAGCACATGATCACAACCATAACAATTACTTTATATCAAGAATGAGAATCAAAATTTACCGTAGATGAATCATGATTTTTGAGTAACATAGAAAAAGAACAATATCACCTCTCGCTTATGAAGTGTAATGAAGGAAACCAATTTAATATTCCTCAAGAAGGCTATTCGTTAGTGACAAGATACAATAATTCAAGTGATAATATACGATAAACACATTCCACGCATTAAGAACGATCTAAAATATCAAGAACACCAAGTTCCCTACGTATGTGAAAGAAAGGTTTTGTGGCAAGTAGTTTTGTAAAAATATCGGCAAGTTGATTTGAACTTTCAACATGGTCAAATACCACGTCTCCTTTCTCTACATGATCTCTAAGGAAATGATGACGGATTTCAATGTGCTTAGTGCGTGAGTGTATGATTGGATTTTTGGTAAGGTTTATTGTGCTAGTGTTGTCACATAAGAGGGGAATATTTTTAAGATTTACATTGAAGTCGAGCAATTCTTGTTTGAGCCACAAGATTTAGGCGCAACAATTTCCGACCGCAACGTATTCTGCCTCCACAGTTGACAACGAGATGAAAACTTTCCTTTTGCTATGCCAACTTACTAGACAATTTAAGAAGAAACGATATGTGCCACTAGTGCTCTTCCTATCCACTATACAACCGACAAAGTCAGAATTGGAGTAACCTACCAAAGAACAATCAATACCCTTAGGATACCAAAGTCCAAACTTAGGAGAACCACAAAGGTATCTAAGGATGCGTTTAACTGATTTTAAATGTGAATCTTTAGGGCAAGATTGAAATCTAACACACATATATACACTAAACATGATATCCGGACGAGAAGCGGTAAGGTAAAGAAGAGAGTCGATCATACTTATATACCTTTTTATGTCCACCTCCTTACCATTCTCATCTCGATCTAAACTTGTTACGGTAGGCATTGGTGTATCAATAGCTTTTGAATTCGTCATATCAAATCGTTTGAGAAGCTCATTACAATATTTTGTTTGACTTAAGAAGGTGCCTTCCTCAAGTTGTCTAATTTGAAGTCCGAGAAAGTAATTTAGCTCCCCCATCATATTCATTTCAAATTCACCTAGCATTAAACTTGAGAATTCTTTTACTAATTTCATATTAGTATATCCAAAAATGATATCATCTACGTATACTTGAACTAAAATTGAATGTTTTCCTTCCCGTTTAATGAAAAGAGTAGTATCAACCTTTCCTCCTGAAAATCCTTGATTTAATAAAAAATTGCCAAGACATTCATACCAAGCCCGAGGAGCTTGTTTGAGGCCATACAAATAACGTTTAAGCCTGTACACATGGTTAGGATTCTCATAGCTTTCAAAACCGGGAGGTTGACAAACATACACTTCTTCATTTATGTATCCGTTAAGGAAATCACTCTTAACATCCATTTGATATATCTTAAAGTTATGTGAGCATGAAAAGGCAAGAAAAAGGCGTATAGCCTCAAGGCGGGAAACTGGAGCATAAGTCTCCTTATAGTCAATACCCTCCTCTTGGTTATACCCTTGAGCAACAAAACGGGCCTTGTGTCGTACCTTGAAAAATATGATCATTGTGATGGACGCGGAAAAACAAACAACAAAGTCTCCATCTAATTTTATTTATTCTAACGAAAGAAAAGGAAGATATAGATAAAACCTATACGGAAAGAACTTGGTCGTTGGAACCAAATTCTAGGTTTAGGAGTCGGCTACGTAAGAGGAAGGTATTAGCACTTCTTATGTAACACCCTTTCTACCATATCACAATAATGTACATTTTAATTATTTATTAGAGTAAAACTCAAGAAATGATATCACATTACTTCTTAAACAATAAAAAAATCATAAAACATTACATTGAGTCCTGTCCCGTAACACGGGTTCATAAAATCATGAAAATACTATAAATCTTTTATCAATGAATATGCAGCGGAAAACAATAAGTCATAAATTCCTCTTTAATCAGATAAACCTCATAATTCCTTCCAAATATCATTTCATCAAAATACTTAAACATAATTAACATCTTAAATCCAAATAAATCATAAACACTCAAGCAAACCCATCCCGATTGTAACACGGTAGGAGAACTGACTTGGTCGTTTTTGTTTTCACAAAAACTATGTTGCGGATAGCAAGAGTCGCTGTCGACTTTTATTTTATCCAATAAAGAAAGGCATAAAAGAACAAGAAATACCTTTGAAAAAGATTTAAGTTCGGGGGGTAGGTTATACAAAGGGAATGTGTTAGAACCCTTTGTATCCATAGTTATCCATGGGCTCTTAATTGCTTAGCTCACTTTACTTTGTTTGAAAAATAGTGTAGTGTGTGATTAGAAAATATTTTCATAAAGACTTTAACTTTGTAATGATTCTCGTACGAATGTATAAAAAGTGTTTAGCTTGAAAGTATTTGAAAAGGTGAGGTGTAAATAGTATTTTAAAATTTGTGAGCAAGCACTTAGGAAATACTTACCCTAGATTGTAAGGTCTTTCTTGTTATTTCGTTTCTTTAGGGATAAAACTGTCATTACTATTAGTTAGTAAGTAGTCTTATCCTTGGATTTGAAGGGACATGCGTAGGGTCATCGTATGGTCATAGAAGGAAACTTTGTAAAGGTGTCTTAGCAATTTGAAGGGACGATCATCATTTTCTGTAGGATCATCGAGGAACGAGATCATTTATTCGTAGACAACTCGAAGGGACAACGAGGGACTATGATCTTTTATTCAAAGGGACTTGATGATTTTTACTTAGGCAATCGTGCTAAGACACCCCTACATTCGAGGGACTTGGCCATTTTTGTAAGGCAACAAGAGGAGAAACCCTAGGGGTGTATGTTTGAGAAGTGTGTTGTATTCAGTTATTTTAATCTTTGATTAATGGGCTAAATCCGTTTATTATTCACATGCATTCTTTTCACACTCTATTATTACTAACCACACAATTAATAACTTACAAATTAAAAGCGGAAAATAAATCCTAAAACTATTACAGGGCTTTGGGCCAATTATATAACAAGGTGCAGAAAGTAAAAGTCCTACGTTATTACATCCCATGAGCAGTTACATTATTTAGAAAAATTGGGCGGAAAAATAAACCTAATTATTACAAATTTTATGCACCTATACATTTGTTCTAACAAATATAAATAACGAGAAAGTTAAAAATTGAGAATGGATGAGAAAGAGGAAAGAAGAAATACGGAGAATCGGATAAAAAAAGTTAATTAAATTTGATTTAGAATTGATTAATTGAATTTTTTTGTAAAGTATTTTCTATGATTTTTTTATTTGAAATTATTAATTTAATTTAAAAAAGTTTGGTATTTACAAGAAAATAAAAAAAAAATTGATTTTTAATTTGGTGATTAGTTTTAAAAAAAAAGTTTAATTATTAGTTTAAAAAAATGATTAATAATTAACCTAATAAAAAGAGTTTTTTTTTATTTTTTTTTACAAAATAACAAAAAAGTTATTGATTTTAAAAGTTGTTATTGGTTTTAAAAAAAAGTTATTTATTTATTTGTTTAATTAATTAGAATAACTATTTAAAAGAAAATAAAAAGAGTTAGGAAAAATATGAAAAAGAAAAGAGCCAAAAAAAATAGGGGAGGGTTGTTGGGTTTCGAACCTACCCCCCAAAGGTCATTCTTCAATACCTTCACCACTAGGCCACCTGCGCACATGTGATAAGAAACAAGAACAAACAATTATATAATAAAATTAAACAGAAATCAAAGTCGACAAATCACACACTGACACGCAATCATCTTCAACCTTGGGCTGCATTGTTTTTGCTACGGTTTTGTTATAAATTTCCCGCGATTTTGCTACAAAATTTTCGTAGCTATTTGTCCAACAATTTGAACATCAAAAAAAAAAATATTAACGCATCAAAACTACATATTTCTACTAATTTCGGCCTCAGGAATTCAATGGTCCAATTTGTTTGGCCTAAAGGTGGTTGGATTGGGAGTTTCGATCAAGAGATGTTTTATGCCCTAACAATGGTGTTATTCGAAACCTGCATCATAACTAAAAAACAAACGATCAAAAAGAATCAATACATGATTATAAATAATATTATGAAAAGAAAATGTATTAAAAATCTATGAAATGAAAGATTGAGGTAAAGAAAAAGTAAGAGGCAACATGTGTTCATAGGTTGCGTTTTACGTATGCTCAACCTTCAATAGGGGTTGGAATGGCCTCCTGGAAGTTTATTGATGATGATTAGAGGAAGAAAGAGGCTGAAAACTTGTTATGAAGTGTTTTTGAAATTTTCCCTAGTTTGTCTTTTGAAATTTTTATAGGGTTTTTTTGGTGTAAGATTTTTTTTGTTCTTGCAAATTGTGGAATTCATGAGTATATATAGAAGTGTATTTTAGGTCAAAAAATTTGGGCTTGGGTGTTGGATTTGAGATTGCTTTGGAATGAAGAAATGAGGTTTCTATTTTAGTGAAAATTTGGTGTTATGACCTTCTCCTTTGGTTTGAACGAATTTGGGATCCAAATTATGATCATAAACATCAAATCTAATCCCAAAATAATCCTAAGATCAAGTATTTGATTTTTCAAAATTTATTTTAATTAAAATTGATTTCAAATAAATTAAATCCAATATAATATAAAATAACTATAAAAAATCAGATATTATGACTTATGGGTCATGAATTATCTTGTGATTAAGTTTGGGTTAGAAAATTATGGGCCCATATGGAAAAAAAAACTTGAGTTTTGGTTATTACTTGCTTTATACACCTCCTTAAATTCACCCAACTTTAACAATGCATAACTCTCTCAATTTTCATCCCAAAAACGTGTTCTTGGACTTTTTAGAAAGCTTATAGCGTCCTCTAACTACTCCTTTTGGTCCCATGTCCATTTTATTTTCCATGTTCAAGTTATAAGCTTTTGAAAAAGATGACTTTTTGTTGACTTTTAAAAGGACCTGTAATGTCTTGGCTCATATCTCTCAAATGAAGCATTTTTGGCCTTGGCTTGTGAGACACAAAGTTTTAGGGAATTGAATTTCCTTTAAAATGATCTTTGGATGGGAAATTTTTTATGAATCATGTACAATTGACTTTTCCCTTAAGAAACCCTAATTTAGTAACTTTTAATTCTTGATTAATTTGAGGTTTCCTTGATGAATCATGATCAACCATTGATCAAATGATGAATCTTACTTTATAATCTTGATTTTGACCAAAAAAATTGAAGTTTGACTGTATGTTGACCACAATTGACTTTTGGACCAAGTTAATTGATTTTTGACTATCTGAGCATCTGACTGACCAAACTTGTAGGGCAATTCTTGAAACTTGACATGAGGATCCTTTGAAGTATATGGGATATCATGAAGTCCACTTGAGGCTTTAGAAATCCAATTTAACTTGGGAAACTCAAAACCCTAATTTAAGATCCATTGCTTAGGAGGAGGCTTTGTCTGATGAAACCTTGAATCCCTTTGAGCAATTGAGAATCTTGTGACTATTAGGATACTTATTGAGACATATTGTCTTGAAGATGTAAGGGAAAATTTTGGGGTACAACAACTTCCCCTATTCAATTTTCTGAAACCTGAGGAGTTAGATTGGCATGTACGCCATTCGTGACCTGAATGTGGAAGAGGATTGAACACTTTAGCCCAAAAATTTGCACTCGCCGGTGTGCAAAGTAACAATGTTGATTGATTGTATTGCTTGAATGAGTTTAAATATGCAACTAAGAGTAATTGGAGATGAGCTTATAGATACCATCCAAAGTGTCTGTTGATAGGAGTATCTGAATGTTGTTACTTAATTAAGTATCAGAACTAGATCTTCGCTTCGATCGTCTCTGAACTGTCTCTGTAAAATATCCCGAACTAAGTATCAGGACTAGATCTTTGCTTTAATAGTCTCTGAACCGTCTCGGGAAATGATCCTGAACTAAGTATCAGAACTAGATCTTCGTTTCGATCGTCTCTGAACTGTCTCTGGAAAATGTCAGAACTAAGTATCAGAAATAGATCTTCGTCTTGATCGTCTCTGAAGTGTCTCTGGAAAATGTCCCGAACTAAGTATCAGAACTAGATCTTCGTCTTGATCTTCTTTGTACTGTCTCTAGAAAATATCCTGAACTAAGTATCATAACTAGATCTTCATCTTGATCGTCTCAGAACTATCTCGAGAAAATATCAGGACTAAGTATCAGAACAAGATCTTCATCTCGATCATCTCTGAACTGTCTCTGGAAAAATATCATGAACTAAGTGTCGCTCTCGGGATTTTCATCCTAGTACAAACGCGAAAGTGGCGTGGAAAGGGTAGAGTCGCCAGCCATGCATTTTTATCCCGAAGGAACATGAAAGGTAACGCTGCACAAACCTGACGAAGAAGGAAAGGACGAGGTCATGCGAACCAAAGATCTGGGTTCGGGAGTCGGTTACGACCTGGGAAGGTATTAGCACCCCAGTCCGTCCGCCGTACCCGACAGGATCCACGCCTGTTTGTCTGTTTCAAAGGGTGAGAAATAAAACGCTGCTGAATAAAGACCGCTAACTGGACTGGAATAAGAGTGGGAAATGGAAAAGGAAATGAAAAGAAAAAGGAAAATGTAGGGAAAATAAAGAATGTGCTCGAATGGGCCCTACCCCACTGCCTACGTACCTCATCGGGAAAATGAGGATCATAGTCTCCGTAGTTCGTCTAACTAAGGCGGGAATTTTGTTTGTGTTTTTTAGGGTATGTTGTCATAGTTCTAACTCAGGTGTTATCGGCTCTAACTCGAGGGTGTTTACCGTATCGTTGTTTGAACTGTCGAGGCAAGTCGTATTTGTCCGCAAAGAGTATGAGATGAGAAGAGAAGACTTGATGCCTTTGTTTATTGTCTTTTATGAGAAGTGTTATGAGTTTATCGTTTGTGGAAGTAGCATCATGATTAGACTTGTGCGTCATACTAGACAAGCTCACACTATTCCAAGATGGAATGAGTATGAGTGCCCCATGGAATAAGGCTATACACAAGAGATTACTTCCATCCTTTATTATGTGTCTTTTGAATTTTTGTTTGGAGATGAGAGAAGAAGACTCAAATGGAGAAAGGACAAAACTAAGGGGGGACTAAGACACAACCCTAAGTTATTCATTCAAAATAAATCCTATGGTTAGTGAGGTATTCTAAACCTAATAAGAAAAGAAGAAAAGAGAGCTAGAAACTAACTTACTTCCTAAGGAAGTTAAGTTGTTCTAAAGAGAGGGAAGCCTATACAAAGCACAAAATGCTAAGGCAAACAAAATTAAAATTCATAAAGAGATGAGAATGAAGTAATACTTACCTCAATCTTCCCCCCTACACAACAAATGTTAGCATGATGATGCAATTTGAACAATTATAGCATGGAAAAATTCAAAGAAGAACTCACACTAGCTAATGAAGGCACTAGTGGACTTCTAAGACTAAGACCAAGTTCTAAGATATATTACATGCTATCTAACTTCTAAGGGAAAAAGCTAAATCAAATCAAAATGGTCTAAATTTATGAAGTAAACCAAACTCAAACTATACCCTAAAGTATCACTAAGCCCTAATGAAAGCTAAAGAGAAGTTATAAGGGAAATTGAAGTGTTTAATCATGGTAAAATTACCTAAGGTCAATGGTGAATGTAAAGTCCAGAACCTAACACTGAATGGAAGTGTTAAATTAAATTAAATCAAATGGGAAAGAAGAGATTCAAGTCATGAGGATCCAAATATAAGAATGAAAGATGAAGGAAAGAACATGGAAACATGGTTTTCAAAGTAAGAAAAATGATTTAGAAATAAAAACCGAACATGACCAAAGAAGTTTGAAATTCCCATACAAAAACTAGGGGCTTTATGAAAAGTTAAAATGGAAATTGGATTCACAAAATGATGATCACAAGATTGGTATTTAAGGGCTAAGGTAGAAGGTAGGAAAGAATTAGGGTATATGAAGGCATATGTGACTTATGATTCAAGTAACCAACACAAATCAAAATACAAAGACCTAAAATGGATTCTAAACATTCAAAGGCCTATAATGGACCCTAGAAGACTCAAATTAAGGACCTCAAATGAATGCCATGAATGCCTTACTCAAATTGGATAGGAAGAAGTGAGATAAATGACCAAAAATATGACTTATGGTGAAAGACACTTAGAAAAATATCAAATAACCTTGAAAATTTATGAAATTTAACATGTAGGATCTCAATCCAGCATATGATTCATGTCTAAAAAATATCACAAAAACTCCTATTCTTGCCTAGTCAAATAAATGCTAGAATTGAGTTAGGGCTCATAAGGATCAAGGATAAAGAATGGGTTTAAAAGAAGACCAAACATGACCTAAAAATTGAACAAAAATTATTTTTGGGAAGTTTTATGAGTTCTCTGGATATGGCAAAATGAATGAACATTTTATCAATTACGGTTTAGGAGAAAAAAATTGAATAAAAGGATTGGTCAAGAAATAAGAACATGTGGAAGAAATTAATTGAAAAATTAATTCTTACTAAAAAATAAAGCAAAAATGGAATTAAAAATTTAGAAAATTAGGAGAAATGTTCAAGAACACATGTGAATTTATTTGGATTTTTTAGAGGTTGTTTGGTATTTTTAGAGAATTAAAAGGGAAATGGTATAAAATGGAAAATAAAAATAAAAAGAATAGAACCAATGGGCCTGCAGGGGGTGCGTTTAGTGAAGATTTACACTAAAATGGGCTGAACCAAAACACGCTAGGGGTGCAAATAGAAGGCTGAGAAATTTGTTCACAAACTATGGCATGTGCAAGGCATGTGATTTTTAATGTGGTGGCATGATTTTGAGCCTTGGATCTAAGGGATCTAACAGTCACGACTTAATTCTCAATTAAGCTATGGCACTGTTCCGGTCACCAGAGAAGAGTTCCGGTCACCTTCTCCGGTGACCTCTGGTTAGGGCTTGGCAAAAATCTCTACCAAAATGAAAAATGAGACCATGGATAGATTCGTCTCCTCACACTGATCATGTATCTAGCCTTAGTTTTCCCTTAGGGTTCATGTAATGCACAAATCGAAGCCAAATAGTTTCACCTAAAAATCTGAATCTAAGCTTCTAGGAAGCCTATCAACTAAAAAACATCACATTGCTTCTATTAAGCCCAAAACACTATAAAACAATCAAAATACATTAAAATTGAGCAAGAAAAGTTTGGAGAAGAACCTGAAATGCAATGACGTTAATGGTTGAAGAAATCCAGAGATGAGGCTCCAGTGACTTCCTTGATTGATCCTGGATGTGGCTGGAGTGAAATAAACACTCTTTGCTTGAAGAATCTTGCTAAATTGGATCTGGTGCAAAGAAGTGCAGAGGTGAATTCTTGATTATTCAAGCTATGAACTTCATGGATCCAGTGCCAAATATGATGTTGATGATGGTTTGATGAAGATTGAGACTGAATTGATGACGTTTGAGGTGATTCGATTCAAAATGTCGTTGAAGCTCAAGGAGATGCAGAGATTGATCTTATAAGTTTCAAAGCCCTTAATCCATGGAAATGGGGTGTGGAGTGATGAATATGATAAATTGATGAAGCTTGGATCAAGATTGATGAAGATGAAGCTTCCTCGAAGCAAAATACAGAAGCAATGCTAGAAAGAATTTGATGATTTTTGATGTGATTCTGAGCAAAATGAAGTCTATTCTAAAATTCAGTTGGAGAAGGCTTTATATAGTCCAGGTTAACTGTTAACCCTCATGGTTATCAGTTAGAACCATAGTCAATTCTAACTTGAGGTGTAAGGTGCAATGAGGGTGAATTGAACAATTCAGTTATGCAGCTCTAGGGTGAATCTCATGTTGTGATGTTTATGCTTGAGTTGAAGTAAATTATGAAACTGATTGAGTTTGATTGTGTGCACAATTCACTCATAAACTCAGTCCCAATATTCTGAACTGTCATGCCTTCTTATAAGTCAAACAGAAGCTGTTAGCAGAAAAAACAGGCTCATGTATCAATCCCAAACTCGTATGAGTCGATACATGTTAGTTATATAACATGTATGAGTGGATACATAGATGTATGCATCGATGCATACTAAAGCTTTTGGTTATTACCAGCAAGTTAATCCAATCATGCATCGATACATATCACGAATGAATCTATACATAGCCTATTTCCAGAAACACAATGAAGCATGTATCGATGCAACACTCGTATGGATTGATACATAGCATAAAGAAGCATGTATCGATGCAAAACAATAATGTATCGATACATACACAAGCAAAATTGTTTTTTTCTTTGATTTCTCCATCATTTCTTGATCAAACTTGGTCCATAGGATTCATGTAACCCTAATTTCATGATTTTGATCTCAAAAAGTCAGGAGTTGACCTTTTGCTCAGTCTGGTTGACTTTTTCTCAAATCTCTGATTTTCAATCAACTAAACAATTGAACCTCTTCCAAAATGATTCCATGGATGAAATTTGAACCCTAGGTACTCGATATCATATGGAGAATGATGAAATCATGTTTGGGCCAAAATTTCTCGGAGAAGTCCAGTTAATCAGAAACCCTAATTTGGCCTTTTTCCCCAGGATAGTTGCACTGCTTGACTTCTCTGACCAATCCACATATTTTTGTGACTCATGGCTTCAAATGAAGACTTGTGGGATATTATGAACCCCTTTGAACAATGTTGTGAAGACATATTGCCCCTTTGGTTTCTTTTGGATGGCCCTCAATTTCTTCAATCACTGACCACAAGCCTCAGCTCAGCTATGATGAATATGGTGCAATGTTTCTTGTCATGACATGACTTTGAATATGCAATATGATATGCTAAATGTTAATAAAATGAGAGGGAAAATTTTGGGGTGTTACAGCGGCCCCTATTCAATCACTGTAGACTTTAATGGATGATAGTAGTTGCTTTCAGACGTTTGAAGTATGCAGGGATTGAATACTAAAAACAATCGGAAAATTTGCACTCGGTGGAAGAAGAAAAGGGAAATAAACCCAACCATCTGAACTCTGCTTAAGGAGAACTCTGAAGTTAAAAATAGTGAACCGGTGAATGTTTTGGAAAAACACTAGGAGGTTGCTGATTTGCCACGCTACGGGTGGACTTTTGTTGGGCTATTAATGACGTGCCACACAACGGGTGGTCTTCTGAATGCCTAGCCACACTACGGGGTCATTTCTCTCTACGAGAGACTTTTGATACCTTGCCACTCTGAGGATGGACTTTTGCTCACTCTACGGGAATACTCTGCCACACTGCGGGGGAATTCTGCTCGCTACAGGAGACTTTTGAAATTTGCCACACTACGGGTGGACTTTTGCTCATTACGGGAGACTTTTGCTCACTACGGGAGACTTCAAATTTTGCCACACTACGGGGGTTGTTGCTCACTACGGGAGACCTTTGCTCTCTCCAGGAGACTTTTGCTCACTATGGGAGACTTCAATATTTTGCCACACTACAGGGGCTGCTGCTCACTACGGGAGACCTTTGCTCACTACGAGAGACTTTAATATATGCAAATAAAATAAAAAAATGCAAGATAAATTTGTGACAAAAATATGCTCGATACTACATGTTATATGAAGATCAATGCAAAAAGAATAAATGTCATACCATTCATGGTTAGGCAAAAAAGAATTCTTGAAGTTAGGGTTCAAAAATGGGAATTTTATGAACCCTAAATTCAAGAAAAATGTCAAAGAGTGTTCAAAACCAAAAAGAAATTTGTATGAATGGTTTGACAATGTTTCTAAATGTCCTAAGATGCAATGTGAATTTTTTTGGAATTTTCAGAAACCTAAATGGTATTTTAATTAATTAATTTACATTAATTAATTAAAATAAACATTTAAATGTTTTAAAAATGATTTTTTAATGCAAAAAATAAAAATAAAAATGTTTTTGGGTGAAGAAAATTATTTGAAATGAAAATGCAAAAGGAAAATATTTTTAGGATTTTCTAACTATTTTAAATAAATTGTGCAAGAAAAATGACAAAAAACAAAATAAAAAACAAAATAAATGAAAGTAGGATGATCTGAAGGTCAGGATTTGAACTAGGGAGATTCGTGTTGACCAGCGCGCAAATGAGTGGACAGGATTCACTCTGATTTAATTTATAATAATTAATTAATTAACTTAATTAAATGGGAATTAGGGTTTTAATGATGAATCTGAGCCATCCAAACACGCGGGGAACAAAGATCCTACGACCATTATTCAAACTAGCCTAATTAATGAGGTTTTTCCCTAATCACTTTCAGGCCACCGGAGAAGAGCTCCGGTCATCTTCTCCGGCAGCCTCCTCCCCTAAAACTCCCCAAAACCTCACACCAGGCCCTCTAAAGCTCCAGAATCACTCAACAAACATCAAGGAACAAGAATCCACAAACAAAAACAATTTATTTTGACTCAAAATCAAGAATCGAAAGCAAACGGAAAATAACACAAAAATTTCAGAGATTCAATACATGCTCAATACTTGATCATTTTTAAAACTAAATACATCAGGATCATCAGCAAGGCATAAGGATCAATCTAAGAACTTAAAATTTCATTTCTGGAAAATTTGTTCTTGAGGTTACCTGAAGTGAAGCTTTCTCAGTTTGAAGCTTCTGGCCACTTCTCTTGTGCAAAACAACTCCCCTTGACCTCCTGATGAAGCTTTGATGCTTGGAAGAAGCTTGTAATGGCTGAAATGAGAGCTTGAACTCTTGCTGGTCAGAAATCGTGTTTTGACTATGGGGTGTTTTTGGTTGCAATGAAGGGTGGGAAATGGTCCTCTTGTGATGTTGAGTTGTTTTGTGAAAGAAGTTTTGAGTTTGAGTATGTGAGCTGAGAGTTTCAAAAGTTTTTGCAAGTGGGGTGATTTATGTGAATGCTGAGTTCTTAGAGCTCTTGGCTTGTGTATGTTATGAAATGCACTCCTTGAAGCATGCTTGTAAAGTCCTGATAGGCCAGATAGTGGGTGGTGGCTGCAGCTGATTGGTATGGGCTTCTTGCAAAAAACAACAAAGCTTGTACTTGAGGTATGTGCTCTTGTGTAGCTGGATTTTTGGCTTGTCTTGGTTCAGCAAGGATCAAGGAGGTCCATGGAATGCATTGTGTGGCAATTCAGCAAGTTTGTGAGAAGTTATGTGCCCTTTTGCAAATTTCATTAAGTTTGGCCCCTTTTGGATTTCTTGAAGTTCAAGGCATGGAATGACATGATTCTTTGGGCAATTCTGATTTTTAGGCAATGCACTATGTTGGTATGATGCTTAGAAGTGTATTTGAAGTCACAAAATGGCTTGGCAAGTGGTTTTGCAAAAAATCCTCTTTGGTGTATTCTTGAAAATTATAGGATTTTTGCCAACTTTGAAAGATCATAACTTGAGTTCCATAATGAATTAGAACTTGTTCTTGTACTTTTTGAAAAGGGAATGATCCAATCTACAACTTTCATGACCAACAATTTTTCATTTGAAGCATTTTTGGTTGAGAAAGAGGAGGTTGAAAAACTTTCCCAGAATGGAAAGTTTACATTACAAGTCATTTCCATTTTTGGAAACTTTTGGTTTAGCTCACTTTTCTTCAATTTTGTGAACTTCCAAGCACTTCAATGATCAAATAAAGATCATATAACTTCAATTTGATGAAAAATCCACTTTGGTTCCCATGTTGGGGGCCTCAGATGCCCTGATTTTGCTCTGACTTGCTCAAAACGTTACCCAGTGAACAGATGACTTCCACAATGAATTTCTTCATCAAAATTGGTACACATGATCCTTATAACATATTGAGAACATTAGAAACAATAATGGCCAAAAAGTTTGGAGTTATGGCCTCTAAAACCAAAACCCTAATTTCAGGTCATCTGTGTAGTGAAACCCTAGCTCTATTTCCATGCTTTCCCAGTTCTTGTGATTTTTTGACTTCCTTGATCTTTGAGGGATATAAAATGATGATTGAACATACATGGACCCTCTTGAAATGATTGGAGACCTTTGGAGTGGCTCAGATGAATCCTTGGATTGCTCAGATCACAAACCCTAGATGCAAATGAACTTGAACTTTGCAGATGAAACAAAAATGCAATATGATATTGTAGCGGTAAAATCGTGAGTGTAAGCTATTGATTAACTTAACTCGATGAACACAGAGTCTCCACCGCGCTTTTCTTTATTTCCGAATGGAAAAAGGTAAAAGAACGAATAAAAACCTAGGAGTCTAAAAGCAAAAGCTAAAAGAAACAAACAGAGAATGGGTAAGGGGATTGGTTACGAACCGGGAAGGTTTTAGGCACCCGACTCGTCCGTGGTACTCCACGGGAGCCCTTTGAAATATTTATTGCCTTTTGGTTTGAAATTGGTTTGCTTGAAAATGATTGAAGAGATGAGGAGAAGAATGTTTTTTAATGATTTTGTGTTTGATAAGGTTTTAACGCCTTATGCCTACGTACCCACAAAGTGCAATGCGAGATCAAAACCTCGTAGTTCGTGGTACAAAATTTGAAAAGAACAAATGAGTTGAATTGATTTTAAAATGTAGAGATAAGTCGTCATCTTTTAGCGAATAATTCCGCTAGAAAAGATGAATCATATCTAAACATGTGAAAAGAAAAAGGTGCACAAGGCACAAAAACAATTGAGTGAGTTTTGAGTTTTTTTAAAATATGTAAGAAAATGGTTTTGATATATTTACATGAATTAACATTGATTAAAAAAAAGTGAAAAGATTAAAAATCGCTTGACCTAAGTCAAGGTTTGTTTATGAAAGTGTTTGAAGTTTAGAAACAAGAAGATTTTTGAAATAGGAAGAAGTTTTGAAAATTTAAGAATGGGGAGGAGATGAAGGGACTAATCCTAATACTTGAATTAAAAAGGTTAAGAAAAGAGTTTACCAAACCAAAATATGCACAATTCTTCAAAGTTCGGACTTCCATCTTCAAAGGCTAATGACATAACTTGAGGCCGAAGTTTCTAATCCATTCAAACTTGAGCACAGGGAAGATCTTAAAGTCTAAGTCCATTCTCCAAAAGCTCGGGATAGTAACCATCAGTCCAAAATTAGAAGTCACAAGTCTTTTAAGTGTTCAATCCTTTATTAAGTGTTTTGATATCCAAATGGACAAAAATAAAAAAAACAAGTAACAATATGAACATAAGCAAATGATATATGATATAATATGATAAAGCATAATAAAGGAGATAAAGGAGCAAGAGATTAAAATAAAAGGATAAGGTGCGAGAGATTTAATTTAAACAAATTATATTCACATTATTATAATATTTACAATATAAAGTGGTATGATGAACTTAATCAAGCACAACCACAACAAGGAATAATAAAAATCGAGGCAACTGAATCCAAGTGGATCTTAATTCGAATCGGGACAACTTTAGGTCTATGTTAAGCAATCGCCGAGTAATTTACGGAGTAATTACCCTACAAATGAGGCCGGCCACCACTAATTAAAGTGGAAAATATTCGTGTTAATACATGTTAGAGAAACGATATAATGGATCGTTCTCCGAAAACATGCCACAATAAAAGAAAGAGAACGGTCTAATCTTAATCGAGATTTTCGTTGAATTTCATCGAAAAGCAACCTATCACGATCTCAAAGTATGGAGAGTGATCCAAATGATCATTCATCCATAGATTTGAAATAATGAAGATTAAACTAATCGGAAATCAACAATCCCGAATCGGAGATTGTCATCGACCAAAAGAGAAAAAGATGAAGAACAATGGATAAAAAAAATAGATCCATAAAAGAATTAGAAAATTTTTTAAATCATTTTCTAAAATTCTTATTTTAAAAACTTTCTAAAATTCTTTTCTAAAACATATAATTTCTAAAACACTTATTATTAACATATTCTAAAAAAACTTTTTCTAAAACAAACAAAATTCTAAACTCTTTTATGTTAACAAAAACAATTAAAAAGAAAATAAAGAAAATTGAAAGAAATAAAAGGGGAGGGAGAAAGCTACGGGTCAGGGTGGTGGTCAGCAACATAGATCCAGACAGGCCCAAACCAAATCATCACATTTTAACAAAAATAGAAAAAAGAACAATTAAATCACAAAATAAAGGAAAAAAGGAAAGAGCAAAAAGTTCCTCTTCTTCTCCATTCACGAAAACCAGGGGAACAAATGAAAAACCAAGGCGGCACCGCTCCTCACCTTCTTAATCAAACAAAACAGAACAACTCTCTCTTTCTTCTCGCGATTCCTTCTTGCTCTTCTTCTTTCTCTCTTTCAATTCAATTTCAGTTCCGCGGCTTCTTGTTCTTCTTCACGAATCTCACGAACTCTCCCTCTCCTTCTACTTCAATTAGGTTTTGAAATTGTTTTGAGGATGAAGAGGAGATTAGGAATTTTGAAGAAAGTGATTTGAACAAAAAAAAGAAGATTGAAAGGATTAGGGGTTTCGGGATTTGATTTTTGAGTTGAGCAGGGGTTTGAGAGGCTATACAAGCTTGTTGAATGAAGAAGAGGAGGCTTGCCTTTATAGTGTGAAAAAGAAAGATCCAGAATAAGGTCACGGTATTCTCCTCTCAATTTGAGTTTTGGTGTTTGCGTTTTATTTCAATTTGAGTTGCGTTTTGGTTTTTTATTGCTTGCGTTTTGTGTGTTTGTGAAACAGGTGCGAAATTCGTGCGAGAAGCGTGACGCGGATTGGAAGCTGCTTTTGCTTGGCAGCTGGTTTTGTGTGGAGTGGCTTCGGGTTGTTTCTTTGTGCGGTTGGATGCTTGGAATTATTTGTTTTGTTTTCAGCTAAACTTAAGCTGTGGCTGGCTGTTGATGCGGTGACTTGCGGGATGCGAAGGCTTGGAAGGCATGCTTGGAAATGTGGTGTGTATTGGGCTTTGTTGGTGTTAGCTTGCGGCTTGATTGAGAAAATTGGCTACGGAATGGGCTTATGCAGGTTGTTTGAAGCTGTGATGAAAGCTGGTACGACCCGTTTTGGCTTTCGTGTGTGGGCGTGAGGCAATACGTGAAGAGTTTGTGGGCCAGGACTTGCAAGAGGTTTATGCGCATAGGCTGGGAAAGGTGATGTATTTGGCTTGTTTGGCTGATGGGAGTATGGGAAGTGGGCCAGGCGTGAAGCTGGGGAAGTGGGGAAGTGTGCGGCTGGTTTTGCAGCTGATTGGAAGTATGAAGCTAGGCACGGTTTGAATTGTTGACGTGATGGCGTATGGATGAGAGGCTTGGCAAAAAGCTGAAGTTTGGTACGGATGGGAATGCGTGGGAAAAGGCTTGTGATGCATTGGCTTTTGGGCCTAGGTGTTTGAAGCTGGCAAAATTGTTGTGAGGCTTTGGAATGAAAACAAACAATTAATTTGGACATTTTTCAATTATTTAATAATGGGAAACTTTAACTTCTTATTTCTATTTTTTGTGGTAAAAGAAAAGGAATATAGTATTATATAAAAAAAATAATGATTTTTAATATTGGAATTGTAAAAAAATGAATAAAAGTGTGGAGAGAAAAAAATGATGGGAATTAGAGAAATGGTGAGTATAATATTTTTTTGTTTTGTAATTGAATTAAATGAAATGTGGATAAAAAAAATGGATATTGAGATGAACTAAAATGTGGAAAAAAAACGATGATGAATATTAAATTTAGTATTTGGAAATAGAAAAAAAAATGGACATTGGTTAGAAATAGATGGGTGGGAAATAATTGGATAATCGAGAAAAAGAACGGAAAAAAAGGTTATTGGATAAAAGAAAATGGATAATCGAACTAAAGAAAAAATTGGATGATGATGATTTTTTTAGGTTTCACAACCAACTCCCGACTTTTTTGCACAAGCCTCTGATGAAATGGACAAAGCCAACCAAAGAACCACTGAACAGTTGAATAAAATTGCAACTCAAGCCCACAACTGTCATCTGAAAAATGTCTGATTATGCCCTGATGATTCGAAACCAAATTGAGGAAAATAAATCCTCAGATGAATCGCTGATGAACTGAAGAACTGATAAATACTGAGGATTCAAACCAAACTTCACACAAAACCCCGTCTGATAGCCTTTCACATACAACGCAACCTGAACTTTGAAAACGCATTGCCCGAGAAATGAACCACTGGCACACACAACTGGCAGTCATCACAATCTTTTGATAGTTTGACCAATATTAGGTCAAACATCCATTTGAAATTGAATTGTGACTGAACAAACACATCTGAATTGAATTCACTGTCTTATCTTTGCAAACCTGCAACACAGAGAAGAAGAAGAATACTGCATATTTTTGTATTTTGGTTAGAAGTCAGTAAATATAAACAAATTTAAAGAAGTAAAAATAATGGTGATCCCCTGCGAAGCATAGACCCTACATCCGAGGAGAAACTCGAAAGCCAGTGCGATCTTGTTTGTATGCAAAAATGCAGATGATATGCGAAGAAATCTTAGGGCAAAAATTAGGGTGTTACAGATATGATATGCCTAAGCTAATGCAAATATGAAAGATCACAAGCCATGGTGTGAACTTAGTGAGGTAAAATTTGGGGTGTTTACACCAATCTCATCCCTCCAAACACGCGCGGGAAGCATGATCCTAGGGCTGACATTCAAACTCACCCTAAACCCTAATTAAACCCTAATTAACTTCAGACGGCCGGAACAGTGCTCCGGTCGTCTTCTCCGGCAAACCTCTCATGTCATCTCTCTCAAAACACCACTAAAACGCATCAAATTCTCCAGATTCACTCAACTAAACATCCTAAACAATAATCCAACAACAAAATCTATTTATTTTTCATGAATCAAGAGAAACGAACAAAATCATTTTCACGGGCAAAGTTTTAGACAATCAGTACATGCTTATTTCTTGCTCATTTTCAAAACCAAACATATCCCCATGATCAGTGCAACATATAGAACAATATAAGGACTTAAAAACACATTTCTGAAAAAAAATGTTCTTGAGGTTACCTGAGTTGAAGCTTTCGAAACTAGAACTTTCTGGGCTCTTCTTTGGTGCTAACCCACTCCCCTTGATCCCCTTATGCTTCTGGAATGCTTAAAAGGAGTTTATATGGACTATTTTTGAGGTTTAAGTTCAGAGGTGAGGGAAATCGTGTTTTGGATTCTTGAGGTTTCAGGCTTGTTTAATGGTTGGGAGATGATCTGGAGAGTGTATAGAGATGATTGGTGAAAGAATTTTGAAGTTTTGATGGATGGTTTATGAATTTCGAAGAGATGAAGTTTGAGAGTGATTTTTTGTAGTTTGAGTTGTGGGAGCTTTCAGGCTTGTGTGTGTATGAAAATGAATCCCTTGAGGCATGTATGTGAAGCTGTGATAGGTCAGAATAGTTGGTGTGGGCTATGTTGATTGGTATGGGGTGATTTGCAAAAAGTCAAGGTTGGTTGTACTTGAGGTATGGGCACATGGCAGGCCTGGAGTTGGGCATGGCTTGGCTTAGCAGAGATCAAGGGAAGCTATAGAAACAGATTTTGTGTGTTGATGCAAGTGTATGGGAAGTTTTGTATCATTTTGCAAATTTGAGGAACTTTAGCCCTTTTGGAATTTCTTGAAGTTCAAGGCATGATAGTGTATGATTCTTGGGCCAATTCTGATCAAAATGAGTTGTGCTATGATGGTATGATGTTTAGAGATGCATTAGAGGTCATGAAATGGCTTGGCAAGTGGTTTTGCAAAAAATCCTCTTTGGTGCATTCTTGAAAATTATAGGATTTTTGCCAACTTTGAAGAATCATAACTTGAGTTCCATAATGAATTAGAACATGTTCTTGTACTTTTTGAAAAGGGAAAGACCCAATCTACAAATTTCATGACTAAGAATGTTTCATTTGAAGCATTTTTGGTTGAGAAAGAGGAGGTTGAAGAACTTTCCCAAAATGGAAAGTTTCCATTACAAGTCATTTCCATTTTTGGCAACTTTTGGTTTAGCTCAAATTTATTCAATTTTGTGAACTTCCAAGCACTTCAATGATCAAATAAAGATCATATAACCTCAATTTGATGAAAATACCCCTTTGGTTCCATTGTTGGGGGCCTCAGATGCCTTGATTTTACTCTGACTTGCTCAAGAAGTTACCTAATGAACAAATGACTTCCACAATGAATTTCTTCATCAAACTTGGTACACATGATCCTTATAACATCTTAAGAACATTAGAAACAATAATGGCCCTAATATTTGGAGTTAAGGCCTCTGAAACCAAAACTCTAATTTTGGTCATCTGTGTAGTGAAAACCCTAGCTCTGCTTCCATGCTTTCCCAGTTCTTGTGATTTCTTGACTTCTTTGAACTTGGAGAGATGTAATATGATGATGGAACACACATGGACCCTATTGGAATGCTTTGAGGCCTTTGGAGTGGCTCAGATGGGATCTTGGATTGCTCATGTCACAAACCCTAGATGCTGATGAACTTGAACTATGCAGGGAAACAAAAATGAAATTTGAGATGATATGCTTATGTTAGAACAAAAATGAAAGATCACAAGCCATGGTGTGATAAAGAGTGAGGGCAAATTGGGGGTGTTTACAAGTATTAAATGCAGCGGCCTCAAGAGGAGGAGGATGATAACCAGCAGGAATGAAATCAACTAGCATGCCCCACGGTGTGCTAGCAGGCATGCGATAGCGGGGAAAAAGGACAGTTTCAGCAGGAATAAATGCAGTGACAATCTCAGAGATGACTGTATTTTGAACATGAGAATTAGGAGGAGGTGGCTGATTCTGAGCAGCCACCAAGCTTTCCATCATGGCAATAACTCTTTCCAAGCTTTCCCTCAGATATGCAACTTCTTCGCGCAGCTCGCGATTCTCTTGTTGTAAGGTTTCCGACATCTTCTTCCGATTAGCTCGAGTATCAACTTTGTGAGTCAGCTTGACATGAGAACTGAATGAAGACCAAGAAACAACATAAGATCCCTGTACAACACTCAAAAAGCAATACAAATGCGGGTATGATGCATGGTATGCGTATGCAAATGCAAAGATTTCAAAGGACTATAAGATAAATTGCAATATTTATAAAGAAACACTTTTTTAAGTACTTAAAAACTCATTCTCATTAAAATCAAAGTAAGGATTACCAATGAAGTACAAATCTCAATAATCCTAATACATGAGAGAAAAGTAAACTAGGCCTAGGGGTCACATCCGAAGAAGATCCAAATGCCGACTGGTACATCATGTGAATCCTCTTAATCTCTTTCTTGTACCGATTCTCCATGTCTTCCTTATCCTTCACCAACTGGTCAACAATGGTCTTCCAAGCACCGGATGTAGGAGGAATGGTAGATGGAGTACTAGAGGAAGATAAATCCTCTCTTGGCATCTTCGTAACACGCCGCTCAAGTAACTCAATGAGATCATCCTTCTCCTTCAGTTGCTCTTGCATCGTAGCCTTCTCAAGTAGCCATTCTTATTTCTCTTTCTTCATTTTGTCCAACTCTTCTTGAAGAGCAACCTTCTCATCAACAGGAGGAAGAAAAATGGACAATGGTAGTATAGGAAACAAAGGCTCCTCGGGTGGATAAGGCATCTTGAGCTTAGAAGCCCTAGATCGAACCCAGTGGATGTAACACTCGGAGGGAGCAAGATGTTGTCTTCCCAATTGACCCTTCTCTTTCCGATGAACCACATGCCAATAATGAGCAATCCTTTTCTTCATTTCTACATGATCTGCACCATTAAGAAAGAAGAAACGGGATAAGGAAAGGTTGTTTGGTACGTCCTTCAAACAATATCCTAACTGTCGCCTAGAAAGAATAGGGTTGTAACTAATTCCCCCATGTGTACCAAGAAGAGGTACGTTAGGAAACTCTCCACAACTGTCAATAAGCACTCCAGTATCATAATGGGAACAATACCAATTCATATCCTTATGAGAAAGAGACATAAACCTTTGAGACCATCTTCGCTTCTCTCTATTATCCTTGAAGATATCAGACTTTGGTAGGTGCAAAATAAACCACCTATAAAGAAGAGGCGCACAACACACAATCTCTCCATCACCTTTGGAGGTCCTATAATGAAAAGCATGATACATGTCTCCAAGCAAAGTAGGTACCAGATTCCTCTTCAAGAAAATCTGAATGGCATTCTCATCCACAATACCATCTAAGTTAGGAAACAAGACGATCCCATAAATGAGCAAAGTAAGAATAGCCTCAAATGCATCCTTATGACCCAAAGTAAGTGAAGTAGAAGCTTTCCCCATCAAGAACTTAGCATTAATACCACGAACACTCCCTTTTGGAAGAAACTTCCCATTAAGATCAGACTCCTTAAGAAAAAAGGGCTTTGGCGATGACTTTGGTCGTAGGCTCCTTCTCTAAACCACTGAAAAGAAATTCCTTGTCCAAAATAGGTAAACCCATCCAATGAGAGTACTCCTCCAAGGTCGGCACAAGATGGTAATCAGGAAAGGTGAAACAATGATGCAACAGATCATAAAACTGAGCTAAGTTAGGGAGAATCCCCTCTGGTACATCGGTATCCAAAATAAACAAGAGCTTCCCATAACACTTCTGGAACTCCTGGGTGTCAACCACCAATGCTCCTAGCTTTCTCAGCTCCACTATATTAGGATTCTTGAAGGTGTACTTCTTTGTGTTCCTCCTTTCAAAATTCACAACCATAGACATCTGAAATTTTGCAAAAGTTCCTTACGAGTCCCTTGAAATCTCAAAAACAATGCTCATGAATGCATGAGTGCATGTATGCAACAACCACAAACAAGATCACACAAAGCACACGTGTATAAGTTACGAGTCACGAGAATGAAGTCAAGGTAACAGAACGCCAACCCACATAGGTAAGTACTAAGGTTTTGTCTTCATCGTACCTGTAGAAAACCAAAAGGGTGCTAACAAAGGTGCCCGGAGTTAACATCCATCTTTAGAATATTATCGGTACGTTAGATTACTCCCCAACCGATTACATTCTTAAAATAGACCTCGTCTGAGTGTAGTATCGTGTGACAACCACCTTAGGTTTACACCCGGATGGTTTCCACACTACATTCCTAAATTGTCTTAGATGGGTTAAGGGTTCTACGGTCCTCAATATGATCAGCTCAAGGTCGAAAAATAATGTCACGTATGATTACTCATCATGACATTGATAATCCAAGAAAGCCTAATCGAGTGGAGATTATCAAATTGATATAGCTTTGGACTACTCCATCGCTTATCGCTTCGAATATCGTCGTCCTATCATAAGTTCAACTCAGATCCGGGTTAGAATATATCTCACTCACAGAGGATCACCAAAACCGAAACAGAACAAACAAATAACAAAAAAATTAAACCAAAGCAGTAAATAAATCAAAGTAGGCTGAATCCACTTAGAGATTACTCCCCAGCAGAGTCGCCACTTTTTTGTAGCGGTAAAATCATGAGTGTAAACTATCAATTAGTTTAACTCAAAGTAAACAGAGTCGCCACCGAGCTTTTATTTTATTCCAAGAGGAAAAGGAAAAAAGAGCGAATAAATCCTAATGAATCTAAAAGCAA
This sequence comes from Lathyrus aphaca, assembly GCA_963966055.1. Classification (NCBI taxonomy): domain Eukaryota; kingdom Viridiplantae; phylum Streptophyta; class Magnoliopsida; order Fabales; family Fabaceae; genus Lathyrus; species Lathyrus aphaca. Next base: position 141,653,363 of record OZ014519.1, read on the forward strand.
TAAGCTAAAGAAACACAACAGAGAAACAGGTAAGGGGATAGGTTACACAATGGGAATGTTTTACGCACCCAAAATGTTTGTGGTACTCCACAGGAGCCCTTTGAAAAATTTACTACTTTTGGTTTGAAAATGGTTTATAAAATGTGAGTGGAGGGATGAGAAAAGAATTATTTTTTAATATCTTTGTGTTTGGAGAGGCTTACCACCTCATGCCTACGTACCGACAAAGTGCAATGCGAGATCAAAATCTTGTAGTTCGTGGTACAAATAATGAAAATGGTGGGTTATGATTGATTTTATTAAGTGAAGAGAATTTGTCATTTTCAAGTGGATAGCCTAACAAATCTACCATGAGAATGAAGGCATGGACTCATACATCATTATAGGGAGGGCGCCAACTCGGATAAAATCGAGGAGTATGCCACTAAACCCCCACGAATGACAAGAGACTCAATTATATCAAACTACAACCATGGAGATTGAGAGACTTGCACCTGACTAAAGAATAATGACTCATAATCGGCACTTTTTAAAGAAAACAAACAAAAGTGCACCAAGGCACAAAACAATTTGAATGAGTTTGGTTCTTTTTATTTTTTGAATTAAAGTCAAAATGATTAAATTCATTGATTTTTAAAGAGAAAAGAAAGAGTAAAATTCACTTGACAAAAGTCAAGGTTTTATTTATTAAAGAGGTGATGCTTTTAAAAAAAAAGAAGGAAGGAATCCTTGGTAAAAGAGAGAAGATTTTGAAAATTAAAGAAGGGGAGAAGATGAAGGGACTATCCTAAAAAGAAAAAAAATAAGGAGATGAAGGAAGAAAGATCTAACCAAACTTGATGATACTTTCCAATTACGTGCATAAGAGTTCCATCCTTATAAGCTAGAAAATGGCAAAATAAAGGTAAGCTCCAATCTTCATGAAGGTTAAGGCAAAGGAAAAGGTATCCTAAAATCTAAGTCCAACACTTCCATTCCAATGCCAAGGATAGTAACCATTAGTCCAAAATCAAGATCACAAGTTTTTTAGAAGTTTAATCCTTTATTAATATTTTATGTCCAAATTGACAAATAGAAAATCACACAATCAAAATAAGGACAATATACATAAACATGATAATGGATGAATAAAGCATATAAAAATAAAAGCAATTAAAGTGCAAGAAATAAAAAAAAAACAATTAAAGTGCAAAAATCTAAAATATTAGTAAAGTAGTAATATAATAATATTTACATAATAATAATGGTATGGTGAACTTAATCAACCACAACCAAAAGTGCAACCAAAATTGAAAGGCAACCGGATCCGCTTAGCATCTTACACTATAGCGATTAATCAAGGCAAACCGAATCGAATTCAATGAAATTTGAAAGACGATTGGGAGAACCAAAGCACCTACGCATCAAACATTCATAAGTCTCGATTCTTAATGCAATATGATTAACCACTTTGGGATTACGCAATCAACAAGAGAGCCGGTCCACGAAAGTGCAAGTACCCAGTTAGATTTTTATTCCGAGTTCTGGAGAAGTTTAGGTCCATGTTAAGCAATCGTCGAGTAATTTACAAAGTAATTACCCTACAAATGAGGCTGGCCACCACCAATTAAGGTGGAAAATTTTAGTGATAATACATGTTAGAGAAATGATATAGTTAATCATTCTCCGAAAACATGCCACACTAAAAGAAAAAAAATGGTAACAGTCTAATCTTAATCGGGATTTAACATTAATTTATCAAAGGCAACCTATCACGATTCCAATGTATGGAGAATGATCCAAATGACCATTCAACCATAGATTTGAAATAACGAAGGTTAAGCTCTTTGAAAATCAACAATCCTCGAATCGGAGATTTCATCGACCAAAAGAAAAAGAAATAAGATGAAGAGAAATATGGATTAAAAGTTATAATCCATAAAAAATACTAAAAAAAAATTCTAAAACTCTTTTCCAAAATTCAGAAATCAATAGAAAAATTAGAGATCAAAACAATTAAAAAACAAAAAAAATGGATTTAAAGTAAAATAAAAATAAATAAATAAAAGAAGAAGAAAGGAGGTAAGAAGGAACAAATGTGTGGTGATAACAGTATTGGACTTAAATTCACTTAAGCCCACTCTATTATGCCAATTTTATGAAATAATAAATAAATGAAAAGAAAAAAAGAAAAAAGTCTTCTTCTTCCTTGAACAAGAGCCACTGTTTCTATACAACAATACAACCATTTTTCAATTTTTGAGTTCCAAAAAATCGGAGCGACGGAGCTCAAACCATATACCGTTGCGATCGTGAGATGGAGAGGATCAAGAATATGCAATTAGAATTAACAGAGGATGCAAGAGTAGAGAGAAAGAGAGCTCTGAATAACCGACGGAAATTTTCAACTACCTTAAAAAATCAAAGCAAGACTCCTCTTCAACTTATAATCTCTTCCTCTTGTTGTTTTATGAAGAATTCCACTCTTAGAAACGATTTTTGGTGAAGATTTAAAGATGTTAGTGAAACTTTAATGGAGTTTTTGGTTTTGGAGTGTATTTGTGCAGAATTTTTGGAGGCTCTTTAAGCTTGAAAATGAATGAGAAGTGTGCTCTAGTCGTTTTGGCATTTTTGCTTGCGTTTTTGAAATAATGGCAAATACGTGTCCTTGCTGATTTTTTTTTGCATGCGTTTTATATCTTTCATTTGCGTTTTGATAGCATATGGTGGCTGGAAAACTTCAAGAAGTTGATCACGTGATGAATGCTAGTTGGGAGTAGAAATATGAAGCTAATAAAAGTCACGTGTGGGATTATGCTTCATCATCTTTTCTTTTTTCTTTTTGTTTAATTTTATTTTGTATGAAGAAAAAAAATAAATGGGCCAAATAAAATGGGCTTAGTAGAATTTTGCATATTTTTGTATGGTAAAAGAAAAAAAATATAAAAAGGATAGTAATAGAAAAATGATGGAATTATAAAATGGATGATATTTTTTAATGTGATGATTGAAATATTGGAATTATGAAAAAATGGATAAAAGTGTGGAAAAAAAATTATAGAAATTAGAGAAATGGCAATGTAAGATATTTTTCTGGTGATTGAATTAAATAAAATGTAGATTAAAATAAAGGTGAATGATAATTTTGGTGATGTAAAAAAAAAGAAGTGGATATTTAGAAATGAATTAAAATATGGAAATTGAAATGATGATGAATATTAAATTTGGTATTTGGAAATGGAAAATAGAAATATGGACAATGGTTAGAAATAGATTGATAGAAAATAATTAGTTAATGGAAATTTGGGTGAGGTAAAAAAATGGTAACTAGAAAAAAAAATATGAATCTAATAATAGATGAAGCTGTGATTTTTTTATTTAAAGCCTATAACCAAAATTTGAATTTTCCATATACATGATGACTGAAACCAACCCCAAGCCACTGAACAAATCGCCATTGAAACCACGACCATCCACCTTTAATATTCTGAATCTTTTCAAATATATCTGAATCGATCTTTGGAAAATAAATCCACAGATAAACCACTAATGAACTGATGACCACTCAATTAAGATAACTTGGACTAAACATCTCATGAATCACAGCTCAATAAACCATAAAATTTTCGCACACAACACAACTTGAACTTTAAAAACGCACAACCTGAGAAATAACCATCGACACAAATAATTTGCAGTTGAAACAATATCATGATAGTTTGACCAAGAATAGGTCAAACTTCCATTTGAATCGGATCATAACTGAACAACCACATTTGAAATAAAATCATTGTCGGCCTCTGAAAACCCTGCAACTCCTGAAAGCACAAAGAAGAAGAAGAAGCAAACTAAAACATATTTTTGGATTTTGGTTAGTGATTAATAAACATAAACAAATATAAAGTAAATAAAAAAACAATAGCAATGGTGATCCCCTGTGAGGCACAACCCTACACCCGAGAATAACCAAGAAACCAGTGTGATCTTGTTTGTATGCAAGATGCAGATGAAATGCGAAGAAATCCTAGGGCAAAAATTAGGGTGCTACAGTATGTAGATGCATATGCAATGTTTTAAGGACCATATAGGATTTAAATTTGTTAAAGAAAAACAAAAAAACAAAACTTTTATTAGTAAGTTTCAAAATATAATGCCACTTAGGCTTACAATGAAGGAAAAACAAGAAAAGTTACGAAGAAAATAAAACATTTGAGACTCAAGTCTCCCATGGAGGTTTCGTATTTGTATTAAGATATGTATTGAGGTTTCGCTCTTCGTGAAGTTGGCTTGTTAGCTCCAACACTTTCTCTTTGCAAGCATAGGACTGAGCCTCAAAGGTATCTCTTTCCTCCTTCAGTTGGATCCAAGATTTTTGTAGCTTTTCCAGGTCAGTAGGCATGTTTGGATGAAGAATGGTGTAAGGAACATCTCCTTCAATAATAGGCTCAAAAATCACCGGTAGAACAACAGGATATGGCATCATAAGAGTTTGAGCACGAGACCACACCCATCTGAGGTAAGGCTCCATAGGGATCGAGTATTTTGGTTCCAGAGTTTTGTTATTAATCTTATTCACCATGCTTCAAGCGTGTATAAACCTTTGACAGTAACCTCAAAGATCATTGTCATAATCAAACACAATACCTTGAATAATCATGTCATGAGGACTATCACTCCGAGCATAACCATATTGACGTAATGTTAAAGAAGGATTATAAGTAATGCCTCCTCTGATGCCAAGGAGTTCCACATTAGGGAAATCTCCACAACAGTCAATGATAGTGATATTTTCCATAGATCGGGAACACCAATGAATATTTGAATGAGAGAGTGACATTATCCTTCTAGACCATCTCAAACCTTGTTTATTATTCATCATAGATCGAGGAAGGTGAGAAATAAACCACCTAGATAGTAGAGGTATGCAACACATCAGAGTTCCTCGCACCTTCGTAGTACGAGTGTGAAGAGAGTGCAGAATATCTCCAAGCAAGGTAGGCACATGATTATGAGTCAGAAATATGTTAATGACGTACACATCTATGAATTGGTCCAGATTAAGGAAAAACACCAAACCATAAATCAACAAGGCCAAGATCTCCTCAAAAGCATCGTAACGCATAGCATCCAAGAACACCTGGGCTTTCTCTATCAATACTTTAGAAAGAATACCCTTAAATCCACTTCTTATTTCCAGTACAATGTCTGACTTCTTCAGATGTAAGGCTGCTGCAATAATTTATGGTTTAGGATCATTCTCTAAGCCCGTGAAAGGTTTCTGATCAACAATAGGCACACCAAGTAGTTTGGAGAATTCTTCCATTGTGGGCACCAACTGATAATCGGGAAATGTGACACAGTGATGTTTAGGGTCAAAGAACTGGAACAAAACACTCAGCATGTCGTCATTAAACCCCTAAGTAACAAAATCAAGTAGATGACCATGCTTTTTGATGAATTGAGAGCTCTCAGGAACTTTTGAGACTAATTCCTTAAGCTTGGGAGGTATCCTTACAAAGTTGACTCAGATAGTGTTTCTACGAGCGGAAGTCATAACCTGTAACAAAGAACAAAGATAAATCCTTTGGTCCTTGAAATGGTTAGTGAAAATGCTATGTTATGATGTCATGAATGTTATGTTTTAAACAAGCAGATGGAAAACATAAACAAGTCACACAATGGCCTTAGGTTTAAAGGCTTGCATGAAGTTCATAAGTAAGTACCCTCCCTACTGAAGTTTAGTTAGTTCAAACTGTCCTAGCAATAGAAACCGGGTTCTAAGGGATCTCAATATCACTGATTCTTTTCAAAGGTTATTGTTCAGTATGGCAACTGACTTGCCAACCAAAACATCCCAAGATTAGAATCTCAATGAGCGTATGTTGCTCCCTGGATTTCCATTCTAGTACAAACGCGAAAGTGGTGCGAAAAGAGGTAGAGTCGCCAGTCAGGCATTTTTATCCCAAAGAAATGGTAAATGTAATGCTACACAAACCAAAGAAAAGAAAAGGAAGGAAAAAGGTCATGCGAACCAAAGAGACAGGGTTCGGGAGTCGGTTACGACCTGGGAAGGTATTAGCACCCGAAATCGTCTGTCGAACCCAACGGGATCCACGCTTGCAAAGAAACTATTTCTAAGGGTGAAGAAATGAAAGCTGCTGCAAAAAGAAAGACCGAAACTAGATAAGAAAAGAAAAGAAAGGGGGAAAATGTAGGGAAAATAAAATAGTGCTCAAACGGGCCCTATCCCGCTGCCTACGTACCTCATTTGGACATGAGAATCAGAGTCGCCATAGTTCTCCTAACTAGGGGTGGAAATATTGCTTGTGTGTTAAGCTTGAACTTCTTATGTCAATGCTTGTGTGTTAAGATTGAACTTCTTATGTCAATGCTCATGTGTTGCAAGCTCGTCTGGCCCGAGTGCATTCCCGTCTTGCAAAGTGACAAGTAGGAGCAAGTTCGTACGTAATGAGTGAAGGTGATGAGAAAAGAAGTCCTGAAGGAGAGACATTTATTGATTGTTTGTGTTTTTTAGAAGTTTTTTATGAGTGTGGCACAAGGAAGTTAAAGAAAATCCTTTTCTAGGGAATGTATTCTTATTACCACATTCCTAGATAGAATGAGTAATAAGTTCACCAAGAATGAAGAAGACCCTCAAACTTGTTTCCAAAGATTAGGGTTTAAATTCACTAACTTGTTTAGAATTATTAAGTGTTTTGTGAATTAATGAAGAAGTGTTTTGTATGGTTTTGTTTGTCAAAATAGTCTTATGATTGAACTTGTACATCATAGATAAACTTATACCACCACCAAGATGGGGTGATTATAAGTATCCATGGAATAAGGCCATGTATCAAAGACTACTCAAACCTTTATTAAAGTGTTTTATAGGTTTTTGTATGAAGATGAGAAGAAGAAGAAACCAAAGGAGCAAAGGTAAACCACTAAGGGGGACTAATCAAGACCTAATTTTTTCATGCAAGGGATGATCCTAGGTTAGTGAGGTATCAATTATCCTAAAGAAGAGAAGGAAAGAAGAACAAAGGAATAAAATCAACTTACCACAAACCCCCTGCGAAGGTTAGAAGTATTCACAAATACTGAAAGAAGTTCAGACAAATATAAAACATGTAAGAAACAAGATCTAAGGAAAGAAAAACACCAAAGTCAGAACCTAATAGTCAAGGGTGACCTCTAAGGTTAATCATGCCATGTTAGTCAAAAAGGAGTGGGACAAATCCCAAAACTAACAAACAAAGCATCAAAAGAGAAGTGAGATGAAGACATGAGATTAGAATCATTGAACAAGTCAAAAATGAACCCAAGCCACCAAGGTCAGAACCTAAGCATGTGAAAGAAGTGTCTAAGAAGGAGATTCAAACATCATTTAGAGCACACAAACATAAACTAGTTCAAAGAAGGTGAGCATGAAGAAGCTAGAAATGTTGTGAAGCGTACATGTGCAAATGAAGCTTAGTGAACAAGTTAACATCAAATGATCAAAGCCAAATATCTCATACCAAATCCAGTGATCAAATATCAAGTTAACAATCACAAAACAAACCTTAGGAGTTGGCAAAAGTGCCCTCCTATCCTAACAAGCAATCAATGATCATATAAACATCAAATGAGGACATGTTAAGAACAAAAATTCAAACAAATATCAATCAAGTCTTAAATATTCCATAATTATGCACCAAGACACTTTAAACATGTAAGGACAACATACCAAAATCTCATGGTAAAAATCATAAGCAAACCAAGCCTAACAAAATTTCAAACAACACCTAGGGTTTCACTTACTTCTTCCAAAATAAACAAGTCAAAATAAATTCAAACAAACCCTAAAATTCATGATAAAAATCTATAACATGCCTCAACAAGTTAAGAACACAAAGAAAAAAGAATCACCCTCATATCTACCACCAAACTCAAAATAGAAATTGAACAAGACAAACCACTCATGAAAGAATTAAGATAAAAGGAAAGTAATTCCACAATTAATTCAACCACGAAAAATAAAAAATAAAAATGTGAAAAATTAAAGAAAATCAAAGAAAGTGTTTATGATTTTTTCATGATTTTTCAATATCTCTAACTATTTTTAAAACTTAGAAACTAAACAATTACACAAAAAGAAAATAAAATCAAAATAAAGGAGAGAGGGTCAGAATAACATAGCAAACACGCTGGAAATCAAACATGGGCTTAACATTGGGGTGAGGATAACACTTAGGGTCCAGGTCCATACACGCAAGAGTCAACAAGCTTACCATAGAATTCAACAAAAGTCAGACTCAATTGTACACGCATGATCAATCAAACATCTCAGATTAGGTCAACATCCAAGCAAGTCAACACAATCCAATGATTCAAAACTCACGTACACACTAACAAAGCTAGGCACGTATACACAGATACCATTTATGAAATATAAAACACATGAGAGGGAGTGTGTGATTTTAATGCGCTGACATTGTTCCATGCGTTGGATCACAAACACGAAGGGCCAGGATTGTGTCTTCTTGGTTCAAACCTGCAAACTCATCAAATGCAACAATCTCAAGAATATGGTGACCGGAGCTAAGGCTCCGGCACCAGAAAGTTCATAGCAAGAATAAATCAACACATAAATTCATGTAAAGCTCTAGATCCGTATATTTAGACATGGTGAATTCAAATCCAAGCTCAAAATTCACAAACAGTCAACATACAAAGCAAATCGAAGAGAACATGGTTTCACATCCAATCTTTAAATCATCAATACAACTTCAGTACTCAATCATTTTCAAAAATAAAAGCATCAGAATGATCAGTGCAACATGTAGATCAAGAAACACACATAAAATCTCAGATCTAGATCCAAAGTTTCAGGAGCTTACCTGAACTTGAAGAGCTTGAATAAAACAAAAGATTCTTCCAAAAGTTGCAAATCAAAAGGATTTGATCTCCTCTTGCAAAATAAATGCAAGATGGAGCTTGAAGAAGCTTGAATTTTAAGATTCGAATCCACTTGCTTTTAACTGCACCTCAATGAAACTTCACTCTAAGCTCCAATGGATGACTGATTCTCACTACTTGTGACTTGATGATGAAGGAAATGTGAAGCAATGGAGCAATATGTGCTTGGAGAGGGATATTCAAAGAGAAATGCAAAGTTGCAAGAAATTTTATCTGAGAAATGAGAGATGCTGAGGCTGTGAAATATGTATCAGTCTCTTATATATGATGTGGTTTTTACACTGATTAGGGTTTAGAGGAGAGTGTGTGCAAGGAATGTGTGATTCCACTCAAATTTCAAAATTGCATGAAAAGTGTGAGTGAGTGATTCATGCGTGCAAAGCTCCCCACATGTGCATAATCTGATCCAATTTCATCCCTTTATCACCCTTGGATTGATCTTATGGCTTAGAATTAAGTGGATCATGCCTTTTGCATGAATTTGCAAAAATTGCATTTTGAGAAATATCCATTTTGTAACCCACGAGCTCTTTAGAATTTTTGCACATAGTTACTTGTCATGACTTATATTTAGGTATTATGATCATTCTTGGTCCATGGAATTCCTTAAAAATGAGATACAAACCTTTTTGCATTTGGTGCACTTTGAAAATAATATGGTAGAAACCCTAAAATACACCAACTTCAAATGATCATATCTTGAGTTCTACACATGCTATGATCAAGTTCTTGGACTTTTTGGAAAGGGGAGAGGATGCTCTACAAGTTTCATGTTTAAGTAAAAATCATTTGAAGTTATTTTGGCCATGAAATAATTGATTGAAGATTAGGGCAAAATTTACCAAAAATAGTAAGTTTCCATACAAACCACTTTCTAAATTTGGAAAAATTTCTCAAACCCTAATTTATTGATTCTTAAGGTCGCCAAAGACATTATTTGCCCTTAAGAATGTCCCTAGGCTTGAGAAACAAGGTTTGAGACTTTGAAATCCAAGGGTTGACTTTCCATATGCTCAGTTGACCTCTTTCTTCATTTACAAGTAACTGATCAAATAATTGACTTCCTCAATGAATTTTTGCATCAAACCTCATCCATATGCCTTATATATCATATGAGAGCCTTTGACCACAATAATTGTTCAAATCTATGAGAAACCCTTGATCTAGAGCAAAACCCTAATTAGGGTTTGTCTGTGTATGAGGATATTGCATTATTGAGCTTCTGATGATGTTTCACCCTTCTAGGGCTTTAAGAATGACTTTGAGCTTGTATAAGGTATGAGGAGACCTTGTGAGCTTCTTGCAAAATCACTTGGCTCTTGGCTTGAATTTGAAGAAACAATACTTGCCAAATGATTGATCATATGCCTTATGTTTGCAACTATGGATGCTTATGCCTCATATTTCTATGCCAAATGCTAGGGTATGCAAGCTACATGTTATCCTATATGCTATGAAACTAAAATGGCAAATTTGGGGTGTTACAGCATAGCATCGAGTATCAACCAACTTTAGACTTCACCAAAGCCGGTTATCTCACTACTTTCTACTGGCCAGGATGGGTCAGTTAGGGTTCTAAAGGGAAGTTAATGTAAATGACACCATATGGCAGCCTGAAATTATCCTCAACTGACTTGAAGAATATCAGTACCAACCAAGATATCACAATAACTGTATCCACCAGATCAACCATATCGGTATACGCTGTACAATTTCCTTGGTCTATTGCTACTTATCTGAGGTACACTAGATCCGGGTTAGGATCTTTCTCACAGTAGCCCTACAACAAGTACCCTTAAAAATAAAGCAACCAATTAAAACAAGTAAAGTGTCCTAACTCTAACGTAACCCCTCTTTTAAATAGTTTTCCCCAGTAGAGTCGTCAGTTCTGTAACACGGTGGGAGAACTGACTTGGTCGTTTTGTTTTCACAAAAAATATGTTGCGGATTGCAAGAGCTGCCACCGACTTTTATTTTATAAAATAAAGAAATGCATAAAATAACAGGAAAGACCTTTAAAAAAGATCTGAGTTTGGGGGGTAGGTTATACAAAGGGAAGGTGTTAGCACCCTTTGAATCCATGGTTATCCATGAGCTCTTAACTGCTTAGCTCACTTTACTTTGTTTGAAAAATAGTGTAGTGTGTGATTATAAAATATTTACATAAAGACTTTAACTTTGTAATGATTCTCGTACGAATGTATACAAAGTGTTTAGCTTGAAAGTATTTGAAAAGGTGAGGTGTAAATAGTATTTTTAAAATTTGTGAGCAAGCACTTAAGAACTACTTACTATAGATTATAAGGTCTTTCTTGTTATTTCGTTTCTTTAGGGATATAAATTTCCTTACTATTAGTTAGTAAGTAGTTTTATCCTTGGATTTGAAGGGACATGCGTAGGGTCATCGTATGGTCATAGAAGGCAACTTTCTAAAGTGTCTTAGCAATTCGAAGGGATGATCATCATTTTCCGTAGGGTCATCAAGGGACGAGATCATTTATTCGTAGGCAACTCGAAGGGACAACGAAGGACTATGATCATTTATTCGAAGGGACTTGATTATTTTTACTTAGAAAATTGTGCTAATACACCCCTACATTCGAGGGACTTGACCATTTTTGTAAGGCAACAAGAGGAGAAACCCTAGGGGTGTATGTGTGAGAAGTGTGTTGTATTCAGTTATTTTAATCTTTGATTAATGCGCTAAATCTGTTTATTGTTCACATGCATTCTTTTCACACCCTATTATTACTAACCACGCAATTAATAATTTACGGAATTAAAAGAGGAAAATAAATCCTAAGACTATTACAGGGTTTAAGGGAAATTACATAACACGATGTGGAAAGTAAAAGTCCTACACTATTACATCCCATGAGCAGTTACATTATTTAGAAAAATCAGGCGGAAAAATAAACCTAATTATTACAAATTTCATGCACCTATACATTTTTTCTAATAAATATAAATAACAAGAAAGTTAAAATTCGAGAATGGATGAGAAAGAGGAAAGAAGAAATACGGAGAATCAGATAAAAAAAAATTAATTAAATTTGATTTAGAATTGATTAATTGAATTTTTTGTAAAGTATTTTCTATGAGTTTTTTTATATTTGAAATTATTAATTTAATTAAAAAAAGGTTTGGTATTTAAAAGAAAATAAAAAAAAATCGATTTTTAATTTGATAATTACTTTTAAAAAAAAATTTAATTATTAATAACATTAAACGAAAATCAAAGTCGACCAATCGCACGATAACACACAATCATCTTCAACCTTGGGTTGCATTGTTTTTGCTACAGTTTTGCAATAAATTTCCTGCGATTTTGCTACGAAATTTTTGTAGCTATTTGGCCTACAATTTGAACATAAAAAAACAACAAATATTAACGCATCAAAACTACATATTTATACTAATTCCGGCCTAAGGAATTCAATGGTGCAATTTGTTTGGCCTAAAAGTGGCTGGATTGGGAGTTTCGATCAAAGCCAATCTACTTCACAAGTACACGCCCGAAAGCCATAAGCACCGCCTTCGTATGACAAACGCCCGAAGAACAAAAGCCAATCTATTTCACAAGTAAAGCCCTACAATGGCCCAAACTTAGGTATCAACAAATCGAAAAAATTGCACTAGAATTCCTCCGCGCTTCCTAGAAACTTAGATATTATTTCCTCGCGCACACGATCGTGGTGCGCACCGATCAACTCTTTAGACAACTCCTCAGTCGACCTAATATGGCTGGAAGAATGCTCAAATGGTCCCTAGAGCTATCCGAGTTTGATATCCGTTACAAGGGAAGAGCAGCTGTCAAAGCTCAGGCCCTCGCCAACTTCGTGGCCGAAATGACCACCCCAGAGGACCAAGTCTACACGCCCAGAAGGTGGACCATCTTCGTCGACAGAGCTTCGAGCTCAGTTGGAAGCGGTGCAATAATCATTTTAGAAAATGAGAAGGGAATCCTAATTGAGGTATCACTCGCCCTATCATTTCTCACATCCAACAACCAGGTGGAATATGAAGCATTCCTTGCAGGCTTGAGACTCGCTGATGACCTCGGAACAAATAAGATAACTATCTGCAAGACTCCCAACTCGTGGCTATGTAACTCAAAGGTGAGTACCAGGTCAAAAATGACAACTTGTCAGATTACTTGGCCTTAGTCAAGGAGAAGATTGCAAAATTTACATCTGTGGAAGTCAAACATGCACCCCGCGAAAATAACATTCGGGCAGACATACTCTCGAAACTCGCGAGCACAAAGAAAAAAGGAGGAAATAAATTTGTCATTCAGGAAATACTTCCTCGGCCCAGTATCGAAAAATCAAGCCTGACGATAGATATCAACGCCATAGGTGATGCCAACTGTTGGATGACCCCGGTGTATAAGCACCTAATCAGCGATGAGTTGCCTGAGGACTTGAAGGAGGCCAACATCATCAAACGAAGAGCCTGCTCATACTTCTTGGTCGAAGGAAAGCTCTACCGCCAAGGATTCACCATTCCCCTCCTCAAATGTGTCGAGGAGGAATTAATTCCACACATCTTGCAAGAAGTCCATGAAGGTATCAACATTTAACACCTGGGCAGAATATCCCTCGCAAGGAAGGCTCTCCAAGCAGGATACTGCTGGCCTACAATGCAAAACGACGCCAAGGAACATGTAAAAAAATGTGATAAATGCCAACGACATGGGGACATGCACCTCGCTCCACCCAACGAACTTAAAATAATGTCGTCCCCATGGCCATTCGCGTGGTGGGACCTGAATATCCTCAATCCTTTCGTTGTCGGTTCAAACCAATACAAATACCTAATAGTCGGAGTCGATTACTTTACGAAATGGATCGAGGCTGAACCCCTTTCCAAGATCTCATCCCTCAACATACCGCGCTTCTTCAAACGAAACATCCTCGCCCGCTTCGGAATACCACAAGCCATCGTCACTGACAATGGCACCCAATTCACGAATAAGAACTTCCAAGAGTTTGTCGCTAACGTCGGGACTAAACAACATTTTGCATCTATCGAGCATCCGCAAACTAACGGCCAAGTAGAGGCAGCGAATAGGGTTATTCTCCGAGGACTTAGGAGAAGATTGGACGAGATTAAGAAGTGATATGTTGAGAAGCTGCACAACGTCTTATGGGCATACCAGACTACCCCTTACTCGATTACGGGGGAAACCCCCTTTCGAATTGCATATGGGACATAGGTCGTTATTCCGATTGAAATGCATATCCAGTCTAGGTGAACAGAATCCCCGATGGACGAGGACACCTATTCGGAGATACTATGCGAGGAGCTCGACCTGATCGAGGAGGTCAGATCCGGGGCAGCCCTGCGCGAGGCATCCCGTAAGAAAAATATTTCTTTTAGACACAACTCCAAAGTAATAAAACGAACGTTTGCGGTCGGCAGTCTTGTACTCAGGAGAAACTATTAGGATTCTAGAGAAGGAAGCTAGCTGCGAATTGGGAAGGGCATTACCGAGTTCGAGCAAAAACGAACAACGGGGGATACTACCTAGAAAATCAAAATAGGGAGGAACTTGCTCGTCCTTGGAACGCCGAAAAACTCAAACAGTATTACAGTTAAGGCGTCAGCTGACACCAACACCGGTCTAACATGCATACCTAGATACAAGTATCATATACCAAACATCCACTTCTATGAGATCCCCCTCAAGAACGAGGAGGATCATCATAACACGATTGGGTCCTCAAACAAGCCCGTTGTTGTCTACGAACCACAAATAGGCAGAACACCCAGCTCACGATGGGACATTCACATTGCGGGGCACAAATCATTAAAATGTTCCGAGCATCATTCCCCATCCAACCTCAAAGTGGCATTCTTCCCGGTTCCCCAAACCGACAGCCACGTAAATCAGCATCATTCTGCGAATCTATAAACACTTAATATAAATAATAAATATAGCATGTCCTTCGACGGACACACCCCCATGTCGCTCCCCCGAAAAGACACCAGGTCAGATAGGGTACAGAAACGAACGGTCGGCGAAAGGAGAGAATGAAATGAAGATTAATAGAGTCGCCAGCTAGGCATTTTTATCCCGAAGGAAAGATAATGTTGCATAAACCTAGAAAAAGATGGATAAGCCGGTTGCGAACCAGAGAAACTGAGAAAGGGGGTTGGTTACAACCTAGGAAGGTATTAGCACCCAGATTGTCTGTCGTACTCGACGGGATTCACGCTTAAAAGATTGTGTTTAAAGGGGTAGTGTATGTGCCATCTGTGTGCAAAAGCTGAAAAAGAATATACAAGTGTCAGTGCAAAAGGTGATTGCTCAGGAGCTGAGGCTTTAAGAGAATCCTGAAAGAGGGGGAAGACACAGAGACTTTGTTTGATAACCGTTAAGTTATGCCTACGTATCCTCGCGTGCAATGAGGAAGTCAGAACACCGTAGTTCGACTCAAAGAGACTGAAAGATAAATTGAATGTGAACTGCTTGCTTTCCTATGCTCAAGTGTATGACTCGTCTGGCTCGAGTGCTAACTGTCTTGCATTAGACGAAGAAGCAAGTTCTCGCTTATGAATGAGTGTGATGAGAAAAGAATCCCGGAGCAGACGATTATTGTTTGTTTTTGTGTTTTCAGTTTTGTTATTTTTTTTGGTGTTTTGCATAAGTGAATGAGCTTAAGCCTAAATCAAAGGCTTGTAAACTTATTATATCCTCCCTGATTAGGGATAATGAGCCCACTTAAGTATGAGATAAGCATCTCAACTTAATTACCATGATGATGTAGGATTAAGATCATTAACCTACTTGTGATTATTTAGATGTTTTTGGGTTTTTGTTCAGTGTTAAGTAATGAGTTTAATCTCTAATCACGGATTAGTGGACTCATTACACCATCCTAATAGAAGGATAATAGATGAGAACACTTAAGCTGAGGAAGATACCTCAACTTAATCCATGGTTAGGGATTAAATTCATTGCATAACAAGCCTTTATTAAGTGGATTTTAATTAAGGGATGAGATTAAGAAGTGGATTTTATGGTTTTTAAGACAACTTGAGGGGGACTTGTCCATTAAACACTACGGTTAGTCCTTCTTAACCATAAAGGAAGAATTAGAACCCTAATGTAAGGCCCAAGTTACAAGATGAAGTCTTAGTGATTATTAAGGTGATTTGATTAAGAGGTTTAAACAAATTAAGGGTTTAACACTTAGGATTAAAGTTATACACTCCATCCTAAGAGAAGGATGTAGACATAACCCTAATTCCAAAGTCCTAAAACTTTAAGAGTTTAGTCTCTGATTATGAGGTGAGAAGAGAGACTCAAGGAGACCCAAAGGTAAAAAACTAAAGGGGGACTAATCACAACCCTAATTATTATCATTCTTGGATGTTCCTATGGTTTGTAAGGCTTAAGAGAGATCTTCAAGGGAGCCACCAATGGAAGAAGCAGATGAAAGGAGGATGAAGCAGAAGAATAAGTTACTTACTTCAATGAAGAAGATAAGTAACTTAAAGAAAGAAAGTGAGAGAGGACGAACACAAGTGAACGAAATTCACTTAAATGACAAGTAAAGATACAAATGAAAGAGATAAGAGAAACGAGAAGTGAAGGCAAATCCACTTCTCAAAGTAACTTACCACCTGAAAATGTTAGCATGAATGCAATAAGATGTAAAGCATAAAGAAATGAAATGAAATGAGATGAAATGACCAAAGTCAGAAGTGTTTATGCAATGTTAATGTCATGTGGGATGATGCAAAGGCATACAAAATGCATATGTATGATCATACAAGAATGCGATGCAAATGGAAGCATGTTTTGAGGTTTGAAAACACATGAAAGTTAATGAAATGAAATGAATGCAAATCATGGAAAATGAATGAAGAAATCATCAAGCATGGTTCTAACATGTCCTAAGATGTCTAAGACGACATATGAATGCAAGAAATGTCATGGTAAGTTCATGTAAGGATGCATATGCAAGATGAATGCAAATGAACACATAAAAATAGGGTTTTATGGACAAGTGAGATGTAAATGAAAAAAATAGAAGCATATGACATGATAAAAAATTGAAACCAAACTCAAACAAACCCTAATCCCATACTAGGTCACACCCCAAAGGAGAAGGTCAGAAATGCAAAAGGAAATATTTTTGTGATGTTTTTAACTATTTTAAAATAATTATGCAAAAGAAATACAATAAAAATGAAATAAAATGAATTAAAAGGGATAGTCAACTGATCATAAGGCTGAGATTCAAACCTAGGGGGTGAGGGTTGACTGGCGCGTGATCCAAAGGCTGGGATTTGTCTTGGCTTAATTAATCTGATTAATTTAATTAATTAAAATTAAAACTTGAGTGAAATGATCTGAGCCATACAAACGCGCGCGAAGCAAGATCTAATGGCCTATATTTAAACTGGGCTAATTAACCCTAATTACTAACCCCTAATCATTTTCAGGTGACCGGAGCTAGCTCCGGTCATCTTCTCTAGTGATCCCTCAACCCAAATTCCACCCCAGGCCATGAAACTTAACAAAAATCTCCAGAAATGATCTATGAACATCATTAAACAAGGATCCAACACCAAAAATCATTTATTTTCAGAAACCAACATGAATCGAATCAAACTTCTTTTAGGTCAAAAATTTCAGAGATTCGATTCATGCTCATTTCTTCACCATTTTCAAAAACAACAAGTGCAGTGTGATCAGGGGAGCATGGGGAACATTTCTATAACATAAAATGAAGTTTCTGGAAAAATTGTTCTTGAGGTATACCTGAGGTTGAGCTTTCTGATTCTGGGCTTTCTGGCCTCCTCCCTTGTGCAAATCAACTTCAATGAACCCCCCTGAGGATGATGTGAAGCTTAGAACAAATTTGTATGGCTTGGTTTGAAGGTTTTGACTCTGCTGCACCAGAAATCGTATTTGTGTTTGGCTGTGTTTCAGGCTATGGTGAAGGGTGGGAAATGCTCCTTAGGTCATGATGAGATTATTGGTGAAAGAAAATTGAAGTTTGAGTGGCTGAGGAGTGAGTTTTAAAAGCTTGAAGGTTTTGACAAATTTTGGGCAATCTGAGTATGAGCAAGATTCAGGCTTGTGTGTTATGTGTTTTGTGTTTCTTGAGGTTTGTATAATGTGTAGTGGTTGGTTCAGAGAGTTGTTGTGGCATAGTGTGAAATGCAAAAAGTCAAGATTTTGTACTTTGAGGTATGTGCATGGTGCAAGCTTGGTTTCTTGGGGTGTCTGGCCTCAGCTGACTTTGTGGAGAGCCATGGAATTGGTTTTGATATGCTGGCACAAGTGGATGAAGAGTTTCATACCATTTTGCAATTCTTGAAAGTTTTGGCCCTTTTTAATTTCTTGAAGTGTTTGTGTCCATTTGAAGTCATTAGAATGCTTGAATATGCCAATTTGCAAAATCCCTCTTTGACATGAAACTTGAAATTTTAGGATTTTTGCCAACTTTGAAAGGCCATATCTTGAGTTCTAGGATGAATCAAGACATGTTCTTGTACTTTTTGAAAAGGGAAAGACCTAATCTACAACTTTCATGACCAAGAATTTTTCATTTGAAGCATTTTTGGTTGAGAAAGAGGAGGTTGAAAAACTTTCCCAAAATGGAAAGTTTCCATTACAAGTCATTTCCATTTTTGGCAAGTTTGCAAATGGCTCAAAAATTTTCAATATTGTGAACTTCCAACCTCTTATAAGATCAAATAAAGATCATAGAACTTCAATTTGATGAAAATACCCCTTTGGTTCCATTGTTGGGGGCCTCAGATGCCCTGATTTTGACTTAACTTACTCAGGAAGTTACCCAGTGAACAAATGACTTCCACAATGAATTTATTCATCAAACTTGGTACACATGATACTTATAACATCTTAAGAACATTAGAAATAAGAATGGCCCAAAAATATGGAGTTAAGGCCTCTGAAACCAAAACCCTAATTTTGGTCATTTGTGTAGTGAAAGCCCTAGCTCTGCTTCCATGCCTTGCCAATTCTTGTGATCTCTTGACTTCCATGCACTTTTAGGGACATAATATGATGGTGGAAAACAAATGGACCCTCTTGGAATTCTTTGAGGCCTTTGGGATGGCTCAGATGGATTTTGGATTGCTCAGATCACAAACCCTAGATGCAGATGAACTTGACCTATGCAGATGAAACAAATATGCAATATGAGATGTAATGCTTATGCCAAAACAAAAATGAAAGATCACAAGCCATGGTGTGATATGAGTGAGGGAAAATTTGGGGTGTTTACAGCTGCCCTTATTCAAACATGAGTTAGCTGTGTAGGATGTAAGCGCCTGGCTTAACAGACAAATAAGATAACTTGTGGTTGAATACCAAAGACAGTCCAAAATTTGAACTCGCTGGATAAAAGAAGAAAAGGGATATAAATTGTAAAAGATGGTATAGTATGATTATCAAATGAAGGCGATGGAGGACGACCATCGAGAATAGGACGACTACTGGGGATAAAATGGTAAGCAAAGCAATGACGGGGACGACCGACAAGCTGGGGAAATAAAGAGATCATGATGGGGACGACCATCAGGGAAAGAAACAAGATTCTCTGGGGATCAAAGTAAAGGCAATGATGGGGACGACCATCAGGTTTGGAAAGTAAAGTAAACAACGATGGGGACGGCCATCGGGTTAAAGAATAAATGAAATAAATGATGAGGGACGGTCATCAAAGGTGAAGGACGATCATCTAGCAGGGGACGGCTGCTCTTTACCGCGACATAGGACGAATGTCAGATAGAAAAAAGGTCAACGATGGGGACGACCATCGGATAAAGTATGATGAAGGACGATCATCAAGAGGTGAAGGACGATCACCTAGTAGGGTACGGCTGCTCTCGAGGTTTATCACGACATAGGATGAATGTCAGATAACAAGATCAACGATGGGGACAACCATCAGATAAAATGATGAGGGACGGTCATCAAAATGTGAAGGACGATCACCTATCAGGGGACGACTGCTCTTTATCACGACATAGGACGAATGCCGGATAGAAGGGTTCCAATAATGGAGACTCCACTAGGGAAAGGGATGAGGGACAGTCATCCAAAGGTGAAGGACGATCACCTGGCAGGGGACGGCTGCCGAAAGTATTACGACATAGGACGAATGTCGGATAGAAAAAGTTGTTTTGTTGGTGACTTACTGGGGAATGGTAAACACGAACTAGTGTTTACGCTCAAGAATAAAAGGTATAAGTGTTTGACGCTGTGTATAGATTAAAGATGCGGACGAGCATCCTTAGGACCATGATACAGATGAGTATCGGTAGAAACAAACGCTAACGCGTGTTCAGAGATGATGATACGGACGAGTACCAACTGTTTAACAAAGAACACGGACGAGTGTCGAATCTGCTGAGGAATGATATATAAACAAGATACGGACGAGTATCAAAGACTTCTGTATAAGTATGAGTGAGTATTGGTTTATTTGTGAAGTATGAACAAGACACGGGTGAGTGTTTGATCTGCTGGGGAGTGTGACACGGACGAGTGTCAAGTATGTACTATAAGTTATGAACAAATATTTGTATGTGAGAGTGCCAAAAGGTGTTTTGGCGACCTGTGGGGATAGGATTACATGGACGGGTGTCGAAAAGAGTGTGTTATAAATAAGTACTTGGTTTGCAGCAAGTGTTTTGGCAACCATGCTGGGGGAATATGACACGGACGAGTGTCAAAAGAGCATGTATAGGTATCTGTATTTGAGAGTGCAAAGGGGACGCTTTGGCTTATATCTACAGGGGATATGAGTATTATATACATTGCCGATGAGATACTGATGGTAATTTGAAGGTGACTGGCTCGAACCTGGCTTGTGATCATGCAAATGTTTAATTTTTGCCGTAATGCTCCGTATTAGATGAAATGCTACGCTTATTTGGAGAATATGATGCTAATGCTATGATTATGCAAAGAGAAACTGATCTGGGATTCGGATCCCGCTGAGAAAAGATCTCTGGTTGATCTGCTTGGAAGGATGTCCCAGTTGGGGAAGAGATCATTGGTGGATCTGTCAAGAGATATGGCTCTGCTTGGGGAGATAGATCATTGATAGATCTATCTGTAAGGAGAACTCAGCTGGGAAGGAAACTTCTGTCACTTTGTTGTGCAAGAATTTCAGGCATTGCTCCTCTGGGGAGAGAACGGAAACTCTGTGGGGAGATAATGCTTTTATCCTTGCTGAGGATGAGAGATCTGGCACTCTAGTGGGGATCTCGGCTGGGGAAGCTATTGTTGAATAGACTTATGCTGGGAATGAGGAGGCTTTGACAACTTCGCTGGGGAAAAGCATTTTAGATATTGCTCGGGAGATCCTGCTCAGGGAGGAGGTAATTTCCGGGAAGTAGCATGCTGGGGATGCGATGCTTGATATGCCCCATGTTGCGTATTGAATACCTGCAATCTGTTAAGACAAGAGAAACGCACAAGTATCCCGAGGTATCCCTTACCGGATTCCATCATAGGAGTTAGGTATTCCTGAAAGTAACTATATTTCCTGCAATCATTTATAAAAAACGACTCATTTGTTTTGTGCAAGTACTATATTATGAATATTGGAAATTTTGCAAACGAAACAAAAATGTACAAAACGAGGTGTGACTGAAAACTCTGATTTTATTAATCTGGGTTCCCTGAATTGGCAAATACAATCAAAGAAACAAATCCCCTGGAATGAGGAGATTGCTACAAACTGAGAAAAGTAAAAGTGTTGGCAATGTTGACGACGCTCCGGTGAACTTCCCTTGCTATGACATGTATGATCTTGACGTTCTTCTCATCTTGCTTTCTGAAGAAGGTTGATTCTGACCGATGCTTTATCCTTTCGAAGCTTGTTGTGCTGTGAGTGATATAGATGAATTCAGAATGCAGTTGTTCGCTTATTCCCTGATTTTGCATGGATCGCCCTTTCGGGTTTTCAATCCACCGGGATACCCATTTTTGCCTGAGCTGTCCAATGCGGCTTTTCAACTCAGCGGGTGTAAATGTTTTTTATTTTCCCTTATTTTTTCCTGAGCCTTTTATTCTGTTTTTGACTCGCCGGAATGCCCTATTTTTGCCTGGACTCACATTCTGTTTTTATGTCCAGCGGGTCATTTTATGCGAAGTATTTTTGAACTGCACCTGAATTCACAGGGGATAAGAAATCTTCACCATCCATAGTAGTGAGCATCAGTGCTCCACCCGAGAAAACCTTCTTGACTATGAATGAGCCATCTTAGTTTGGAGTCTACTTGCCTCTGTGGTCTGTATGAGGAGGAAGGAGTCTTTTCAGCACAAGATCTCGTACTAGGTATTCCCGAAGCCTGACTTTCTGATCGAAGGCTTTCTTCATTCTTTTTTGATATAACTGCCCATGACAGATAGCAGCTAATCTCTTTTCTTCGACCAGATTCAGTTGATTGTACCGAGACCGGACCCATTCTGCTTCGTCCAGCTTTACATCCATCATTACCCGTAAGGAGGGTAGCTCAACTTCAACAGGTAGGATAACTTCCATACCGTACACAACCTGATAAGACGTTGACCCAGTGGACATTCTGATTGAGGTTCGATACCCATGCAAGGCAAATGGTAGCATCTCATGCTAGTCTTTGTAGGTAACCACCATCTTTTGCACAATCTTCTTGATGTTTTTGTTAGCTGCCTCAACAGCGCCATTCATCTTTAGCCTGTAAGGAGAAGAGTTGTGATGTTGAATTTTGAAATCTCGGCACAGTTCTGCCATCATTTTGTTGTTCAGATTGGAACCATTGTCAGTAATGATTCGCTCAAGAACTCCATATCGACAGATGATGTCTCTTTTCAGAAATCTGGCTACCACTTGTCTGGTGACGTTTGCATACGAAGCCTCTTCAACCCATTTAGTGAAATAATCAATGGCTACCAGGATGAATCTGTGGCCATTTGAAGCAGTCGGTTCGATCTTTCCAATCATGTCAATGCCCCACATGGAAAAGGGCCACAGTGAAGACATCACGTTCAAAGGATTTGGAGGCACATGCACTTTATCTACGTAGATCTGACATTTGTGGCATTTTCTGGCATAGGCACAATAGTCTGCATCCATTCTAATCCAGTAGTAACTTGATCGTAATAATTTCTTAGCCATCGCATATCCTCCAGCATGGGTACCAAAAGATCTTTCATGCACCTCGTGCATCATCAAGTCTGCTTCTTTCTTGTCAACACATCTGAGAAGAACCATGTCAAAGTTTCGCTTGTATAATGAACCATCGGCATTAAGGAAGAAACTACCGGCCAACCTTCTTAATGTCTTCTTATCATTGGATGATGCCCCAGGTGGGTATGTTTGATCCTCTAAGAAGCATTTGATGTCTTGGAACCATGGCTTGTCATCTTTAGCAATGTCCACGGAGAATATGTATGCTGGTCGGTCTAGTCTGGATACCGAGATCTGAGGCACATAATTGGCAGTTTGAACCTTGATCATGGAGGAAATGGTAGCTAAAGCATTTGCAAAATGATTTTCGTCTCGAGGGATGTACTCTAGTTTGACTGTTGTGAAGAAAGTCAATAATCTCCTCGTGTAGTCACGGTATGGGATCAGATGATCTTGGTGAGTGTACCATTTACCATTGGTCTGATTGATTACCAAAGCTAAATCTCCAAATACAATTAATGTCTTGATCCTGAGGTCAATGGCTTCCTCAAGACCCATGATACAGGCTTCGTATTCAGCTTCATTGTTAGTGTAGGAAAAGGTGAGTTTTGCCGAGAAAGGCATGTGAACTCCTTTAGGTGTAATGAGCACTGCACCAACTCCACGACCATTCATATTGACAGCCCCATCAAACATCATTGTCCATTCTTCTTCTGGGTCAGGCCCTTTAGTGTGAATAGGCTCTTCATGATCTTTTGCTTTCAAGTACATGATGTCTTCATCAGGGAAGTCAAATCTCATTGGTTGGTAATCATCAATGGGTTGCTCAGCCAGATATTCAGACAGTACACTGCCCTTGATCTCCTTTTGAGATGTGTACTGAATGTCGTACTCTGTCAGAATCATTTTCCATCTTACAACCCTTCCGGTAAGCGCTGGCTTCTCAAATATGTACTTGACGGGGTCCATTTTTTAGATCAATAAAGTGGTGTGGGTCAACATATACTGCCTTAGTCGGCGAGCAGCCCACGCTAAAGCACATCAAGTTTTCTCGAGTAGTGAATAACATTGTTCATAGTCGGTAAACTTTTTGCTTAGGTAGTACTCTTTTCGACCAGACTCGTCATGCTGGCCCAACACACACCCCATTGATCCTTCTAATACTGTCAGGTACATTATTAGAGGTCTTCCTTCAACTGGAGGCATGAGAACTGGAGGTTCTTGTAGGTATTCCTTGACCTTGTCAAAAGCCTTCTGACAATCTTCGTTCCACCTGACCGTTTGTTCGTTTCTTAACTATTTGAACAAGGGTTCACAGGTTTCAGTGAGATGAGATATGAATCTTGATATGTAGTTCAATCTACCTAAGAACCCCCGAACTTCTTTTTCAGTCCTAGGTGCAGGCATCTCCTGAATGGCCTTGACTTTGTCAGGATCAACTTCAATTCCCTTTTCACTTACGATAAATCCTAGCAACTTACCGGAACGTACCCCGAATGTGCATTTGTTGGGGTTCAGCTTCAGCTGATACTTTCTCAGACGCTTGAACAACTTCAGCAGATTTACCAGATGGTCTTCTTCAGTGAGGGACTTGGCAATCATGTCATCCACGTAGCATTCAATTTCTTTGTGGATCATGTCGTGGAATAATGTTACCATAGCCCGTTGATAAGTCGCACTGGCATTCTTCAGTCCAAAAGGCATTACCTTGTAATAAAATGTGCCCCAAGGTGTGATGAAGGTTGTTTTCTCCATGTCTTCGGGTGACATTTTGATCTGATTATACCCAGAAAAACCATCCATGAAAGAAAACACCGAGACCTGAGCTGTGTTGTCGACCAATACATCAATGTGAGGTAATGGGAAATAATCCTTCGGGCTAGCTCTATTCAGATCCCGGTAATCTACACACATACGTACTTTTCCATCCTTCTTAGGCACTGATACAATATTAGCAACCCACGGCGGGTAACTAGTTACAACAAGGAAGTCAGCGTCCCACTATTTTTGTACTTCTTCCTTAATCTTCATGGCCATATCTGGGCGAGTACAGCGTAGCTTTTGCTTCACTGGAGGGGAATCTTCTTTCAAAGGTAGCTTGTGCATAACAATGTCCGTATCTAGACCTGGCATGTCTTGATAGGACCAAGCAAAGACGTCGACGTATTCTCTAAGCATGTCAATGAGTTATTCTTTTACTGAAGCCTGCAGACTGGCCCCAATCTTCACTTCTTTCAAATCCTCTTCGGTACCAAGATTAACTATTTCAACTTCCTCCTGATGAGGAGTAATCACTTTCTCTTCTTGCTTCAACAACCTGGCTAACTCTTCAGGTAACTCAGAGTCTTTTCCAACCCCTTCATCAGCTTGATTAATTGGATTGTCGAAGTCATACAAGGTCATAGCAGTGTTGTTGTCGGTGCAATCTGGAGGATAATCTCTGCAAGGGTTGAGATTTGTTTGTTTTAGTGATCAATTTTAATCTTGTTTAGAAAAGTGTAAAAATGAAGTTATTTATTTTGAAAACATTGCCATTTAATTGTTTTGTACAAAAGTGAAAAATGAAAAGACAGTGAGCGAAGAAAAAGACTCGTTTGCAAAAGATGTCTGATATTCATTGATAATCCATTTGCACAAAATTACAATATGGCCCTATTACAAAATGAGTCCTGACACCTTGGGCAAGATGCATGACTTGATGCATGCTGAAAAAAAGCAGGAAATAATTATTACTCTGTAGGAGTAACCCTTATAATTTCCGGGGAAGACCCGTTAAGGACTTGGTGACCCGGGATCCTCGGACATATCCAGCTCTCCAGGTTGAGGTCGCTTTCCGCCTCGTCTTCCACGTTGTTAACAACATCTGGGGTGAGCATCCCCCCACTGATGAACTTGGGCTCCTTAGCAGCTTCTTCTTGATCTTGTCGGAATGGTTTGTAACCCAAACCGAATCTGTCCTCCTTCTTCTCCACCGATAGAAGCTTGCCCCAACCTTGGGCATTTCCATCTTCAACAACCTTCCGGGCTTGCCGATAGGAGACAATTGAAGTACCCATCCTATCCTCCTGGGATGCGTCAAATACTTCAGTTGTCGCCTCATTGACGTTCAGAGCCTCGAACCCCTGGCTCATGGTTTCATGGATTTCACCGTCCATCTCAATGTATTTGTATGTAGCCAGATGGCTGACAAAGATGTCCTCTTCACTACAAATGGTGATAATCTGTCCTTCCCACTCATATTTCAATTTCTGGTGAAGGGTCGACGTAACTGCACCAACAACGTGAATCCATGGTCGACCCAACAAATAGCTGTAGGCCGGCTGAATGTCCATCACATAGAAAGTAGTCTAAAAGACTTGCGGACCGATTATCACAAGCAACTCCACCTCTCCAAGAATAGACCTCTTGGAGCCATCGAAAGCCCTGACCACTAGATTTCTTGGTTGGAGAGCTATACCATCATATTCGAGCTTGACAAGAGCTTTCTTCGGCAAGACATTGAGTGAGGACCCAGTGTCAACAAGAACATGAGAGAGCACAACTCCTTTACACTCCAAAGTGATGTGTAAAGCTTTATTGTGGTGACGTCCTTCCGTTGTTAAGTCAGCATTGGTGAAACCTAGCCCATGGCTAGTATTAACATTGGACACTACTGTCTCAAGCTGATTCACTGTGATCTCCTCCGGCACATAGGCAGCGTGCAGAACTTTAAGTAGTGCATCCCGATGAGCTTCGGAACACAACAGCAGGGATAAGATGGATATCTTAGAAGGAGTCTGGTGGAGCTGATCCACAACTTTGTAGTCACTTCTTTTAATTATCCTCATAAATTCATCCACATCCTGATAAAAGGATGATTTATGAGTCTCTTTTGGTGCAGGTTCTTCAGGTGCCACACTTTTCCCTTTGGCTTTGGCAGCAGCCTCTGCTTTAGTACTAGTTCTTGGAACTTGTGACGTGAAGAGGCGTCCGCTTCGGGTGAAGCCTCCACCTTCCCCGACATTATCCACTTGTGAGGTAGGAACTGAAGAATCAAGAAGGACTTTTTCTCTATTGCAGTAAAGGTTTGCACCATAATGCCATGGTACAGTGTTGTCTTTGACATATGGAATAGGCCCTGGCACCGTGATGGTGACTGGGCTAACTGCAGCAGAGGTTGGAACCGTTATTGTCTGTGGATCATAGAAAATGGTGACAGGACTTTTGATGGATGTTGGTGGTGATGAATTGAAGCTTGGTTGTTGCTGAAACTGTTGTTGAGATTGTTGTTGAAAGTTGCTGGAGTTTGGGACCGTTGTAGGGTCATAATAGATAGTGACAGTGGAGACGTCGTTGTTGGTGGTTGTTGTAGTTGTAGAAGTAAATGAGATGGAACTATTGTTTGTTTAAGTGATGGAAGAGGTGGTTGTTGATTTTGTAGACGAGTCTGTGGGAACAATTGTTGTTGCAGTTGTAGGAGAATCATTTGTTGTTAAAAAAAGAGTTGCTGGTGTTGTAGAAGTTGTTGTGGTTATTTGAAGAATAACTTCTTTAATCAAGGCATTGATGCCATTCTTCAAGGTCGCACACCCATTCTCGGAAACCTTGCAAGATTCACAACAGGCCTCACAACCTGGAAACACCTGGCATTTTAAAAGCTGAGCTTTAACCTCTGCCAGAGGTGTCTGAATAATTGTAGTATCTTCAATTAAAATTATGGGTGAGCCCTCCTCTATAGCATTTATCCTTGGCCCACCATGGTTGGGAATAGGATTCTTCGTGACATTAGGAGGTGGTGCAAATTTCAGGGCCTTTGAATCTACCAGATCCTGGACCTTCATATGCAGAGCCCTGCACTTTTCTGTGGAATGACAAGGTGCATTAGAATGAAAAGCACACCTAGCGTTGACGTCATAATTTCTCGGAAGGTTCTGAGGATCAGGTGGAGCCAATGTCCTCAACTCGACAAGATTGAGCTTTAGGAGTTGTGGCAGCAATGTGGCATATGACATTGGTATAGGGTCAATCACCCTGTTAATCTGAGATGGCCGCTGCTGAAAAGGGTGTTGTTATTGGTTGTTGTTATTGTTGTTGTAGGATCTCTATTGAGGAAACTGTGGTTGTTGAGGAAAGTGTTGTGGTTGTTGAGTATACTGAGGAGGTGAAGCAGGAATAGTGACGACAGCAATTGATCTTGGCAGATATTGGGGTCTACCTCTTCCCATATGTACATAATTTGTTTCACCAGATCTACGGGGCCCAGCAAATGGCTTCCTTGCACTGCTTGAACTGGCACCATTGTCGGAAATCTTTCCCATCTTCAGTAAGCTCTCAATTCTTTCCCCAGCTATCACCATGTCTGCAAAGCTGGTGGAAGAAAATGCAGCCAATCTGTCAATATAGGTACCCTGGAGAGTATTCATGAACATATCTGCCATCTCTGTTTCTGACATCGGGGGTTGAACGGCAGCAGCTAATTGCCGCCACCTTTGGGCATACTCTCTAAAGCTTTCTCGGGAAGACTGTGACATTCCCATCAGAAGGGTTCTGTTTGGAGCCATGTCCAAATTATACTGATATTGACGAATGAAGGCTTCTTCCAAGTCTTTCCAATTCCTTATTGTGTCCCTGGTCAAATGAGAATACCACTCTCGGGATGCCCCTGTCAAGCTATCCTCAAAGTAAAACATCCACAGCTTCTCATCCATGGTGTATGCTTTCAATCTCCCCAGGAAAGACTGAAGATGGGTACGTGGGCAGGATATGCCATTGTATCTTTCAAAACAAGGAGGTTTGAACTTGTGAGGAATTCTAACCCCCTCCACTAATCCCATGTCCATGACATCAAACCCATAGAGTTTTGGGATTCAAGAGACCTTAGCTTCTCTGCTATTTCATCCAACCGACGATCATAGACTTCCTCGGGAGTTTGCCGCTCGACTAACTCTCTCAGTCTCTCTTGGCTCTGAGCCAAACCAGTCATCACTGTCATAAATTGATTCATTTGGGCCCTCATCTCTGTCCTCTCATTGGCCGTTTGGGATCTCACTTCAGTCAAGTCCTGTTGAACCTGATCCATTTGTAATCCCGGAAGGTTGTTTCTTGTCGGATACCGGTGCACTCTATTGACGGGGAACACTTTTCTACGAGCAATGTTTCTTGAAACCACAACAAAGTGAGAAACAACAACAAAGTGAGAAACAACAACAAAGCAAAAACCTACAAAACAAAGAGAAAATTTTAGTATGCAATGCAGGATGCCTATTTGTCTTCCAAGGGTATCCGGTTTGGTGCTTTGGTTTTGAACTTTCCAGACCTCGAGGAAATGATGATGTTGAAGAGAGATTAAGCCCACAAAATAATATAAACCATATATTACAAAGAGTGAAGATACATATTTTGATTACAATAAAGTCCCCATGGTGGGTCAAAATACAACAACAAAATCAAAAGTACAAACAAAAGGAGGTACAAGTACAAGGAAATCAAACATCCAGTCCAAAGTCATCCTCTCTGACTTCTTTCAGGAGAGCCTCAATCACTGGGCCAACTGGCTGCTCTATGATGGTCCTGATGAGGAGGTTCCTGGTGGCAATGGCATTGGGTCAACTTCTTATGCTTATCCTGGTCCTTTGATCTCTTCAACCCCGCCCGGAGCTTCAACTCTGAGATCTCCTTTTGTGCTATTAATAAGGCCTCCTGATTCTTCTTTTCACTAGCCTCCAGTTGCTCTATCCTAGCTTGGGTTCTCTGATCTTCTTGTGCACGAGCCTCAGTGATCCTGATCCACCTAGCCTGGCTTTCCTCTAAATAATGCTCAGCTCTAGCCTTCTGAGTCTTAGCTTCCTTGCAAGCATTCTTCAGCACTAACTCCCCTGCTCTAGCCCTTCTAATGTAGTCATCTGTCTTTTCAATCTTTGTCAAGTGCTCAATCCGGAGCTTCTCTAACCTTTCATTATCCAGACGGCAGTCATTCCTCTCCCAGAGGGTCTTCTTCAAGGCTTTAGAGAGTTGGGTATTCATTTCCTTTAATTTCTCAAACTCCTCTAAGTTGACAGTAGCTGCAGGCTCCACAATTGATGGTCCTGGTACATCCTCTAAGGTGAATGGCATACGGGTGATCTGTCCCCTGGTACGAGACCAATCAAGATACTGAGCTGAAGCTATGTTGTTGCACTTGCCCAGAATAACTGTCCCCTTAGTCTGAATGTTGTCCCAAGCCCAGGCAGCTTGTCTGATAATAGCAAGGTTGTGTTGAATGTCACAATAGAGGGTCTCTGTCAAATCTTGCCCTCTTGGGGGGTGTACCAAAGCATACCCTAATTGTCTCTTGAAAAGAAAAGGTTTGTAGTTGATGCAACCTTTTACTCCAATCAAGGGTACATTGGGATATTTCCCACAACTAGTAATGACATCTTTGCCCTTGGTGCTCTGAGTGCACCATTTGATGTCTTCTGATGTAAGGGCAATCAATCTCTTAGCCCAGTTCCTTGGCTGATGAGGATTCAGGAAAGTGTCTGACTTCAGCAAGTGTCTTAGCAACCAACAGTAGAAGAGGGGTGCACAGCATCTGACCAATCTTCCCCTTTGCTTCTCATTCCTTTGATGCACTAAGTAGTAAAAGTCTCCAAGCAGGGTAGGGACTGGATTCCTCAACAAGAACATGTGAATAGCACTCTTGCTTACAAACTTTGGCTCGTCTACAAACAAGATGGTCCCATATATGCTGAGTGCCAAGAGTGCACAAACAGTTTCCCACTTCCCTGCTGCAGCATGCAGGGTGGCCTGGGAGATCAAGAAGTCTAAGTGAAGGCCTGGGATTCCAGCCTTATTGGTCATGCTCTGGTCAATGAGGGTGGGCTCCAAGTGCAAAGCCTTAGTTATATCTTCATTCTTAGGAGCAACCATTTCAGGATTGAAGAGAATCCCTCTCCTGATAGGGACACCTAACAACATGGAGAACTCTTCCATCAATGGTCCTAGCTGAAAATCTGGGAAAGTGAAGAATCTGAGAGGAGGGTCATAAAACTGTAAGCAAGTGTGAATCATGATCCTCTAGGATGAATCCAGGTCCATGATCATGTCTATAATGCCTCCGTAATGTTCCCTGAATAAAGGGACATGATCAGGAGTGATGAGAGACTGAATTTGTCTGATGCTTGTCAGAGTGGGCTCAAAGAAATGATAGGTGATGTTGCTCTTCCTGGAAGTGTCCATGCTGACAATGGATGCTGGTGAAGAAGACTGAAGATAACTGCTGATGAAGGCCACTGAAAAAGATGCTGAAGAAGAGTCTCTGATGAAGACAGCTAGTGAAGAAAACTGGAAAGAATCTCTGGTGAAGATAGCTGGAGGAATCTGAGCAGCAGAACAGGTCAAAATTAAACCAAATATAAGATGTGGATACCCTGTAAAACAAATAGACAAATGTTAAATGATGCAAAATGATGTATGCAGAATGATATGCAAAGGGTTTATGATCAAGTGTTGGATCTGTTATCTTCCTTGATAGGGTCCATGTGTGTTCATAAGTTCGGATGGAGGCTTAGAAAACCAGTAGCCAGGTGGGGGACTCAAATAAAGAGTCACAAGTCCAGGGTTTCACAAGAACAGTCCAAAAATGATACAACCTTAACAAAACTAGTAACAAGGTATGATGAGGCCAAGGGTTCCTGCCAACCTGTAAACATCCTAACCCCCTCACATGTATTTTTCTAGAACAAGGATCCTCAGACTTGGATCAGTTATGAGAAGTGTAAACACTTCTAACCCAGAGGTACAATGTTTACAATAACCATAAAGGATCCTCCTCTAATTCACCTCAGATGCTGAAGGTCATAAAAAGGTCATCCAGACTTAGCAGGCTTCCCAGATAGCCCTAGTACTACAGGAAATCCGTAGCATAGAGTTCTCAAGAAGAAACCCATGTCTGAACCGTGTTTCATATTCCCGCACCAGACCGAAATGGAATGGGAAAGAATATGAAGCCACTATATCCTATGTGTCACTCAGGTCCCTGGTATGGAACCTTAATCACTCAAAATCACTCCCACCAAAGGAAACAACAGATCCAGCACAGATGATGATAACAGTATGAAATGCACAAAACTGTAAATGAAAGAAATAAATAAAGTTGTAGATAAAGCAATAAATAAAGCAATAAACAATAAGCACAAGTAGCACATAAAACCCCCGTAAACACAAATCAAACAAGCGCTAGGAGAAACCCACAAAAAGAACCAGAAGCCCTGGTTGCAAGCCGGATCCCCTGCTGAGTCGCCAAGTTGTCGCTCCCCCGAAAAGACACCAGGTCAGATAGGGTACAGACGCGAACGGTCGACGAAAGGAGAGAATGAAATGAAGATGAATATAGTCGCCAGCTAGGCATTTTTATCCCGAAGGAAAGGTAATGCTGCATAAACCTAGAAAATGAAGGATAAGACGATTGCGAACCAGAGAAACTGAGAAAGGGGGTTGGTTACAACCTGGGAAGGTATTAGCACCCAGATTGTCCGTCGTACTCGACGGGATCCACGCTTAAAAGATTGTGTTTAAAGGGGTAGTGTATGTGCCATCTGTGTGCAAAAGTTGAAAAAGAATATACAAGTGTCAGTGCAAAAGGTGATTGCTCAGGAGCTGAAAGAGGGGGAAGACACAGAGACTTTTGTTCGATAACCGTTAAGTTATGCCTACGTATCCTCGCGTGCTATGAGGAAGTTAGAACACCGTAGTTCGACTCAAAGAGACTGAAAGATAAATTGACTATGAACTGCTTGCTTGCCTATGCTCAAGTGTATGACTCGTATGGCTCAAGTGCTAACTGTCTTGCATTAGACGGAAGAAGCAAGTTCTCGCTTATGAATGAGTGTGATGAGAAAAGAATCCCGGAGGAGACGATTATTGTTTGTTTTTGTGTTTTCAGTTTTGTTATAATTTTTGGTGTTTTGAATAAGTGAATGAGCTTAAGCCTAAATCAAAGGCTTGTAAACTCATTATATCCTCCCTGATTAGGGATAATGATCCCACTTAAGTATGAGATAAGCATCTCAACTTAATTACCATGATGATGTAGGATTAAGATCATTAACCTACTTGTGATTATTTAGATGTTTTTGGGTTTTTGTTTAGTGTTAAGTAATGAGTTTAATCTCTAATCACAAATTAGTGGACTCATTACACCATCCTAATAGAAGGATAATAGATGAGAACACTTAAGCTGAGGAAGATACCTCAACTTAATCCATGGTTAGGGATTAAATTCATTGCATAACAAGCCTTTATTAAGTGGATTTTAATTAAAGGATGAGATTAAGAAGTGGATTTTATGGTTTGTAAGACAACTTGAGGGGGACTTGTCCATTAAACACTAGGGTTAGTCCTTCTTAACCATAAAGGAAGAATTAGAACCCTAATGTAAGGCCCAAGTTACAAGATGAAGTCTTAGTGATTATTAAGGTGATTTAATTAAGAGGTTTAAACAAATTAAAGTTTTAACACTTAGGATTAAAGTTATACACTCCATCCTAAGAGAAGGATGCATGCATAACCCTAATTCCAAAGTCCTAAAACTTTAAGAGTTTAGTCTCTGATTATGATGTGAGAAGAGAGACTCAAGGAGACCCAAAGGTAAAAAAATAAAGGGGGACTAATCACAACCCTAATTATTATCATGCTTGGATGTTCCTATGG
Source organism: Lathyrus aphaca (assembly GCA_963966055.1). Taxonomy (NCBI): domain Eukaryota; kingdom Viridiplantae; phylum Streptophyta; class Magnoliopsida; order Fabales; family Fabaceae; genus Lathyrus; species Lathyrus aphaca. Next base: position 141,687,139 of record OZ014519.1, read on the forward strand.
TTTGTAAGGCTTAAGAGAGATCTTCAAGGGAGCCACCAATGGAAGAAGCAGATGAAAGGAGGATGAAGCAGAAGAATAAGTTACTTACTTCAATGAAGAAGATAAGTAACTTAAAGAAAGAAAGTGAGAGAGGATGAACACAAGTGAACCAAATTCACTTAAATGACAAGTAAGGATGCAAATGAAAGAGATAAGAGAAATGAGAAGTGAAGGCAAATCCACTTCTCAAAGTAACTTACCACCTGAAAATGTTAGCATGAATGCAATAAGATGTAAAGCATAAAGAAATGAAATGAGATGAAATGACCAAAGTCAGAAGTGTTTATGCAATGTTAATGTCATGTGGGATGATGCAAAGGCATACAAAATGCATATGTATGATCATACAAGAATGAGATGCAAATGGAAGCATGTTTTGATGTTTGAAAACACATGAAAGTTAATGAAATGAAATGAATGAAAATCATGGAAAATGAATGACGAAATGATCAAGCATGGTTCTAGCATGTCCTAAGATGTCTAAGATGATAAATGAATGGAAGAAATGTCATGGTAAGTTCATTTAAGGTTTTATGGACAAGATGAATGCAAATGAACACATAAAATTAGGGTTTTATGGACAAGTGAGATGCAAATGAACAAAATAGAAGCATATGACATGATAAAAAATTTAAACCAAACTCAAACAAACCCTAATCCCATACTAGGTCACACCCCAAAGGAGAAGGTCAGAAGCCTAACCAATCAAAAGTTATGAATTTCCTAAGTTTCTAGGGTTTTAGGATGGTTCAAAAGGGGAAAATGCAAATCAATTTGAAAATGCAAGATAAATTTATGAGAAATATTTCCTATAAACTACATGCAATGCACAAAACAATGCAAAAAGAATCATCTTTAAACTCTTCTTGGTTAGGCAGAAATGATTTTTTTAAGTTAGGGTTCAAAAAATGAAATTTAATGACCCTTAATTCAAAGAAAATTCACAAACTATGATCAAACCTAAAAAGAAATTTGTGTGAAGAGTTTGAAAATGTTTCTAAATGCAATGGGATGATTCATGATTTTTTTTGGTGATTTTTAGAAACCTAAATGTATTTTTAATTAATTAAAAGACTTTAATTAATTAAAAATAACATTTAAATATTTTAAAAATACTTTTTTAATGCAAAAAATAAAATAAAAATCACTTTTGGAATGATAAAAATATTTAAATCAGAAATGCAAAATGAAATATTTTTGTGATGTTTTTAACTATTTTAAAATAATTATGCAAAAGAAATAGAATAAAAATGAAATAAAATGAATTAAAAGGGATAGTCAACTGATCCTAAGGCTGAGATTCAAACCTAGGGGGTGAGGGTTGACTGGCGCGTGATCCAAAGGCTGGGATTTGTCCTGGATTAATTAATCTGATTAATTTAATTAATTAAAATTAAAACTTAAGTGAAATGATCTGAGCCATACAAACGCGCGCGAAGCAAGATCTAATGGCCTATATTTAAACTGAGCTAATTAACCCTAATTACTAACCCTAATCATTTTCAGGTGACCGGAGCTAGCTCCGGTCATCTTCTCCGGTGATCCCTCAACCCAACTTCCACCCCAGGCCATGAAACTTCACCAAAATCTCCAGAAATGATCTATGAACATCATTAAATAAGGATCCAACACCAAAAATAATTTATTTTCAAAAACCAGCATGAATCGAATCAAACTTCTTTTAGGTCAAAAATTTCAGAGATTCGATTCATGCTCATTTCTTCACCATTTTCAAAAACAACAAGTGCAGTGTGATCTGGGGAACATTTCTATAACATAAAATGAAGTTTCTAGAAAAATTGTTCTTGAGGTATACCAGAGGTTGAGCTTTCTGATTCTGGGCTTTCTGGCCTCCTCCCTTGTGCAAATCAACTTCAATGAACCCCCTGAGGATGATGTGAAGCTTAGAACAAATTTGTATGGCTTGGTTTGAAATTTTTGACTCTACTGCACCAGAAATCGTATTTGTGTTTGGCTGTGTTTCAGGCTATGGTGAAGGGTGGGAAATGCTCCTTAGGTCATGAGGAGATGATTGGTGAAAGAAAATTGAAGTTTGAGTGGCTGAGGAGTGAGTTTCGAAAGCTTGAAGGTTTTGACAAATTTTGGGCAATCTGAGTATGAGCAAGATTCAGGCTTGTGTGTTATGTGTTTTGTGTTGCTTGAGGTTTGTATAATGTGTAGTGATTGGTTCAGAGAGTTGTTGTGGCATAGTGTGATTGGTATGGTGTGAAATGCAAAAAGTCAAGATTTTGTACTTTGAGGTATGGGCATGGTGCAGGCCTGGTTTCTTGGGGTGTCTGGCCTCAGCTGACTTTGTGGAGAGTGTCGCTCCCGCCAGATGACACGGGGCTAAGAGGGGTACAGACGCGAACGGTCGGCGAAGGAGAGAACATGAAGATGAACTAAAAAGAGTCGACAGCTAGGCTTTTTTTTATCCCGAAGGAAAGGTAATGCTGCATAGACCTAGGAAGAAATGGATGAGACGGTCGCGAACCAGAGAAACTGAGAAAGGGGGTTGGTTACAACCTGGGAAGGTATTAGCACCCAGATTGTTCGTCTTACTCGACGGGATCCACGCTTGAAAGTTTGTGTTTAAAGGGGTAGTGTCAGTGTTATTCTGTGTGCAAAAGCTGGAAAAGGATGTACAGGTGTCAGTGCTAAAGAAGTGTGAAGTGAATAAAAGGAGTGTCAGTGCAAGAAAAGAGTGCAGTGTTCAAGACAATGAGGCTTAAAAGAATAATGCTGGAAGACGGGGAATATACAGAGACTTTTGTTCGATAACATTTAAGTTATGCCTACGTATCCTCTCATGCAATGAGGAAGTCAGAACACCGTAGTTCGACTCAAAGAGACTGAAAGATAAAATTGACTGATGAACTGCTTACTTGTCTATGCTCAAGTGTATGACCTGTCTGGCTCAGGTGCAAACTGTCTTGCATTAGACGGAAGAAGCGAGTTCTCATTTATGAGTGAATGAGATGAGAAAAGAATCCCGGAGGAGACAATTGTTGTTTGTTTTTGATGTTTTAAATCTTTTATTGCTTTTTGGAGTTTGTCATAGGAAAATGAGCTTAAGCCTAAACCAAGGGTTAGTAAACTCATCACATCCTCCCTCTGATTTGGGGTAATGAGAATACCTTAAGTATGAAGTAAACACTTCACACTTAATCACCATGATGTAGGATTAAGATCATTAACCTACTTGCATTTATTTAGAAGTTTTTGGAGTTTTTGTTTAATGTTAAGTAATGAGTTTAAGCCATAATCAAAGATTTAAGGGACCCATTACACCATCCTAATAGAAGGATGATAGATGAGAACACTTAAGCTGAGGAAGGCTCCTCAACTTAATCCATGATTAGGGATTAACCTCATGACAAAACAAAGCCTTTATTAGAGTGGATTTTAGTTAATGGTAAGATTAAGAAATGAATTTTATGGTTTGTAAGACAACTTGAGGGGGACTTGTCCATTAACACTAGGGTTAGTCCTTCTTAACCACTTAAGGAAGAATTAGAACCCTAATGCAAGGCCCAAGTTACAAGCTGGATGTCTTAGTGATTTATTAGATGAATTGGTTAAGATATTTAAACACATTAAGGGTTTAACACTTAGGATTAAAGTTATACATTTCATCCTAAGAGAAGGATGCATGCATAACCTTAATCACAAAGCCTTAAAACCTTTAAGGTTTAATCCCAGATTATGAGATGAGAAGAGAAGACACACACAAAAAGATGACACAAAGGTAAAACTAATGGGGGGACTAATCAAACCCTAATTGTGATCATGCTTGGGTATTCCTAGGGTTTATGAGGCTTGCAAGAGATCTTCAAGAAAAGCCACCAAGGAAGAAGCAAAGATGGAAGGAGGAGAAGCAGAAAGAAGCAAGTCAACTTACTTCACTTAAGAAGATAAGTTGCTTGAAGAAAGAAAGTGAGGAGGGACATGAATGAGCAAGCTCACTCTAAGACAAGTGCAAAATGCATCAATGAATGCATAAGAGAGATGAGAAGAGATTGTGAGAAGTGAAGGCAAATTCACTTCTCAAAGTAACTTACCACCTGAAATGTTAGTAAAAGAAAATGAAATGAAATGAAAATGGAATGAATGCAAGGATGCAAACCAAAACCAGAAGCATATTCATGATGCAAATGATGCAAAGAGATAATGCAAATGTATGTCATGAGATACAAATTATCATACAAGTGTGAGAATGCAAATGAAGCAAGAAAGGAGCATGAAAGTTCATGAATGCATATGAAATGAAATGAAGGCATAACATGGAAAATGGATGATGCAATGATCAAACATGATTCTAATATGTCCTAAGATGTCTTATATGTTATGTGAATGCACAAAATGTCATGGAAAGTTCTTATATGAAAGCTTGTGCAAGATGAATGCAAATGAAGATGAGAAATTAGGGTTATATGAACATGTGAGATGCAAAACTCAAAAACAGAAGCAAATCATAAGATAAAAAATTGAAAATGCACTCAAAAGAACCCTAAACCTATACTAGGTTACCATCCAAAGGGGGAGGTCAGAAGCTAAACCTAGAAGGAGTTATGAATTTCCTAAGTTTCTAGGGTTTTTTGGATGATCCTCAATGTAAAATTCCAAACAAATTGGAAATGAAAGATAAAAATGAAACAAAAATGTTTTTAGAAACTAGAAGTCATGCATAGAACAATGCAAAAGGAACCATTCACAAACTCAACTTGGTTTAAAAGTTATGAAATTTTGAAGTTAGGGTTAGAAAATGAACAATTTTAAGAACCCTAATTCATTGAAAAATGTCAAAGCATGATCAAAACCAAAAAGAAATTTGTATGGTGAGTTTGAAAATGTTTCTAAATGTCTAAGGATGTTCTCTGATTTTTTTGGTGATTTTTAAATACTTAAATGTATTTTTAATTAATTAATTTTCATTAATTAATTAAATAAAACATTTAAATAATTTAAAAATACCTTTTTAAATGCAAAAAATAAAAATAAAATATTTTTGGTTTTCTGAAAATTAATAAAATGTTTGATAAAAATTTTCAGAATTTTTTGATGATTTTTACTATTTTTAAAAATTCGTACAAAATAAATAAGGAAAAATGAAATAAAATTATAATAAGTGGAAAGTATGCAGAATGGAGGGATAGGATTAAAACTGGGTTTGGGTTTATTGACTGGCGCCACATCCAATGGCCCAAATTCAAATTTCACTAAACCTGATTAATTAATTAAATAATCCTAATTAATAACTAATGAAGAGATCTAGGCCATTCACTGCACGCGGGAAAGACTAATCTAACGGCTCAGATTCAAAAAGTGCCATAACCCTGATTAATCAAATTAATGACTCTCGGGTGGCCGGAGAAGACCTCCGGACATCTTCTCCGGCCAACCTCTCCCCTGAAAATCTTCAAATCACTCCCCAGGTCATGATAAACTCCCCAAACCTCCATAAATGATCCCTAAACCCCATAGAACAAGAATCCAGCAACATAATTCATTTATTTTGCACCATAATCATGATTCGAACAAAAACATAAAAATTGACAAAATTTCAGAACACGCATACACAGTCAATTCTCAACCATTCTTCAAAAATAAATGTTTAGTGTGATCAGGAGAGCAAACTCTATCATCTCATAACTAAAGAAACGATTTCTGGAAAAATGTTTCAAGAAGATACCTGAGATGAAGCTTTGCCAATGGAGCTGCTTGGGCCTTCTTCTTGATGCAAACACTCTCCTCTGACCACCCTTGAGATTCTTTGATGCTTTGATGGGGTGTATGTGACCTCTTTTTTGAAGTTCAGTTTAGGGAGGTGGAAAATCGTATTTGGTGTATGGTGGGTTTCAGGCCATTTCAATGGTTGGGTTTTGTTCTATGATTGATGCTAAGTTGAATGGTGAAAGAATTTTGAGGTTTTGATGGATGAGGAGTGAGTTTCGAAGAAAAATGCAAGGGAGGTGATTTTTGTGAACTAGGGCAATGTTGAGGATTCAGGCTTGGTTCTTGTGTGTTATGGCTTGCATAAAGCATGTATGTGAAGCTGTGATAGGTTGGAATAGTTGGTGTGGGCTATGCTGATTGGTATGGGTGAAAATGCAAAAAGTCAAGGTTGGTTGTACTTTGAGGTATGGGCTGGTTCAGGCTTGGTACAAAGGGGTGTCTGGTGCAGCAAGGATCAAGGATGGCCATGGAAATCACTTTGAGGCAATTCACCATGTTGAGACAAAGTTATGGGAGGTTTTGCAATTTGAAGAAAGTTTGGCCCCTTTGAGATTTCTTAATGGGAAAGGCATGGAATTTTGAAATTCTTTGGGAAATTCTGAGTTTTAGGCATTGCATAATGTTTGTATGATGATTAGAAGTTAATTTGAAGTCACAAAATGAATTGGCAAGAGGTTTTGCAAAAATCCCTTTTTGGCATGAAACTTGAAATTATGTGATTTTTGCCAACTTTGGAAAGCCATATCTTGAGTTCCAAAATGAATTAGATCTTGTTCTTGTAATTTTTGAAAAGGGAATGATCCAATCTACAACTTTCATGACCAATAATTTTTCATTTGAAGCATTTTTGGTTGAGAAAGAGGAGGTTGAAAAACTTTCCGAAAATGGAATGTTTTTATTACAAGTCATTTCCATTTTTGGCAACTTTTGGTTTTGCTCACTTTTCTTCAAATTTGTGAACTTCTAAGCACTTCAATGATCAAATAAAGACCATATAACTTCAATTTGATGAAAAATCCACTTTGGTTCCATGTTGAGGGGCCTCAGATGCCCTGATTTGGCTATGGCTTGCTCAAGAAGTTACCCAGTGATCAGATGACTTCCACAATTAATTTCTTCATCAAACTTGGTATGTATGATCCTTATAACATATTAAGACCAATAGAAACAATTATGACCAAAAAATTTGGAGTTATGGCCTCTGAAACCAAAACCCTAATTTTAGGTCATCTGTAGTTAAACCCTAGCTCTGCTTCCATGCCTTGCCAGTTCTTGTGATTCTTTGGCTTCCATGATCTTTGAGGGATATAATATGATGATTGAACATACATGGACCCTCTTGAGGTGATTAAAGACCTTTGGAGTGGCTCAAATGGATCTTGGATTGCTCAGATCACAAACCCTAGATGCAGATGAACTTGAACCAATGCAGTGAAGCAAAAACGTAATATGAGATGGTATGGTCAAACTAATGCAAATATGAAAGATCACAAGTCATGGTGTGAACTTAGAGAGGGAAAATTTGGGGTGTTTACAGAGAGCCATGGAATTGGTTTTGATATGCTGGCACAAGTGGATGAAGAGTTTCATACCATTTTGCAATTCTCGAAAGTTTTGGCCCTTTTTTATTTCTTGAAGTTCAAGTCATGAAAATGCATGGTTCAAAGCACAATTCTGATGTTTAGAGGCCCCATTTACATATTGTGAAGTGTTTTTGTCCATTTGAAGTCATTAGAATGCTTGAATATGCCAATTTGCAAAATCCCTTTTTGACATGAAACTTGAAATTTTAGGATTTTTGCTACCTTTGAAAGGCCATGTCTTGAGTTCTAGGATGAATTAAGACATGTTCTTGTACTTTTTGAAAATGTAAAGACCTAATCTACAACTTTCATGACCAAAAAGTTTTCATTTGAAGCATTTTTGGTTGAGAAAGAGGAGGTTGAATAACTTTCCCAAAATGGAAAGTTTCCATTACAAGTCATTTCCATTTTTGGCAAGTTTGCAAATGGCTTAAAAATTTTCAATATTGTAAACTTAAAACCTCTTCTAAGATCAAATAAAGATCATAGAACTTCAATTTGATGAAAATACCCCTTTGGTTCCATTGTTGGGGGCCTTAGATGCCCTGATTTTGACTTAACTTGCTCAGAAATTTACCTCGTGAACAAATGACTTCCACAATGAATTTCTTCATAAAACTTGGTACACGTGATCCTTATAACATCTTAAGAACATTAGAAACAAGAATGGCCCAAAAATTTGGAGTTAAGCCCTCTGAAACCAAAACCCTAATTTTGGTCATTTGTGTAGTGAAAACCCTAGCTCTGCTTCCATGCCTTGCCAATTCTTGTGATCTCTTGATTTCCATGAACTTTTAGGGACATAATATGATGGTGGAATACACATGGACCCTCTTGGAATGATTTGAGGCCTTTGGGATGGATCAGATGGATCTTGGATTGCTCAGATCACAAACCCTAAATGCAAATGAACTTGAACTATGCAGATGAAACAAATATGCAATATGAGATGTAATGCTTATGCTAAAACAAAAATGAAATATCACAAGCCATGGTGTGATATGAGTGAGGGCAAATTTGGGGTGTTTACAGGTAGACAACACAGCTCAGCTCTCGGTATTTTCTTTTATGGATGGATTTTTCGGATACAATCAGATTAAGATGTCACCTGAAGACATGGAGAAGACAACTTTCATCACACCTTGGGGCACGTTCTGCTACAAAGTAATGCCATTTGGTCTGAAGAACGTCGGTGCAACATATCAACGGCTATGGTAACATTATTCCACGATATGATCCATAAAGAAATTGAATGCTATGTGGATGATATGATTGCCCAGTCCCTTACAGAGGAAGATCATCTGGTGAATCTACTGAAACTATTCAAGCGTCTGAAGACGTATCAGTTAAGGTTGAACCCCAACAAATTCACATTCGGGGTACGTTCTGGTAAGCTACTGGGTTTTATTGTAAGCGGAAAAGGAATTGAGGTTAATCCCGATAAAGTCAAAGTTATTCAGGAAATGCCCGCACCTAAGACTGAGAAAGAAGTTCGAGGGTTCTTAGGTAGATTGAACTACATCTCAAGGTTCATATCTCATGTCACTGCAACCTACGAACCCTTGTTCAAGCTGTTAAGAAAAGAGCAAACAGTAAGGTGGAACGATGACTATCAGAGAGATTTTGACAAGATCAAAGAATATCTATAAGAACCTCCAATTCTCATGCCTCCAGTTGAAGGAAGACCTCTAATCATGTACTTGACAATATTAGAAGAGTCGATGGGGTGTGTGTTGGTCCAGCATGACGAGCTGGTCGAAAAGAGTATGCAATATACTACCTAAGCAAAAAGTTTACCGACTGTGAACAATGTTATTCACTGCTCGAGAAAACTTGATGTGCTTTAGCGTGGGCTGCTCGCCGACTAAGACAGTATATGTTGACTCATACTACCTTATTGATCTCAAAGATGGATCCAGTCAAGTACATATTTGAGAAGCCAGCACTTACCGGAAGGGTTGCAAGATGGCAAATGATTCTAACAGAGTATGACATTCAGTACACCTCTCAAAAGGCCATCAAAGGCAGTGTATTGTCTGACTATCTGGCTGAGCAACCCATTGATGATTACCAGCCTATGAGATTTGACTTCCCTGATGAAGACATCATGTTCTTAAAAGCAAAAGATTGTGAAGAGCCTATTCACACTGAAGGGCCTGACCCAGAAGAAGCATGGACTATGATGTTTGACGGGGCAGTTAATTGCAACGGTCGTGGGGTTGGTGCAGTGCTTATTACACCTAAAGGGGTTCATATGCCTTTCTCAGAAAGGCTCACCTTTTCCTGCACTAACAACGAAGAAAAATACGAAGCTTATACCATGGGTCTTGAGGAAGCCATTGACCTCAGGATCAAAACCTTGAATATATTTGGAGATTCAGCTTTGGTGATCAACCAGACCAACGGCAAGTGGTATACTCATCAAGAGCATCTGATTCCCTATCGTGACTATACGAGGAGATTGTTGACCTTCTTCACAATAGTTAAGCTTGAATACATCCCTCGAGATGAGAATCAGTTTGCAGACGCTTTGGCTACCATTTCATCCATGATCAAAGTACAAGCTGCCAATTATGTACCTCGGATTTTGGTATCCAGACTGGACAGACCGGCATATGTATTATCTGTAGACACTATCACTGATAACAAGCCTTGGTACCATGACATCAAATGCTTCTTGGAGACTCAGACATACCCACTTGAGGCATCGTCAAATGATAAGAAGACATTAAGAAGGCTAGCCGGAAGTTTCTTCCTCAATACTGATGGTTCCCTGTACAAGCGAAACTTCGACATGGTCTTGCTCAGATGTGTTGACAAGAAGGAAGCAGACCTACTAATGCACGAAGTACATGAAGGTTCTTTCGGTACCCATGCTGGAGGACACACTATGGAAAAAAAGTTATTAAGATCGGGTTACTACTGGATCACAATGGATGCAGACTGTTGTACATATGCCAGAAAATGCCACAAATGACAGATCTACGCAGATAAGGTGCATGTGCCTCTGAATCCTTTGAATGTAATGTCTTGACCTTGGCCCTTCGCCATGTGGGGAATTGATATGATTGGAAAGATTGAAACAACTGCTTCAAATGGTCACAGATTCATCCTGGTAGCCATTGATTACTTCACCAAATGGGTTGAAGCAGCTTCGTATGCAAATGTCACCAGGCAAGTGGTAGCTCGATTTCTGAAAAGGGATATCATCTGTCGATATGGAGTTCCCGAGCGAATCATTACTGATAATGGTTCCAATTTGAACAATAACATGATGGCAGAACTTTGCCAGGACTTCAAAATTCAACGTCACAACTCTTCTCCTTACAGGCCAAAGATGAATGGCGATGTTGAGGCCGCTAACAAGAACATCAAGAAGATTGTGCAAAAGATGGTAGTCACATACAAGGATTGGCACGAAATGCTACCATTCACCTTGCATGGGTACCAAACCTCTATCAGAACATCTACTGGGGCAACACCTTATCAACTCGTGTATGGTATGGAGGCTGTTCTACCTGTTGAAGTTGAACTACCCTCCTTATGGGTAATGATGGATGTGAAACTGGATGAAACATAATGGGTCCGATCTCGATATAATCAACTGAGTCTGAATGAAGAAAAAAGATTAGCAGCCATCTGTCATGGGCAGTTATATCAAAAGCGAATGAAGAAAGCCTTCGTTCAGAAAGTCAGACCTCAGGAATACCAAGTGGGAGAGCTTGTTCTGAAAAGACTTCTTCCTCCTCATACAGACCACATGGGAAAATGGACACCAAACTACGAAGGCCCATTTGTCGCTCCCACCAAAATGACACCCAGGTCAGAAGGGGTACAGACGCGAACGGTCGGTGAAAAGGAGATGAGGACACACAAGGGTGAACTCAAAAGAAAAGAAAAGAGTCGCCAGCTAGGCATTTTTATCCCGAAGGAAAGGTAATGCTGCATAAACCTAAGGAAAGATATGGATAAGACGGTTGCGAACCAGAGAAACTGAGAAAGGGGGTTGGTTACAACCTGGGAAGGTATTAGCACCCAGATTGTCCGTCGTACTCGACGGGATCCACGCTTAAAAGATTTGTGTTTAAAGAGGTAGTGTCAGTGCATTTTGTGTATCAAAGCTGGAAAGAATGCAAGTGTCAGTGTAAAAGAAGTGTGAAGTATATGAGAGAAGTGTCAGTGTAAGAACAAGGATGAAATGCTCATGACCATGAGGCTTAAAGAATAAGGCTAGAAAGAGGGGGAATATACAGAGACTTTTGTTCGATAACTGTTATGTTATGCCTACGTATCCTCTCGTGCAATGAGGAAGTCAGAACACCGTAGTTCGACCCAAAGAGATTGAAAGATAAATTGACTTGTGAACTGCTTGCTTGCCTATGCTCAAGTGTATGACCTGTCTGGCTCAGGTGCAAACTGTCTTGCATTAGACGGAAGAAACAAGTTCTCGTTTGTGAATGAATGAGATGAGAAAAGAATCCCGAAGGAGACGATTATTGTTTGTTTTTTGTGTTTTCAGTCTTTTATTGCTTTTGAAAGTTTGTCATAAGTTAATGAGCTTAAGCCTAGACCAAGGGTTAGTAAACTCATCACATCCTCCCTTTGATTAGGGGTAATGAGAATACCTTAAGTGTGAAGTCAGCATCTCACACTTAATCACCATGGTGTAGGATTAAGATCATTAACCTACTAGGGATTATTTAGATGTTTTTGTTTAGTGTTAAGTAATGAGATTAAGCCATAATCAAGGATTTAATGGACTCATTACACCATCCTAATAGAAGGATAATAGATGAGAACATTTAAGCTGAGGAAAGCTCCTCAACTTAATCCATGATTAGGGATTAACCTCATGACAAAACAAAGCCTTTATTAAGATGGATTTTAGTGAATGGTAAAATGGAGAAGTGAATTTTAGGGTTTGTAAGACAACTTGAGGGGGACTTGTCCATTAACACTAGGGTTAGTCCTTCTTAACCAATTAAGGAAGAATTAGAACCCTAATGCAAGGCCCAAGTTACAAGCTTGATGTCTTGATGATTATTATGTGAATTGATTAAAGGATTTAAACAACATTAAGGGTTTAACACTTAGGATTAAAGTTAAACACTCCATCCTAATAGAAGGATGCAGGCATAAGCTTAATCACAAAGCCTTAAAGCCTTTAGGGTTTAGTCCCTGATTATGAGATGAGAAGAGAAAACTCAAAGAGGCACAAAGGTAAAAGCTAAGTGGGGGACTAATCAAACCCTAATTGTTATCATGCTTGGTCATTCCTAGGGTTAATGAGGCTTAAGAGAGAAAGGTCTTCAAAGAGCCACCAAGGAGAGAAGCAGATGAAAGGAAGAAGGAGCAGAGAGAAGCAAGACAACTTGCTTCACTTAAGAAGACAAGTTGCTTGAGGAAAGAAGGTAAGGTGAACAAGAATGAGCAAGCTCAATCCAAAGCACAAGATAAAATGCAGCAATGATGCATAAGAGAGATGAAAAGAGATTGTGAGAAGTGAAGGCAAATCCACTTCTCAAAACAACTTACCACCTGAAAAGTTAGCAAAAGAAATGAAATGTAATGCAAATGAGATGAAATGTGATGATGCAAACCAAAACCAGAAGCATGAGTATGATGTTAATGATTCTAAGAGATGATGCAAACATGAGGCAAGGCATTAGAATGATCATACAAACATATGGATGCAAGAGAAGCATGCTTTGAACCATGAATGTTCATGAAAAGTTATGGAATGCAAAAGACATGTAACATGGCAAATGAAAGATGCAATGATCAAACATGATTCTAATATGTCCTAAGATGTATATTGAATCAAATGAATACACAAAATGTCATGGCAAGTCATGGTATGCAAGCAAATGGAAGATGGATACAAAGGAAGGCATAAATTAGGGTTATATGCAACATACAAAGCAAAAATCCAAAACCAGAAGCAAATGACATGATAAAAATTTGAAAATGCAATCATAGATACCCTAAACCTATACAAACTCACTACCCAAAGGAGGGGATATAACTCTTAACCTAGTGAGAGTTATGAATTTCCTAAGATTGCTAGGGTTTTAAGGTACCTTGTCAAGAAAAATGCCAAACAAATTGAAAATGCAAGATCAATTCAAACCAATTTTACCCTATAAACTACATGCTATACAAGACGCAATGCACAAAGAATCATTGTCCAACTCTCAATGGTTAGGCAGAAATGAATTTTTGAAGTTTGAAACAAAATATTGCCTTGAAATGAAATTAATTCCAAAGAAAATTATCAAAAGGCATCAAGATCAAAAAATAAATTTGGTTTGAGAGTGGGACAATGTTTCTAAATGTTTCTAAATGCTATGTGAATTTTTTTGTAATTTTTAAATACCTAAATGTATTTTTAATTAATTAATTTTCATTAACTAATTAAAAATAATCATTTAAATGATTTAAAAATAATTTTTAATGCAAAAAATAAAAATAAAAATATTTTTGTGTTCTGAAAAATAATGAAAACCTTGACAAAAATTTTCATAATTTTTAAACATTTTTTACTATTTTAATTAATTCGTGCAAAATAAATCAAAAGAAAATGAATTAAAAATTAAAATAATGAGAAGTATGCATAATGAAGGGACCAGATGGATTCTGGGCTGGGAAAGGTTGACTTGGCGCCACATCCAATGGCCCAAGTTCAAACCTGGCTAATTCTGGTTTTAAAATTAATTAAACTGGATTAATTAAGTTAATTGAAAATTAGGGCTAAATGATGAGATCCTGGCCATCCAAACGCGCGCGGGTCAAACAAAGTCAAACGCATCCACGGCCAAAATTCAAAGTTCATTAATGACACAGGTTTAACCCTAATCAACTTCAGGCGATCGGAGATGAGCTCCGGTCGTCTTCTCCGGCAGGGCCAAAACCCTAGTTTCCTCTACAGGCTACCCCAAGTCAAATTAATTGCCCAGAAACCTTCCCCTCCCCAAACTAAACCTAAATCCATCATCAAAAACCATTTATCAGCCATGAACAAAGACAAACGAACTCAAACACATTCACGGGCAAAACTTCAGAGAGGCATAAAATGTTCATTTTCACACTATTTTAAAATCTAAAAGCACCAGAGTGATCCCCATGATGTGCTCTTTCATTTTGTAACAAAAATAACAAGCTCTGAAAAGTTGGAATTTTGAAGCTACCTGAGATGAAGAACTGTGAAGATGAGCTTTCCTGGCCTTTCTCTTATGCAAACTGCCTCTCCTGAACCTCCTGAGCTCAATGGAATGCTTCAAAACTTTTGTTGATGGCTGATTTGTGAAGATGATTTCTGGTGTATCAGATTTTACAGTTGTGTTCTAGGGGGTTTCAGGCTGTTTTAATGGTGGGCTTTTGTTCCATGGAGGATTTGTGGTTCGCTGGTGAAGAAAGAACTGAGGTTTCATGGCTGTGTAAGGAAATTCGAAGAGGAAGAGCTTTTTGACAGAATTTTGTGGATGCAAAAAAGTGGGAGTGTTCAGCTTGTGTGTGGTCTCTTTTGGATTGCTTGATGTCCACATATCATGCTCTGGTTGGGCAGAGAGTTGGTGTGTCACTGTGGGATTGGTATGGGCCTTTGTGCAAAAAGTCAAGATATGGTGTACCTTAGGCATGGCTCGGGTCAGAGGCAATCTAGAGGCTTGTCCTGCCTCAGCTTGAGTCAAGGATGGCCCTTGGATGGTTCATGAGAGGCTGCTGCATTTGGATCATGAGTTGGAAGGGTTTTTGCAACTTGACAACTTGTTACTTCTCATGACTTTTGGCTATGTACATGTGAGAAAACTTTGCTGAATTTTGGTGTGTGATGCCTCATGAAGTCATGGCAATGTATTGAAACCAGCTAGAGATCAAACAAACCCTTTGAGAATCAATTTGCAAGAAATCCCTCTTTGCACTTTCATGAAAAATGACTTATGGTTATGTGAAAATCAAGGCATAGAAATAGAAAATTCTTTGGGCCAAACTGATTTTTAGACATTGATTTATGTTTGTATGAAGATTAGAAGTCCATTTGATAGCACAATTTGTCTTGGCAAGTGGTTTTGCAACTTTGCCTCTTTGGTAGAAAACTTGAAATTATGTGATTTTTCCCAACTTTGACAAGCCATAACTTTTGATCCAAAATGAATTAGAACAAGTTCTTGTACTTTTTGAAAAGGGAATGATCCATTCTACAACTTTCATGACCAAATTTTTCTCATTTGAAGCATTTTTTAATCAAAAAGCAAAGGCTGAAAAAGTTTCCCAAAATGGCAAGTTTCCATTACAAGTCATTTTCCCAAAAAGTCAACTTTGCAAATGGCTTGAAATTATTCAATTTTGTGAACTTCTAACATCTTCTATGATCAAATAAAGATCATACACAATAAAAATGATGAAGAACACCCTTTGGTTGGGTCATTGAGGGCCTCAGATGCCCTGATTTTGCACTGACTTCCTCAAAAAGTCAACTCTTGATCAAATGCCTTCCCCATTAAATTTCTTCATGAAAATTGATATGTAGGATCCCTATACCATATAGAGACCAATAGAAACAATAATGACCAAAAAATTTGGAGTTATGGCCTTTGAAACCAAAACCCTAATTCTAGGTCATCTGTGCAGTTAAACCTGGCTCTGCTTCCATGCCTTTCTCAGTTCTTGTGATTCTTTGACTTTCTTGACTTTGTGAGGATACAATATGATGCTTGAACATACATGGACCCCTTTTAAGTGATTGATGACCTCTGGAGTGGCTCAAATAGCTCTTGGATTGCTCAGATCACAAACCCTAGATGCAGATGACTTTGAGCCAATGCAATGAATCAAAAATGTGGTATGAGATGTTATGATTGAACTTATGCATATGAAGAGATCACAAGCCATGGTGTGAATGGGTGAGGGCAAATTTGGGGTGTTTACAGCTGCCCCTATTCAAACATGAGTTAGCTGTGCAGGATGTAAGCAACGGCTTGACAGGCAAACAAGATAACTTGTGGTTGAATACTAAAGACAATCCAAAATTTGCACTCACAGAATGAAGAAGAAAAGGTATATAGATTGTAAAGGAAAATAAAGTATATTATAAAGTGCGGGCGGCGGAGGACGACCGTCGAGCAGAGGACGACTGCTGGGGAAAGAGCAATGACGGGGACAGCCGACGTGCTGGGGATATAAGAGATTATGATGGGGACGACCATCAAGTAAGATTATCTGGGGGTTACAGGTGAATGAAATAAATGATGAGGTACGGTCATCAAAGGTGAAGGAAGGTCACCTAGCAGGGACGACTGCTTTGTTGGGGATAAGATGAGGGACGGTCATCTAAGGTGAAGGACGATCACCGGGCAAGGTACGGTTGCCAAAAGTATCGCGACATAGGACGAATGCCGGATAAAAAAGGTCGACGATGGGGACGGCCATCGGATAAGCATGATGAAGGACGATTATCAAGAGGTGAAGGACGATCACCTAGCAGGGTACAGCTGCTCTCGGGGTTTATCATGACATAGGACGAATGCCAGATAACAAGATCAACGACGGGGACGACCATCGGATAAAGTGATGAAGGAAGATCATCAAAAAGGTGAAGGACGATCACCTAGCAGGGGACGGCTGCTAAATATCATGACATAGGATGAATGCCGGATAGAAAAGGGTTCCAATAATGGAGACTCCGCTGGGGAAAGGATGAGGGACGGTCATCCAAAGGTGAAGGACGATCACCGGGCAGGGTACTGCTGCCGAAAGGTATCATGACATAGGAGGAATGTCAGATAGAAAAGAAGTTTTGCTGGGATTTGCTGGGACAAGTAAACACGGACGAGTGTCTATATCCAAGGAATGAGAGGTATGAGTGTTTGGGTACTGTGTATAGACTAAAGATGCGGACGAGCATCCTTAAGACTATGATACGGACGAGTATCAGTAGAAACAAACGCTGACGCATGTTCAGAGATGATGATACGGACGAGTACCAACTGGTTAACAAAGAACACGGACGAGTGTCGAATCTGAGGGGATATAAGTAGTGTACACAAGATACGGACGAGTATCTGTAGGAGTAATAAGTATGAGTGAAACAATGACAAGTGTCTAACTTGCTGGGGAGGGTGACACGGACGAGTGTCAAAAGGTATATTTCATTTATCTTTGAGTTTAAGATATTTTAGCAATAGTCAAGATTTAGGTTGTCTTTCTAACCTCATCCTTTAGTTTCAGTGGTTCTTTAGGACATAGTTTGACTTTAATTCAATTAATTCCTTTAGAAACTTTTGAATTGGTTTAGCTACTGACTTTTTAATTATGTCACCTTATAAGATGCTTTAGGCTTAGGTATTGACCTTAGAAGCTCACTAACATCTTTTCTTTGATAATGTGAATTGTTTGTGAAGTTTATCATGTAACAATTGTTCATACTTCTTCATCATGCTAACTCTTGTTTTGTAGGGGGAAGATGAGGTAATTACTTTATTCTTTATCTCTTATGAATTTATTTGTTTTTCCTAAGCACCATTGTGCTCTGTTCATAGGTTCCCTTTCCTCTCTTTAGATTCAACATAACTTCCTTAGGAAGTAAGTTGAATTCTAACTTGTTCTTTCTTCTCCTTAGGTTAGAATACCTCATTAACCATAGGACCACACTTGTACATAATAAGATGACTTAGGGTTGTGTCTTAGTCTCCGATTAGCTTTGACCTTTTCCTTTTGAGTCTTTCTCTTCTCATCTTCAAACAAAAAAAAACACTTAATAAAGGCATGAAAAGATCCCTTGTGTATAGCCTTATTCCATGGGCACTTACATTCATTCCATCTTGGAACGGTGTAGGCTTGTCTAGCATGATGTACAAGTCTCATCATGGGGTTATTTCACAAAGAAAATTTAAAAGACATTTCTTCACAAAAGCTACAAAAACATGTAATAAAGTTCAACAAGCTAGTGAACTTAAACCCCAATCCTAGGAAACAAGTCTTGGATAAATTCTCCTTGCTTTGTGTGCTTGTTCTATTATTCCATCATGGAATGTAGTAGCAAGTACACATTCCATGTAAAAGAGTTTGAATTCAATTCCTTGTGCCAAATTCATACAAAACTCTTAAAAATCAAACAACAAACAATAAGCGACTTTCCTGTGGGAACTTCTTTTCTCATCTCATTCATTCTAAGCGCGAACTCGCGACGACTTGTCTCATTTGCAAGATGGTAAATGCACTCGTACCAGACGAGCTTGCAACACCTGAGCATAGACATACGCAGTTCCAGCTATAAAAAACATAAACAAATAGTTCCCGCCTTAGTTAGGCGAACTACGTCGACTCTGATCCTCATTTTTCTAATGAGGTACGTAGGCAGCAGGGTTGGGCCCGTTCGAGCACATTCTTTATTTTCCCTACATTTTCCCCATTCTTTCTTTCCATTCTCTTTTCCAGTTCCCTTCCTCATTTCCAGTTCCAGTTAGCAGTTCATTTGTTTAGCAGCATCTTATTTTCTCACCCTTTGAAGCAAACAAGCAAGCGTGGATCCCGTCGGGTACGACGGACAATTTGGGGTGCTAATACCTTCCCAGGTTGTAACCGACTCCCGAACCCAGATCTTTGGTTCGCAAGGCCTCGTCTTTTCCTTCTTCCTCGGGTTTGTGCAACATTACCTTTCTCGTTCTTTCGGGATAAAAATGTCTGGCTGACGACTCTACCCTTTCTGTGCCACTTTCGCGTTTGAACCAGGATGAAAATCCCGGGAGCGACAGTAAGCATTTGAAGTCTTGACATCTTGACTTTAGAGGTTCCTTCATTAGTGTTTCTGATAATATCCTAGAATTTCTTGGCCATTTGATAGTGATGCACCTGTCTAAATATGTTTTTATCAATGCCATTGAACAAGGCATTCAAGGCTTTAGAATTCCATAGTGCCAACTCATCCTCATCCTTGCTCCAATCATCCTCGGGCTTCAAAGTTTTATTGCCATCTTTATCAGTATTGACGGGATGTTCCCATCCTCTATCAGCAGCTTTCCATGCCTTTTTGTTTAGAGATTTTAAGAAATAAATCATGCGAGGTTTCCAATAATCATAGTTAGAACCATCCAGAATAAGTGGTATGTGCCTGAATCCTTCATATTTGTCCATGGTACTAGAATAATGCCCCTAGATCTCACCCAAAAAAACAGGCAGGGTGCCTGCTCTGATTCCAATTGAAATTCTGACAACTGATATACGATGTCGAATATGATGTCATGACACCAATATCTTACAAGTTAAAACAAATAAATACGCAAATGCATAAATAAATAACACAGAGAATTGATAACCCAGATCGGTGCAAACACATCTACTCTGGGGGCTACCAAGCCAGGAAGGAACTCCACTATCATTAGTATCAATTCAAAGATCCATAGAAAACACCCTAGTTTGCAATCTTTTCATTTAATCTCTACCCAATGAAAGTTCTACCTAGGAACTCCTAGATATGAGACCCCTCTCACTCCCCCTCAATCACAACAGTGATCTTAAACAAACAAATCAGAAAATACGAAGGCACTCTTCAAAACAATCTTTGACCTTGCTTCAAAGCTTCAGTCAAATACAAAAACCCTTGCTTAAAAGCTTTGAGTGTACAAAATACAAATGAACACCTAGTCCAAAACAATCATCAAAAAGACAATTGTTTGGCTCACAAGAAAACTAAAAACACACGAAAATGCTGAATGAACAATCCTTATTTTTCACATCTTCACACTAGGGTAAAGCAGCCTTTAAGTAGAAACTTGAATGGGAATGGGCCTGCTGAACTTGCACACATCAGATAAAATATTTCCTTAAATAAAGGAACAAAAATAGCAACAACAAATGTTCTGTTAAAATAACTCCAAGCTGAATCCTTCTTTTCCTTCTGATAAACTGAGCAATTAAACATAACAAATCTCAGGTTTAATGACAGCAAAACGCATGCACAAAATAAGATTCATCTAGGTCTTCAGGCCCAGTCAGAGATTTCATGACATCAGTCTTGACATCCTGATAAAAATAGTTGCATACTAAAATCTTCACACATGCATAATGCTTAAATCACATGTCATAACATTTCATATGACATCCAGAAACAGACACATGTTTTACCACAAAATGTAGCCAGTCTAAAACATCTACATATTTCATCAAATTAGGGTATCTTGCTTGGAAAATGTGTCTCATTAGTCAACTACTAATTGGGAATCGAGCTTCAATATGAGGCGGGTTGTTTCGTCTTCTTTTAATGAAAATATTCTGGCAATCAAGGCATTATGTTCCTCCTCGTGACCCCGTGCCTGAAATTTCAAACATAGAGAAAATATTGATGTTAGCTTAGTTAGTACTTCATTGTTGGGGAGCACAACTCTGCTCAGGACCCCCTTGTTTGGGATCTCTTATTCTACAATTGTTTTTCTTTTTCTTCTCGTGCTCTTCCAGGAGGAGGATACTTAATGGCAGAGTTGAATTCTACAAAAGGTATATTGTTCCTTATGGTTATGTCTGGAGATGGAAGTCGCCTTCCGTAGTTCTGATTTAATTCCTCCTTAAACATAATGCATAAGTCTTCATGCATGTAGATATTGATCATATGGACCTTAAGGCATGTTCTAGAGCTTGTCTCATTTTGTGGCTCTTTTTTTCCTTAATTTCAAGCTATCCTTGTAACACTTTCTTGCCAACCCTTGGTCACCTTTGATTATCCCAACCTGACCTTCACCGAGTGAGAATCTCATGGTGAAGTATAAAGTTGATAATGAAGCTTCCAGAGCATTGAATGAGGGTCTACCTATAATGATGTTATAGAGTAAGGCGGCGTTGATAATGAGGTATCTGACTCGGACAATCTTTGCATTATCTGTGTACCAAAGGTTGTTGTTAATTCCAAGTTTCCGAGTACATGTACACGTTCTCCTGATAATCCTATAAGACTCCCCTTAAATGGTAGAAGCTCGGTGGCATCAAGTCCCATTCTGTGGAAGGTATCCCAGTATAATACATATGTTGAATTGTCAGGGTCTATTAGTACTTTTTCACACTCCAATATCGTATTAATACTTTATGACCATAGGATCATTTTCGTGGGCTAGAACTCCTACATCGTCTTGCTTAGAAAATGTGACTGCACTAGGATCCTCATTCATCTTTTTTTGGAGGGATTGATCAATGTGAATGACCGCCCGTATCTCTTCCTGGATGAGTTGGCTTCACCTCTGCTTTCAAAGCCTCCGGCTATGGTGTTAATGTGTGACGGGAAACATTCATTTCATGACACTCCATGGCATTTGAACCTTTCTTTCATGATGTTTTCTCAGAACTCGGGTCGTCTCGACGAGGACTCCTCTTATTGTTCTATGAATGTGAATCTTTTACATATGATAAGAGATGACCCCTCTGGATTAGAGCCACAATTTCTCTTTTCAATTGCTGGTAATCTTCTATATGATGACCCTTTATTCTATGATAGTTTCACCATGCCTCCGGATCCCTCCCCATGATCGCATTTTCCCTCTTTGGACGATTAGGTTTTGGTAACAAGTTCAGGTGACCGACTTCCTTCAAGATGTCGCCTCTCTGGGTTTTCAGTGGAGTGTAGTTTCTTTCCGGCTCAGGAGTTGGTTTATACGGCCTAGGGGAATTTCGTTCTCGGGTAGCTAGCCAAGGTGATTCCTTCTTCCTACTTGGAATTTCCTCTTTAATTTTTGTTCTTTTCGTACCATCCCGAGCCTTTTTCTCTTGGTTGCTTTCTTCACCTTTTATGCAGCCTTCAGCCCGGGATATGATTTCGTCCATATGGATGGCCAGTTTCTGAGCCAGGGATTCATTGAATTGCTCGGCTCATAGTCCATTTTGAAAATATCATGCAAACAACTCCTGGTTAGGATGGGATACCTTAAGAGTTTCTTCATTGAATCTTGCTAGATACTCTCGGAGGGATTCAGAATACCTATGTCGAACACCAAATAGAGTAGTATTGGACACCCTCTGGAGCTTTCTTGCTGAGAAATATTGTACCAATTTTTTGGTCAGGTCTTGGTAACTTGTAACAGAGATACGTGGAAGAATCATATACCACATGAGTGTCATGTCTTTAAAAGTACCAGCTATGAGTTTACATTTCAACAAATTTGTGGGCGCCACTATAGCCATTTAATTTTTCACAACTATAACATGCTCCTGAGGATATGTCTCGCCATCATATGTTACTAATGATGGTGTTTTGAAATCATCTGGGATGTGATCATCCCAAATTTCTTGAGATAGAGGTTGTGGTTCGAGTACTTCCTCCTCTGCATCCTCTTCAGTTTGAGTCTTCTGTTGTTGTGTGTGTACATTGTCTTGCAATGATTTGTTCTGATGACGCATATCCTCCATCATAGATAAGAGTTGTGCCATGGTAGGTGGAGGATCACTTCCATCGCCTGGCATGCTGATAGTAGCTATTACGGCCTGGGAAATGTTTACCAAGCCCAATGGTGGGCGCCAAATTTGGTTAGAACACCAAAGGTGCTAGATCCCATCCTAGTGAACAAGGAGAGTTACGCTGTTTGTATTGTGTATTACTTTGGGGGGTTCGAGAACTATATTGAAGCAGTAAGTCTCAAGATAAGTGTATCTTGCTTATACCTTTGGCGGGAGCCCCATTTATAGTTATCCACTAAATCTGCCATTAGGAAGGACATTAAGAGATGTCCCATGGCCTTTTGTCGTTGTAGACCATTCAACGTGTAACTTTTCTTCATCATTGTCTGCCTTGAAGGCTTATTAACGGTTGCATTGATGCGCTAAAACCGTTACGACTTTTTGGATGACAAATGAATGAGTGTCTAGAAGCCGGGTTATAGAGGTTAAATGTTCGTCCTCATAGGAGACGGGTTGGTGTGACGGGTGGTATGGATATGATGTAGCGTGAGGCCGCCCGGGTTATGGTTGTTGTTCATATCTTATTTCTAATTCAATTACTTTTGTTCTTGTAATCGTGTTCATATCCGAATATATATCCCGCCTTGGAAATATTTTAGATATGAACAAATATAATTTTGAAAAGGTTAGTGATGTAGAATCAGCGAAAGAAGCATGAGAAATTTTGGAAAAGTTGTTTGGAGGCGCGAAAAAGGTGAAAGAGGTGAGGATACAAACTCATAAAAGGACTTATGAATTGCTTCAGATGGAAGACAATGAAAGCACAACTAATTTCTTCACAAGGTTTACAAAACTTGTAAATCAAATAAAGGTATGTGGAGAAGTGTTGACATCAATATCAGTTGTTGCAAAGATCTTGAGGTTGTTAGCTCTAAATTTTGACCATGTGGTAATGCCATAGAATATTTATAAGAGTTGTCGACATTAACAAAGGAAAATCTTCAAGGGACACTTGAATCTCATGAACAAATAACAGCTGAAAGAGTTGTAGGAAATTTGAAGAGTGGTGTGGCTTTGCAAGTGCAATCAACAATAGAAAAGAAAGGAAATGGGAAGTTGGAATGGAAACAAAGGCAGAGGAGGCTATAATAATTCGACTGGTCGAAATTAGTAAAAAGGAGGTTGATCGAATCAGAGAAAATCATGGAACCAAGGAAACCAAAGAGGTGGTGATGCAGGGAGAGGAAGAGGTGGTTGTCGAAAACCTGACAAAAGTCACATTCAATGTTACAATTGTCAGAAGTATGGTAATTATTCTAGTGATTGTCCTGAAAAGCAGAAAAATCAAGAAACTGATGCAAGGCTGGCAAAACATGAAGAAGAAGAAGAAGACATGATGCTGATGGTCACAACGAAAGATGAAGAAACAATTCAGGACCAATGGTACTTGGACTCAGGATGTTCGTCAAACATGTCTGGAAGGAAAGATTTGTTTGTCAACATAAAGCCATCAATGAATAACACAATGAAATTTGCAAATGACAATACTCTAGCAGTTGAATGTATTGGTGATGTTTTAATTATAAGGAAAGATGGAAAGAGGTCAATAATTTCCAATGTATTGTACATACCTGGCATGAAGAGTAATTTTCTCAGTATAGGGAAGTTGATAGAAAATAACTACAAGGTGTCTATTGAAGACAAGATGATGAGAGTTCTCGACGCAGGTGGTAGATTGATCTTGAAGGCTCCAATGTATCAAAATAGAACCTTCAAGGTTGAACTCAATGTGATGGGGCATAAGTGCCCTATAAATGCAGCCAAAAAATATGAATGTATTTGGCATTATAGACTTGGACATCTCAATTTCAAAGACATCAGAGATATGAAGAGAAGAAATATGGTTTCATGATTACTAGAAAATCGATATCCCAAATGAAGTATGTGAAGAATATATGCAGGAAAATTAACACAATAATATCTTTAGCAAGGATGCAGGAAGCAGATCGAAGGCAAGTCTTGAAGTCATATACTCTGATGTGTGATCCTATCCAGGTGGATTCGATTGGGGGTACATACTTTGTCACATTCATAGATGATTTCATTTGAAAATTATGGACTTACCTGACCAAGAAGAAAAGTGAAATGATCGAGGTATTTGCCAACTTTAAATCTATGGTCGAAAGAAGAAAAAAAGTGGTCAAAAGCTCAAAATTACCAGGAATGATGCTGGTGGAGATTATATGTCAAAATAATTCGACAATTATATGAGAAAGAAGGGATTGTGCATGAGGTGGTGCCACCCTACACTCCACAGCAGAATGGAACTGTAGAAAGGAAGAATAGAACCATCATGAACATGGTGAGAAGTATGTTAAAAGGAAAGTACCTACCCAAAGAATTATGGGGAGAAGTTGTGTTGATTGCAACATATATTTTGAACAGATGTTCGAAAAAGAAGCTAGAGGGAATCACACCAAAACAATGTTGGTCTGGTGTCAAGCCTAGCTTGAGTCATCTGAAGGTATTTGGATTTATAACATATAGACATGTGCTAGATCAGTTGAGAAGAAAACTTGATGACAAGTCGAGTCAAATAATTCTAATAAGATATCATTCGACTAAAGGATACAAGTTGTTCAACCAAGTGAACAAGAAAGTTGTGATCAACAGGGACGTGATCATAGATGAGGTTAAGGAATGGGATTGGACTGAAAAATGTCAAGAAAATATTCAGTTAGAATCTTATGTGAAGAACCAACTAGTGAAGTCGAAAGAGAAGTTCGATAAGAAGAAGTTAGAGGTGAAGCAGGACTAAGCAGGCCTCAAAGAACAAGACACATGCCTACAAGGTTGAAAGAATGTGTGATTACATCAAATGATCTGGTCAATGATGAAGGTGAGCTGGTACATTATGCTTTCTACGCATATGACAAACAAGTCAATGCAACTGAAGCGTCGAAGGATTCTAAGTGGGTGAAATAAATGAATGAGGAACTAGAGTCCATCGACGTCAACAACACTTGGTCACTTGTCGAATTTCCTCATGGAAAAAAGGCAATAGATGTGAAGTGGGTATACACGATGAAGTTGAATCCAAAAGGATAAGTAACTCTACACAAGGCAAGAATTGTGGCGAATGGATTTCTTCATAAGGAAGGAATCAACTTTGACGAAGTTTTTGCACCTGTTGCTATGATCGAGACAATCAGACTGGTTGTTGGTCTAGAAAACATGAACAACTGGAAAATATGTCAGATGGATGTGAAATATGCATTCCTGAATGGCCCCTTAGATGAAGAAGTTTATATTATAGAACCAACTGGTTTGTGAAATAAGGCAAAGAAAGAAAGATGTATAGGCTGCATAAAGCCTTGCATGGACTTATGCAAGCTCCAAGAGCTTGGAATAAGAAGATAGATAGCTTTCTAAGAGAGACGGAATTTGTAAAGTGCACAACTGAGCATGGAGTATATGTAAGAAGAAGCAATACTGAATTGCTTATACAATGTCTTTATGTCGATGACTTATTGATAACAAGAAGTTGCAAAAAAGAGATCGAAGACTTCAAACATGATCTAATGGAGGAGTTTGAAATGTCAGACTTGGGAAATCTCTATCCCCATTTATTATGTAATTCATGTATTATTTTTAAACCTTTTTATTGTATTTAATTGAATAATTAGTAGATAAACACGCTTTTATGACATATGAGTATTTGATCTTAGAAATAACCTTGTACTCTTATATGTAATAGATGGTTTAATCGGTTGTTTTATATTATTAACTAATGCCAATGCTTAATAGTTTCTATTGATTGATCATTGGTAAATTGATTTACAGTTTACTTTGTGAAATAAGAGTGAAATTAGTAAACACTTTGAATTAGGTATTGTATTTTACCACCACCAAAAAATAGGGGTGGATCCTAAAAAATTATATATTTTTGTTAATTCAAAATTCTTAATCTTAAACAGTAATTTGTAAAGGTATTTAAGAGTTCATTTAAGTTATTAAGAACTTGTTTGGTGTGCATGATAAGAGAAAAAAAATATGATTGATGTGTCATATTTTGTCTATATTATGTGGTTTACAACACAATAAGACACATGATAAGTTAATCTGGCATTTTTCATATCCTGTAGAACCATGTCTGATAAGATAAGAAAATAAAATATTTTTATTGAATAAAGGCTTATATATTAAAAGAAAATATGATACAAAAGAGATGCAAAATGGGACCTAAGTTAACACCATTAAGAAGTAGAAAACTAAAAGAAATGTATGTTTAACCTATTATTTAAAAATAATTCATAATCTCAATAGGAATGGAATAAAAAAGGAGGAACTTGTGTTGAGAGCTATATATATTTATAAAGTAGTTAACATATGAGTTCCCTTCTCTATATATGTGCGTTATGATGAAGTTAGTGTTGTTTTATGTATCCAAGCATGATAGCCATTTGTTTCTCATCATCCAAGGGATAAAAAATGGCTTGGAGGAAGTTTTGACAACCATCATACATTCCATTTCAATCCAAAGCGTGTGCCAACCACAATTTTTTGCTATTTCAATGGACTTAAACATATGAAAATCCAAAAAAGTTAGAAGATCTAGACAAAACATTTTCTGCAAAAGCTATAATAAAATCTCCTCTATAAATCGTGAAGATGCCACCACAACCTGCATAATTGATATTAGAATTAAAAGTCTCATCATAGTTTCACTCACTACTACAAATACTACACTTCATGATGAAGCTTTCACCTCAGTTATTGTAAAATTGAGGTATAATTTCTGGACGTGCCCTGTTTTTTTTATAAGAAAATATATTCAATATATTTCGTCGGTTATTCTGAAAACCGAGGGGTAAAACTATTTAGTGTACATGCTTCGAATCCTATCAGCCTCAGTTTATGTTTTTATCTCATTAAAAGTGGCATCTTCTTGATTATTTTATTTTAATCTAAAAATACGCTACTTTTTACCTTGGTTTTCTTTCCATTCGAGGTGCGTCGTACCTCGAAAAATACGATCCTAAAACAAACAACAACAGAGTCGCCACCTAATTCTATTTATTCTAACTAAAGAAAAGGGAGATATAGACACAACCTAAATAAAGGATAAGAAATGGTCAACGAAACCAATAATCTAAGTTCGGGAGTCAGTTACGCAAAGGGAAGGTATTAAGCACCCCTCACGTCCGTTGTACTCAACGGGAACCTTAGTCTAATTTGCGCTTCAATGATGATTTATGTTATTGCCTTCTTTTTGTTAAGATTGCTTTTAAGGGATTATTATTTGTTATGGGGAAAGGTTAAGTTTTTTTTATTATTGTGCTCACAAAGGATTAAAATCCTCGTGCCTACGTATTCCCTTGTGCAATGGGAAAGTCGGAGCTTCATAGTTTGTGCAACTGCGGTTTGTGATTTTTATTGAACGATTGTTTGAAAATGCTTTCTAATCTGCTAAGCGTTGGCTTATACTCACGGTGGAGGCTGAAACGTTAGCTTGTCTGCGAGATAGAAAGATTTAAACAATGTTCGTTTAGAGAAAAGATGTTTGACCTTTGTTAAGGTGTTTTAAATGAAAGGGCGAATGAAACACGCCGCGTGGGGCTAGCCCAGGAGTGATTGCATTCTAGAACATGCGGAGTGCTAGACTCCGAAGCTATGTTCTTTCGTTGATTAATTATGAAAAATGATTTGGATTGGTTGGTAAGTTTTAAATTGTATTTGAAAAGAAAGAGACAAGTCGTCATCTTTAAGGGAGGTATCTCGCCTATTCCACCAAAAACATTTGAGGAAGAGAAATCGAAAGAAGATTTAAACTTAGATACAAGGATCGACAAGCAATACCATATTCTTTCTTTGAGAATAAATAAAAATCGGAAGAAGCTTTAAACTTGGATATGAGTGTAACACCCCAAATTTTCCCTCTTCATTTTAAGCATCATATCACATCATATTCATCATGAACATATCATATTCTTAGCATCATAGCATGGAAAGATGAGGCATAACATTTCTCATGACCTAGCATTAGGCATATGATCATCTATGGATGTTTTTGAAGCATTACAAGCTATGACAAGGGGCCCAATGGTTTTGTACAAGTCCTATGAGGGGTCTACATTGCATTTACAAGTTCAAGTTCATTCACAAAAGCTCAGAAGGTTTGAAGATCATCAGGGAATCCAGGCTAGGGCAAAGCTCCTACACAAGGATCCCAAATTAGGGTTTGAGTTTCAAGCATGAAAACCTCAAGACTTTGGCCATTTCATTTGGGAAAAGTCTTTCACATATTAAGGGGATCCTAGGGATGAAATTTGGTGAGAAAATTCCTTGTGGAAGTCAAGTATTTCTTCAGTTGCTTGCAAGTGATGAAACTGGTCAACTGTGCCTTAAAAAAGTCAACTGTGAGATTTCAAGGGGTCCAACCCCATTTTTCTAGCCAAGGGATGTTCTTATAATGTTAAAAGAGGTTTGGCAAGTTCAAAGATCAATAATCATGAGGTTTTGAGGTGTTTTGCAAAATTGGTGTGAAGTTGGTTATGGAAAATGCCATTTTTGGCAAGTTTTTGCCCTAAATTTCAAGTGATCATAACTTGGTGAAAAATTCTTCAAATGGACCAAAGTCAAACATGAAAGTTGTAGATTAAGGCCTCCCATTTTCAAAAAGTACAAGTACTTTTTCATAGCCTTCATGGTTAAGAAGTTAGGCCCCTCGGAAATTTGGTGAAAACTAGGGCAAAAGTTGGTTTTTCATTTATGCACCAAAGCAAAAAGTCATGAATCTCATTTTTGGGTGTTGGTATGAATCAAATAATGTTCCAATATTACAATTCAATGCAAATGGCCCATTTTGCTCCAAGAATTACACCAAATTCGTGCACAATGAGAATTTCATTCCAAAAGTGCAAAAAGTGCATGTTCATGAAAATTGTGTGACACTCTCATCCAAGGGCCAAGATCTGTTTGGTTTGAAATCAAGGGTCAGATTGTGAGTGCACATGGGCATGAGGCAAGAAAATGCATGAGGTTTTCATGAGATCACACCAAACTTGCCAAATTTGCAAAATCTCTCACACATTCCATTCACACGTGCAAATACCCTCATTCTTTCAGCAT
Organism: Lathyrus aphaca; assembly: GCA_963966055.1. Lineage (NCBI taxonomy): Eukaryota > Viridiplantae > Streptophyta > Magnoliopsida > Fabales > Fabaceae > Lathyrus > Lathyrus aphaca. Next base: position 141,717,000 of record OZ014519.1, read on the forward strand.
TGATTCATGACCTCATATAAAAGCAAATTAGGGTTTTAGAAGGATCCAGATCTCACTCATTTCTTAGCTCTCAAGTTTTTACCTAAATTTCATTTTCATTCGAATCTCTTCACACACTTGCTCTCTTCATAAACCAACCACAGATCCTTCATACTTGAGAGCTCAGGATCACAAATACATTCATTGTGCAAGCTATTTCTTAAGATTCATCACCTGCCATTTCAGGGCAGTTGGCTGCAAACTCTCCGATCCAGCAAGTTTCAAGACTCTAGTTGCATTTATTTTGCAACTAGAGAGCATTTGGAGTGGATTGGCATCATTATCTTGGCTTATCACAAGCTATTTCAAGATCTGCAAGTTCAGGTGAGTTCAAATTTCTCAGATCTAAAAATGAAAATAGTTGTGTGCCTTGTAATCCTCTGGTTTTGATGATCATTCTGCTGGTTTTAGATTCAAGTTTGATGCATTATTGAGCTTGTTATGTGAATTTAAAGTTTCATGGTTCAAACTGTTTGTCTTCGATCTGGAAAATTCAGTGTTCTTTTGAGAAATTCATCATCATATTTGAAATCAGCGTGGTTCATTTATTTGATCTGGAGCTTTTTGTTCATTTTTATGGATGTTTGTTCATGTTGTGAGTTTTCCGGTGCCGGAGCCCTAGCTCCGGTCACCGGATTCTGGGTTGCTGCGTTAGGGTTTCCAAAGGTTGAAGACAACTTCCTCACCCTCAGATCTTTCATCCGGACGTACAGGAGTGTGCCACCTCATTTAATGAGCCACCTCTCCCTCACGTGTGTTTGGTTTTCTAATTTTCATTCTGATATTCCTTGTGTTGCGCACCCCATGCTATCTCACATGCTCCTTCACTCTGAGCCTATTAATCTGCCATGTCAATTAATGAGACAAGCTCCAGGATGCGTCTGTTCAATCCATTGGCTATTGTTTTTTCACATTTTCTCTGAATTTCCACCCTATATGTTATGTACTTGCGCAGATTGGGTGGGCTTGCCTCACTATCCACACCCCCCTTCTGTTTGAGCCCATTTCATTTCAACTAATTTCCCTTCTAGTCGCACCCTCCCAGCCATCTCTCATTTTATTTCTTTCTTTCTTTTATTTCTTTATTTCATTTTGCTTTTCATTTTTTAAAATTAGTTCCAAGTGTCCAAAAATTCTGAAATAATTCAGGGATGTTCATTTGAGTTTTCTTTAATTTTCCATATTTTTATTTCCCATTTATTTTATGCTGACACGTGTAAATAAATTCCCTCATTTAATTAATTCTTTTTAATTCCTTTTTGTGCATGCTGCCTTGTCCATTTTCCATAGTGTTCCTCATTTTTAATTTTTGGATGATTCTTTTTGCTCTAGATTCTTAAGGAGATCTAGTTTATGTGTGATTGTTTTCCTGATTTTTAGAAACTTGTTCATTTGGTTTTGGTCCTTGACTTGTGATGGAAGTTTCTTAACCCTAGTTCATGTTAATGTCCCCATTTGACTTGCATAGCTTCTGAATTTCTTCCTATCCTTTTGGCATGTTGTTATATCATGATTGAAGACCTCTTGTCCAAAGTTGTGGAATTTTTGGTTGCATTATTGATTTAATTTGAATTTTGGTTCATAACTTGTCCCATTTTGATTCTTTTTTATCATAAGTTCTCTTATTGGCTTAGAAGGGCACTTGTGCCAACTTCTTCATCTTGTTTGGGGTCTCTTTAGGGCATTGATACCTTTTTGATCTTGTTTTAGGGTTTGTGTCTTGGAAGTTTTGTATTTTGGTTTACCTTTGAAGTTCTTTCTATCTTATGTGCATCCATCTCACTTCTTTGCTTCTTTCTCCCCTTAATGTGATTGTTTAGCTTTGTGCTTCTCTTCTCTTCATCTCTCTTGCTTCTTAAGCACTTCTTTAACTTGTATTTGATTCTGGTCTTGTGCCTTGAGTTTTTGTTTTGCTTATTTTTCTTTGCATCTTCTTAAGTTTGCTTTGCTTTACCATGTGATGCATGTTGCTTCATATTGACTTGTATGCTTCTTTTCTCATTCTTATGACTTGCATTTGCATTGAGCTTTTGTATGTATGACTTCACTTCTGTTTGCATGATGTTGGGATTTCATTTTGTTCATTTTGCTTTGCTTGTATGCTTATGTTGCTAACCTTTTCAGGGGCTATGGTAAGTGAGAGGTGTGGATGTGATTCCCACATCTCCAAATCTCATCTCTTCTTTTCTTATTCTTACTTGTGCTAACCTTTTGATTGTTGGGCTTAGGCATTACTTCCCTATTCTTCTTTCTTCTTCTTCTCTTCTTCTTTCTTTCTTCTTTAGGATAGTAAATCACACTAACCTAGGATATCCATGCATGACAACACTTAGGATTCTTTAGTCCCCCATTAGACTTTTGCCTTTGTGATCCTTTTGGTTTCTTTTCTCTTCTCATCTCAAAACCCTAAAAAACACTTAATAAAGTTTGAAGTGATACCTTGAACAATAGCCTTATCCCATGAGATACTTGTAGTCTTCCCATCTTAGGATAGTACAAGCTTATCTTGTGATGCACAAGTCTGATCAAGATATCATCTTCACAAAGAAAATCATAAAAAACACTTCTTCATTGTAAATACCAAAAACACTTAATAAGTTAATGAATTCGTGAGCTTAGGCCCTAATCTTTGGATCCAAGTTTTGGGGATCTTCTCCTTACTTGAGTGTGCTTGTTCTATTATTCCATCTTGGAATGTAGTGACAAGTGCACATTCCATGGAAAAGAGCTTGAGTTCACTTCCTTGTGACATACTCATAAAAAGCTTCATAAAAAACACAAACAAACAATAAGCGTCTTTCCTTCGGGAATTCTTTTCTCATCTCCTTCGCTCCGTACGCGAACTTGCTCCTACTTGTCATTTTGCAAGACGGTTACGCACTCGTCGTCCGAGCCTGCAACACCTGAGCATTGGCATAGGCAGTTCAAGCCTTAATTCACAAGCAATTTCTTTTCCACCCCTAGTTAGGGGAACTACGGCGTCTCTGATCCTCATTTTCCCGATGAGGTACGTAGGCAGCGGGGTAGGGCCCGTTCGAGCACAATCTTTATTTTCCCTACATTTTTCCTTTTCATTTCTTTTTTCGGTTCCCTTTTCTTTTCTTTTATCCAGTTCAGTTTCATTTTCTTTGTAACAGCTTTTATTTCTTCACCCTTTGAAACATTTTCTTTGCAAGCGTGGATCCCGTCGGGTACGGCAGACGATCTGGGTGCTAATACCTTCCCAAGTCGTAACCGACTCCCGAATTCAGTCTCTTTGGTTCGCATGACCCGTGTCCTTCCTCTTCTTTCTTCTGGTTTGTGCAGCATTACCATTCCCGTTCCTTCGGGATAAAAATGTCTGGCTGGCGACTCTATTCATTTTCCGCGCCACTTTCGCGTTTGTACCAGGATGGAAATCCGGGGAGCGACAATGAGTATCGACAAGCAATGCCACATTCTTCCATTGAGAATAGATAAAAATCGGAAGAAGCTTTAAACTTGGATACGAGGATCGACAAGCAATGCCACATTCTTCCTTTGAGAATAATTGTTTGAAAGATTTTTGTTTGTGTTTGTGGAGATAGAAGATAATATCTTTCCTATGGAGATAAATCATGTCTGATCTTTTAAGGTTGTTGAATTATTTTGAATACGAAAGAGTGAATGAATTACAACTCGAAGGCTGGCCTCAAGAGTAATTCAGTTCAAGCACCCAAGGAATGTTAGACTCCTGAGTTCAGTTCTTCGTATAATTTATTTAAAGGTTTCCGTGTTTTAGGAACGAGAGGGTGAATGAACCACGTCGCGTGGGGCTAGCCTAGGAGTGATTGCATTCCAGAACATGCGGAGTGATAGACTCTGGAGCTCTGTTCTTTCGTTATTTTATTTGTGAATTAAGACACGATTTAAGATTTACATTTTGAAAACGAAAGAGCGAATGAATTACAAATCGGGGGCTAGCCCCAACAATAATTCAATTCAAAAACCCGAGGAATGCTAGATTCATGAGTTTAGTTCTTACGTTAATTAGTATATTAATTTAGAGACGTCTTGCGATTATTTTAGATGAATTAGGGCTTAGTGTTTTTTAGAAACGAAGGAGTAAATGAAACACTACGCGTGGGGCTAGCCCAGGTGTGGTTCATTAAAGACCCGCGGAATGCTAGATTCCGAAGCTCAGTTCCTCGTTAATTAATTTAGACGCGTAAGGTCGTGCAGACGGCGATCACATAGTGACCGACTTACGTGTGTGCAAATGTAGGCGCAAGTTGTTTAATTGATTATGAAGCAGGTTTGATTTCTAATCCCTAAAGGCATTCCTAATAATACTAAATCGTAGAATAAAGGTGAAAAAATAAATTGCGTTAAAAAATAAACGGGAAAGGGATACATGATAATTTACATAAGATTTTCAAGGAAATAAATGGTATCGTTGTATTTTGCCCAAGAGGAAGCTTGTGTGCAGTGTACATATTAATCGAAACCGGTTAGTATTAAATATGGTATAAGAAGTGCGAGAAATAAATAAAAAGATAAATAGACTAAATAGTGCGGAATAAATTGTAAAATGGAATAAAATAAATAGAATGAAAATAAAAATAAACAAGTGGCCTCATATCGGTCACGATTAGTCAAAAACGATTTATCGCAGCTTTGTTATATCATCGGCCCGAAAAAATAAAAAGGTGAATAAATAAAAGACAAGAAAACCAAGAATAATTGAAGAGAAAAAAAAAGAATAATAAACAAAATGATCTTGGAAATTATAGATTAATAGATCATTATGAAAATAAACAAAACTATAATAAATCAAAACAAAAAAATAAAATAAAATAAATAACAAGAGGGTGAATTGTGAGTGATATGGTGTGATAGTAAAAAACGAATCTAAACTATATGGTTCTTAGGCCCATATTTAACTCACCTCAAGGTAAGGTAAGGCCAAGAAAATGAAAAATAAACCTAGCTACTACCAGTGATTTTTGGTCAAAAATCTAAGCAAATTATACTAATTATACCCAACAAATATACTTTTAAATCACCAGGAAACAAGGGCCAAAATACTTTCAGCAGTGAAATTCGTTGGAAACCACATAATTATCACAGGTTATAAAATAAAATTTTATTAATAAATAAAATAATAATAATAATAATAATAATAATAAAACATATTAAAAGTCTAAAGCTAATTTTCAAATGAATTAAGAAAAAAAACTTATTAATTTAAAACCTAATTAAAAAAACTTATTAACTAAGACTCACCAACTAGAAAATTACTAACTATAGTCTATCAAAAAGATAAAAAAAAATAAAAAAAAATCTTACTAATTAACTTTACTCTACACATACAGAATGTATTATGGAAGTTACTAACAGAAATATAAAGATGGGCTAAAAAAAAATTAAAAAAATCTGGCCCAAACTAACTAAACCTAATTAATAGAACAAAGAAAATGTTAGTAAAAGAAAATAGAAAACAAGTTTGACCTTACCAAAATAAAAAATAAAAAGCGCACGGTTTCCTCTTCTCCAAATCTTTCACTTTCGAACCCATTCTCTCTGATTTTCTCTGTGTGTGCCGAAAAAAGAAAATAAACTTTGTCTCTCTCCTCTGATCTCCTCCGCGACTTTGCTCGATTTCTTGGTTGTTGAAACTCGTGATGGTTGTCGGCGGTAAGTTTTGATGACGACGGTTTCGCGGTGGTTCTCGGTGGCTTTCCTCGGTGGCTGTTCGATGAAGCGTTTTGCTCAAGGCGAATTCATAGCGGCAATTTAGGGGCGGTTTGAACGGTTTCCGGCGCGGTGGCTTTCGCAGGTTTCTCACCGGTTCAGATTCGAACGATTTGTGTTTGGAAGTGGGTTTGGGTTTCACCGACGTTCATTGCGATGTTTGGTGGGCTTTTTCGCGGCTTAGTGTGTTTGTTGAAGGAGACGGAGGGTGGTTCGTGAAGGTTATGATAATGGTCTAAAGAAGAAGGTTGAGGGTCGTTTTGTTATAGTATTCAGAAGTTATGCAGGAATTCCATATTGAAAACTAAATTATGATTTTTTCAAATTCATTCTCCCACAAACCTTTTCTGCCTTTTTTTTCTTGTTAACGCTTTCCTCTCCCCTTTTTTATATTGTTGTGGCTCTTTCTTTATGCATTTTGATTCTCTTTTTTTTTTTAATTTTCCCTTTCGCTTTATTTGTTTGTTTTTATTGTTGATGCAAGTATGATGTAGAGCTGTGTTGTAGCTAGTGTGAGGTGCAGGCTATCCCTTTTGGTGTAAACTAAAAAGCAAGGGTAGCAGTTTTTTTTGGAGTGTTGTATTTTGTGTAATTACAAAGTGTCTATAGAACCTATGTCTAAGTCTAAATATAGACCGAATAAAAATAAACTAAATATAATTATTAATTAAGAATAAAATAAAATGAAATGAAATCAATCTTAAAAAAAATTAAACCTAATCAAACTACACTAATAAAAATTGACGAAATAAAATATTAAACTAAATAGACATAAGCTTAATTAAAATAATAAACTAATAAAATTATATGAAAATTAATGAAATAAATAAAAAAAATCAAAACTAAATAAATAATAAAAAATAATAAAAAACTTAAAAACTAACCTAAATCAAAAGATTGAACAAAAAATCTAAATTTAACTAAACAAATTATAAACTGAATCAAAATTAAATTGAACTAAAATAAATTCTAAAAAAATAATCTAAAATAAATATCTAACTATAAAATAAAATAAACATAAATAAATTACAAAGTGTCACAAAATATACTAACTAAAACTTTATGATTGGATCAAATTCTAAAAAACCTATACTAAAATGATTAAAATACGAACAAACATTCTTATTTAAAAAGAAACAAATTCTAAAAAATAAATAAAAGATGACAAATGAGATAGTTGTAGAAGCATACTTCAAGCTCAATGTTTTGATGACGTCAACATTATTCAAGCTCATTTCATATTGCAAAAAGTCGAGATGACAACAAAGATCAAGATCATGACTATGCATCATCAATGGAATGCTTCCGTTCGTTTCAAGCTTTTGTGCAACATTTTCAAGACTTGGACACAAGGCTTAGGTATATCAAAATTTACTCCTTAAAATGATATACAAGTGTTCAAAATATTTATCATGATTTTTACTGCATGTGCATCATTTTGAAAATAATTGGAACTGGTTTTAACACTTAAAACATAAATATTTTTCTGTGTTTTAACAGTGTTAACCGGTTAACCATATGGGTTAACCGGTTAACGGTCTCAATTTTTCAATTCTGTGGTAACGTTTCTGGGCTTTAACCGATTAACCCATATGGTTAACCGGTTAACACTGTAGAATTTTTGAAAAATTGTTTCTCTTCAAATTCAAATTTTTGTTAAGTGTTATACCTCTTCATGATTTTATTTCATAACTTTTTTATACCTTTTCAAAGAATTTTTCAAAAATTCTCATACCTTTTTGAATAGGTGTTTCAACTATTATAAATTCTTAAAATTTCAAATTCATAAACACCTCCTAGAATTTTCAAATATTATCATACAATCAAAATCACTAAATTCAAATAATTTTCATATTTCAAAAAGTGTTCATAAGTTCATCATTTTCATATTTTTATTGAACACTTGTATTGAATCTTAAGTAGTGACTTTTGAATATAGGAGATGATCAATTTATATTGATACCAATCATTGTATTCTCACTCAAACAAAAATTATATAAAGTGTTTTCTATTTGTGACTTGTGTTCCAAGGATTGTTTGGACATAAGGGTAAGTGTGGCAAGAGGATTATTCTTGCATGCTTGTTTGTTTAGGTTGTTAGAAAGTAGGCCTCACCATTGAAGGTGTGATAGGTTGTACGATTCTAAAGAAACTAGTGGAAATCTCTTTCGTGTTGAAAGGGGACTGGATGTACCTTCGGATTGTGAAAGGAACCAGGATAAACCTTCGTGTCATTTTTACTTTCCTGCTTTACCGTTTTCATTCCATAAACCGTAAAAAGCAAAATCCATCCATCGAAGAAAAAGAATCGAAAAATTTTATAACACCTAATTCACCCCCCCCCCCCCCTCTTAGGCGCACTTTGATCTTACAATTGGCATCAGAGCAGGTTTAGGTAACCTGTTCCTACAAGATCCTATGGCTTCCGCAAACTCGAATCCCGTTTTCAAAGATGGTGGAAGTAGCAACAAGCCTCCGCTCTTCTCCGGCGAATAATTTGATTTTTGGAAAATCAGAATGAGGGCACATCTTGAAGCCCAAGGAGAAGGCATATGGGAAGCAATCGAAGAAGGTCCGCATAATCCTGTTAATGTGATCAACGGCGTTGGAACCGCAAAGTTGAAGAATATGTATGATGAAGATGATAAAAAGAAGATCCTAAATGAGAAGAAGGAAATCAACATACTTCAAAGCACTCTCAGTATTTACGAATTCTTTCGCGTATCACAATACAAATCGGCAAAGGAGATTTGGGATACTTTGGTAGAAACACATGAAGGAACAACAGAAGTAAAAAGATCAAGGCTTAACACGCTAAGTCAAGAATATGAAATGTTTCGCATGCAGCCTGGAGAATCTATTGTGGCCTTACAAAAAAGATTTATTCATCTAACCAACCACTTGATTGCACTCAGAAAGACCTTCACCAACGACGATCTCAATTTGAAAGTCCTAAGGTCTTTGACAAGGGAATGGCAACCGAAGGTGACCGCTATTTCGGAGAAGAAGAGTCTCTCAACGATGACATTCGCATCTCTATTCGGCAAACTTCAAGAGCACGAATTGGAACTTGGAAGGCTCGAGAAGCACGAAAGTCAAGAGAAAAAGTCCAAAGGAATTGCTTTGAAGATTGACACGAAGGATGACAAAGATGACGAGATTTCCGAAGATGAGAACTTTATGCTTCTTGTTAAGAAGCTTGGTAAGTTTTTTAACAAAAATAATAATTCCTCTTTTCCTAAAAAGAATAAACATTTCAGGAAGAAGGATGCATCCACATCGATTCAAGAAGTTACATGCTATGAATGTGGGAAGCAAGGTCACATAACCGGATTGTCCAAGACTTGCAAAGAAAGGAGGATTCAAAGGAAAGAAGGACTTCAAAAATAAAAAGGCTTATGTCGCATGGGATGACAATGAAGTTAGTTCCTCATTGGAATCGGAAAGCGATGAATGTGCAAATATGGCGTTAATGGCGTCACATCACTCCGATGAAGAAAATGACGAGGTTAGTAGCAACTTTTCAATTTATGAAAATGATGCACAAGAAGTCATAGATGAACTTCTAAAAGAATGCAAGACTTTGTACAAAAATATTTCATCCCAAAAGAAAAGAATATTATCTTTAGAAGAACAAAATACATCTTTTGAAAAGTACATTGAAAATGAAAAACAAAAGATAATGGATGAAAAACAAAGCCTTGCATGTAAAAATTGTGAGTCATTATCTTTTCAAATTGTTCAACTCAAAAAAGTTTTAGAAAGATATGAAAAAGGTCAAATTGGCTTGGAGGAAATTCTTAGGCACCAAAGATATCCAAATGATAAAAGTGGCTTAGGATATTCTAAGATTTCCAAACCAAGCACAAGTGAAACCGTTTTCGTAAAAGCTAATGAACAAATTGTTAAGGAAAAGACTAACAATTCTAAAACTATGCATCAAAGTCATAAAAGGAAAAGAATCATTAAGAAACAAAAATATGTTCCTAGATTTAAAAGTCAATTTCAACCTACTTGTTTTTATTGTGGAATCAAAGGCCATACACCTAATGCTTGCTATGTGCGCAACATTGGTGTTGCTAAAGGGCATTATGTGTGGGTTGAAAAGGGTACTAACTATCAAGGACCCAAAGCAATTTGGGTACCTAACAATACTTGACTTTGTTTTGTAGGTATGCTTGAAAACAACTTCTACTCAATGGTATCTCGATAGCGGTTGTTCAAAGCATGTGACGGGCGATATCAACAAATTTTCAAGTCTAACACTTAAGGCCAAAGGATACGTTACTTACGGTGATGATAATGAAGGAAGAATTCTTGGAGTTGGAACCATTGGTGCATCTCCTCATACAATCATCGAAGACGTCCTTTATGTGGAAGGCCTTAAACACAACCTTCTTAGCATAAGTCAATTGTGTGACAAAGGGTTCCGAATCAACTTCACAAAGGAGGAATGCTTGATAGAACACGAAGTCACTCATGAACTCTTGCTAAAAGGTAAACGATTTAATAACATTTTTATGATTTCTTTTGATGACTCTTCCTTGAAGGTGAAGTGCTTAATGGCAAACAACAACGAGGCATGGCTTTGGCATAAGAGGATTGCTCACATTCACATGGAGCATTTAAACAAATTATTAAAGCATGATCTAGTTGTTGGTCTTCCAAAGATAAAGTTTATCAAGGATAAGCTTTGTGACGCATGTCAAAAGGGGAAGCAAACCAAAACATCCTTCAAGTCGAAGAAAGTGATATCTACTTCAAGACCACTACAATTGTTACATATGGATCTTTTCGGTCCATCAAGAACAAAAAGCTTCGGAGGTAACAATTTTGCCTTAGTTATTGTTGATGATTTCTCTAGATACACTTGGACTTTGTTTTTAGTGCAGAAAAGTGATGCCTTTAAAGCATTCAAGAAGTATGCCAAGCAAATTCAAAACGAGAAGTCACTGTCAATTGTTTCCATAAGAAGCGACCATGGTGGCGAATTTCAAAATTCATCATTTGAAGATTTTTGTGAAGAGCATGGAATCTCTCACAATTTCTCCGCACCAAGGACTCCTCAACAAAATGGTGTCGTAGAGAGGAAGAATAGGGCATTAGTGGAACTTGCAAGAACAATGCTTAGCGACTCAAATCTTCCTAAATATTTTTGGGCGGATGCGGTTAGCACGGCTTGCTTTGTAAGTAACCGTGTCAATATTCTACCTATTCTCAAGAAGACCCCATATGAGTTGTTCAAGGGAAGGAAACCCAACATATCTTTCTTCCACATATTCAGATGCAAATGCTTCGTTCTCAACAACGGCAAGGACAACCTTGGTAAGTTTGATGAGAAATCCGATGAAGGTATATTTCTTGGCTATTCTCTATCAAGTAAAGCTTTTAGAATTTTCAATAAACGAACACTTACTATTGAAGAATCTATACGTGTTTCGTTTGATGAGACTAACCCCTCGAAAGAGGATAACATTATTGTGGATGATGATGTAGTAGATCTATCACAACAACAAAAGGAGACATCAAAAGAACAAGCAATATCACAAGAAGATGACTCACCAACCATTGAAGAACATCAAGATCTTCCAAAAGAATGGAGAACTCATAGAGATCACCCGATAGATAAAGTGATTGGTGATATTAGCTAAGGCGTTGCAACTCGACTTAATCTCAAGGATGCTTGTCTCAATATGGCGTTCGTGTCTCAAATTGAACCAACAAAAATCGATGAAGCCTTAGGCGACGATCAATGGATAATAGCTATGCAAGAAGAACTCAACCAATTCGAAAGGAACCAAGTTTGGACTCTTGTACCAAGACCGGACAACAAACATATCATAGGCACAAGATGGGTGTTCAAGAACAAACTTGACAAGAATAGGATCATAGTTCGTAACAAAGCAAGATTGGTCGCTCAAGGCTACAACCAAGAAGAAGGAATCGACTTTGATGAAACATTCGCTCTGATAGCAAGGTTTGAAGCTATTAGATTATTACTCGCTTACGCTTGTTCAATGAATTTTCAGTTGTACCAGATGGATGTCAAAAGCGCTTTCCTAAACGGTTACATCAATGAAGAAGTCTACGTCAAACAACCTCCGGGTTTTAAAGACTTCAAGAATCCCTCTGATGTCTACAAGTTGAAGAAGGCTCTTTATGGCTTAAAGCAAGCACCAAGGGCTTGGTATGATCGCCTTAGAAACTTCCTATGTGAGAAAGGTTTTACAAAAGGAAAGGTTGACAAGACTTTGTTCATCAAGAATCTCAAGGGCAACACCTTACTTGTTCAAGTCTATGTCGACGACATCATCTTCGGTTCAACGAACAAAGATCTTTGCAAAGAATTCTCTCTTATGATGAAAGGCGAATTCGAGATGTCCATGATGGGAAAGATGAACTACTTCCTTAGTTTACAAATCAAGCAAACAAAGGATGGCATCTTCATCAACCAATCCAAGTATTGCAAGGAATTATTGAAAAGATTTGATATGGACAATTGCAAAGAAATGTCTGCTCCAATGGGATCCAGAACGTATGTTGATCAAGATCTTTCGGGCACTTCAATAGATATTACAAATTATCGAGGTATGATCGGTTCACTTTTATATTTGACGGCAAGCCATCCTGACATTATGTTTAGTGTTTGTTTGTGTGCACGCTTTCAAGCTAATCCGAAGGAATCACATCTCACCGCCGTGAAGAGCATCATGAAGTATCTCAAAGGAATGACGCACGTCGGATTATGGTATCCTAAAGGTAGTACTTGTTCTTTAATTGGTTATTCTGATGCTGATTATGCAGGATGTAAGATCGATAGAAAAAGTACAAGTGGTACTTGTCACATTCTCAGGAATGCACTAGTGTCGTGGGCATGTAAGAAGCAAGCATGTGTTGCACTTAGCACGGCCGAAGCGGAGTACATCGCAACATGAAGTTGTTGTGCTCAAATCTTGTGGCTTAAACAACAACTCCTCGATTTCGGTATAGACCTCGGTTGTATCCCTCTCCGGTGTGACAACACAAGTGCCATCAATATCACGAAGAACCCGGTCATGCATTCAAGAACAAAGTACATAGATATCCGGCATCACTTCCTTCGAGATCATGTTCTAAATGGAGATGTCAATGTTACATTCGTGGATACACACAATCAACTCGCCGATATATTCACTAAACCGTTGGCTAAAGAGAAATTTTACAAGATTTGACGAGAACTTGGTATTCTCAATGAAGGTGACATCTAACCTTATCTTTAAAATTGTTTGTTATATGTTTTTATTGCATTATATGTATGTTTGTTCACTTTTTAGTCATAAAATGCTAGCACTTCCATTTTGCCGGTTTTCGTTTTTCTCACTATTGTATACCCGAAAATAATCGGTTTCAAAAACTTTTTTGATCGAAAGTTGCGTTTTGATGAGTGCTAACACTTTATGGAAAAAAATTTATGAAAAAGTGGTTATTTTTGCTCTAAAATATGTTGCTGGATTTTTCAAAAAAATTCAAAATTTTTAACCGTTAACCGGTTAACACATCCAAAACTTGGATTTCCAGCGCAAGTTTCAGACTCTGTGTTTTTTTATTATATTTTTCTTGTTTTTGTTTTACTATGTTTTTAATATATTCTACAAGTACATTGCATTTCATGTTTGGTTCATTCACATCCACATGTTTTGACTCTTCAACTATTTGACTACCATAAACACTAATTATCATCTTCTTCCAACTTCCAACCTTCAACAACTTAAACCCCCATTAAAACCTACTATCTCTTCATCTTTATAACATTCTTCAAACTACATTCAACTCACCCAACATCAAATCCGAAAATATCAACTCCTCAAAACCCTAACTCCATCATTGTTCATTGCACCCCAAAGGAAAGGAAAGGAACCGGCCTCAGTGTCAGAAGAAGCTCCAATTGCAGAAACAATGTAATCCACCAAGAAGAGGAGGCTAGACTTCAGAGTCAGAGTCAGACCATTGCTTAAGGGTAAATATGTTCTTCTAAAATCCTTCAAACCTCCAACCTTTAAGTTTCCTGCATTGCTAGAATTTCAAGGGATGAGTGACTTTGTTGCTGACAACGGGAGAGTTTACCCGGATTTGGTCTAATCCTTTATGCATAACTTTTCTCTCAACTTGGATAGGCATGATAAACATAAGTTGCATACTCTTGTTAGAAATTGTGAAATTAAGGAGGATTTAGGTGCTTTGGCTGCATCCTTGAACATTCCTTTTTCCGGTGTGTTTCTCCGCAAAGGCGTGAATCACATTGATGATATTTGGTCCGGATAACAAAATGGAGTATTATTACTCAATCTGCCGTTTTCCGAAGGATGTTGTGACATCGGGACAGCGCACTTCAAGGACTCTATGTTATGCGAAGAATTTGACCGTTGATGATCGGTTGTTACACTATATCATTTGCTATGTGCTGCTGCCCAAAGATTCAAACCACTCTCAAATCAATGACTTGGAGATGCAAGTGTTGTTTGCTATGAAGAAAAAGGTAAAGATTAATTGGATGCTCACAATGATGTATCATTTGAAGCAACAACTCTCGCTCAAGACAAGACTTCCGTATGCTAGGCTCATTTCTCGGATCATTGAGCAAACCGACTTGGTTATTGGTAGGGAACCTTTTATCGCCATGAAGGCTACGGCGAATGAAATTAATGAGATTACAATTGTGAAGAATACCGGAATTGTTCTACGCAACGATGGTTCTTATGAATATGTTGATGGTTCCTCTGCTCCATCCTTTCCTATTCCCGAAGGTGGCATAACCAATGACTTCCTTTACACCACCATCATGACACACCACCGAGAAGCTCAACAAAACCACCATGAAACCCAACGCACTCTCAAAAGTCTTCGGAAACTCATTATTGGTTCTCACAACCGAACCGAAGAGGATGATGAAAGTGAAGCCGATAGTGAAGATGGTGAATATGGTGAAGATGAAAGTGATGATATGTCAGCTGAGGAATGAACATGCATGTCTTGTTGCTTTTGTTGTTTTTAATTAGTTTTAAAATTATGTTATAAGTCCTAAGTTTGTTAGGCAATTTTGATTTCGTTTCGGTTATATTTTCGTAATCTTTTCTCGTTTTTAATCAAATTATGTTTGTGTTATTTGTCCTATTGTGTATGTTTTCATGCTAAATTGCATCATGCTGAATTTTATGTTGTATTTTTCATGATTATGCTTGATCCACTCTTCCTTTTTGCTAATGCCAAAGGGGAAGAAGAGCTTGGTTTCTAATATCTCTCTGTGCAGAATTTTGCCTCTGTTTAGATAGGGGGAGTTGCTGAACATAGGGGGAGAAGCAAGCCTAGAACAACTTCGATCGATCAAAGCTTGTGCGCAAAATTCGTTTGGTTGTCATCATCAAAAAGGGGGAGAATGTAGAAGCATACTTCAAGCTCAATGTTTTGATGACGTCAACATTATTCAAGCTCATTTCATATTGCAAAAAGTCGAGATGACAACAAAGATCAAGATCATGACTATGCATCATCAATGGAATGCTTTCGTTCGTTTTAAGCTTTTGTGCAACATTTTCAAGACTTGGACACAAGGCTTAGGTATATCAAAATTTACTCCTTAAAATGATATACAAGTGTTCAAAATATTTATCATGATTTTTACTGCATGTGCATCATTTTGAAAATAATTGGAACTGGTTTTAACACTTAAAACATAAATATTTTTCTGTGTTTTAACAGTGTTAACTGGTTAACCATATGGGTTAACCGGTTAACGGTCTCAATTTTTCAATTTTGTGGTAACGTTTCTGGGCTTTAACCGATTAACCCATATGGTTAACCGGTTAACACTGTAGAATTTTTGAAAAATTGTTTCTCTTCAAATTCAAATTTTTGTTAAGTGTGTTACCTCTTCATGATTTTATTTCATAACTTTTTTATACCTTTTCAAAGAATTTTTTCAAAAATTCTCATACCTTTTTGAATAGGTGTTTCAACTATTATAAATTCTTAAAATTTCAAATTCATAAACACCTCCTAGAATTTTCAAATATTATCATACAATCAAAATCACTAAATTCAAATAATTTTCATATTTCAAAAAGTGTTCATAAGTTCATCATTTTCATATTTTTATTGAACACTTGTATTGAATCTTAAGTAGTGACTTTTGAATATAGGAGAAGATCAATTTATATTGATACCAATCATTATATTCTCACTCAAACAAAAATTATAGAAAGTGTTTTCTATTTGTGACTTGTGTTCCAAGGATTGTTTGGACATAAGGGTAAGTGTGGCAAGAGGATTGTTCTTGCACGCTTGTTTGTTTAGTTTGTTAGAAAGTAGGCCTCACCATTGAAGGTGTGATAGGTTGTACTGTTCTAAAGAAACTAGTGGAAATCTCTTTCGTGTTGAAAGGGGACTGGATGTACCTTCGGATTGTGAAGGGAACCAGGATAAACCTCCGTGTCATTTTTACTTTCCTGCTTTACCGTTTTCATACCATAAACTGTAAAAAGCAAAATCCATCCATCGAAGAAAAAGAATCGAAAAATTTGATAACACCTAATTCACCCCCCCCCCCCCCTTTTAGGCGCACTTTGATCTTACAATAGTGAAATGTATGATTAAAGAAATGTTTTAACTAAAAATGCAAAATGATTGATTTTCGATATATCGACAAAAATGCGTAAAATGAACGAAAATTTGAAAATTTTCTGGTCAAAATTTAGGGTATGACAGATGTCCCTATTTAATCATCCTGAACCTGAATGTACGAGTGACAAAGATTTGTTTTGGACATTCAAGGTGGAAGAGGATTAAATATCAGAATACCTAAAATTTTGACTGAAAATGCAAATGAAATGATATGATGTGCAATGTAACATGCAAGACAAAGGCAGTAACGCTTTTGGGAAAGAAAATTGACAACTGGGGATTAGACACACATGACTGGAGTAAAATCCACACTAGGAGTTTTCTTTTGAGCGAAGCCAGACGACAATTGTCCACAAGTCCCAAGATGAAGTCCTTGGACAAATCCCATCAGAGAAGTCTTCTGCTGAGATTTAGAACATCATTTGGAAATACCTTCTGTCGAGGTAACAAAACGAACCAGAAATCTACTGTCGAGATCCTGGAGAGAAAACCATCTTCTATTGAAGTCTGTTGGAGATCTACTATCGAGATTACCAGAGAATCTAAGAAAGAAATACCTTCTATCGAGGTATCGAAAAGAACCAGAAATCTACTGTCGAGATCTTGGAAAGAAAAACAAATTCTGTCGAAATCTGCTGGAGATCTACTGTCAGGATTACCAGAGAATCTAAGAAAGAAATACCTTTTGCCGAGGTATCAAAATGAACCAAAAATCTACTGTCGAGATCTTGGAAAGAAAAACAATTTATGTTGAAGTCTGCTGGAGATCTACTGTCAGGATTACTAGAGAATCTAAGAAAGAAATACCTTCTGTCGAGGTATCAAAATGAACCAAAAATCTACTGTCGAGATCTTGGAAAGAAAAACAAATTCTGTCGAAATCTGCTGGAGATCTACTGTCGAGATTACCAGAGAATCTAAGAAAGAAATACCTTCTGCCGAGGTATCAAAATGAACCAAAAATCTACTTCCGAGATTCTGGAAAGAAAACATCTTCTGCTGAAGTCTACTGGAGATCTACTGCCGAGACTTTCCAGAGAATCTAAGAATGAAATACCTTCTGCCGAGGTATACTATGAAATTCCTACTGCCGAGGATTAACTGAGGATACACCTGTTGCCAAATCTTCTGCCGAGATTTAACTAAGGATGCCATTGTCGAGATCATAAAAAGTAAATACCTTCTGCCGAGGTAGACTGGAAATCTTCTGCCGAGACTTGCTAGAAAATAAAAGGAAATACCTTCTCCCGAGGTAGACTGGAAATCGTCTGCCGAGACTTGCCAAAAATAACAGGAAACACCTTTTGTCGAGGCTTGGAAAAGATATTATTTTGTATTATAAACAAAGGTTCACAGCAAACTTCTCACCATGTCTTGGAGAGATTCCATTTTCTTGAAAAAGAAAGAGATTCGTACCAAACTTCCCAACGTGTATTAGAGAGATGCCATTTGATAGAACTCTCACCATACTTCCCTTCTTCTGAAAGAGACAGCCATATGATGGAGAACAACTTCACGCTCAAACTTCTCAACTTGTCTAGAAGAGATAGCCATTTGACGGAAATTGGAAAATTCACAACAAACTTCTCAACTTGTCTGGAAGAGATAGCCATTTGTTGGAAAACAACTTCACGCTCAAACTTCTCAACTTGTCTGGAAGAGATAGCCATTTGACGGAAATTGGAAAATTCACAACAAACTTCTCACCTTGTCTGGGAGAGACGGCCATTTGTTGGAAAACAACTTCACGCTCAAACTTCTCAACTTGTCTGGAAGAGATAGCCATTTGACGGAAATTGGAAAATTCACAACATACTTCTCACCTTGTCTGGGAGAGACGGCCATTTGTTGGAAAAATAAAAGAGATTCGTATCAAACTTCTCAACGTGTATTGGAGAGATGCCATTTGATATAACCCTCATCATATTTCCCTTCTTCTGAAAGAGAGAGCCATATGATGGAGAACAACTTCACGCTCAAACTTCTCAACTTGTCTGGAAGAGATAGCCATTTGACGGAAATTGGAAAATTACAAAAAACTTCTCACCTTGTCTGGATGAGATGCCATTTGTTGGAAAAATAAATTCATACCAAACTTCTCCGCCGAATAGGGGAGATGTCATTTGATAGAACAGAAACCTTGCTGAGGATGAATAAACTGCTCGAAAAGAGAATACCATCTGTTGATTTACTAGGAAATCCATGGATAAGAAACAAGCTTCTCAAATAAGGAGACGGCCACTTGTTGATTCCACTTAGAAGTTCTAGGACGAAACAAGCTTCTCGAATAAAGAGACTGCCACTTGTTGTCAGGTGTAAGTATTCCAAGAGAAATGTTGCAATAACACTGCTGGAGAGCAAAATTTGTCTTTACTGGGGGAAATTTCAACAAATTCCTTCTGGGAGACAAAGTATTCAAAGGTGAAAAATAAATGCACTTTCCATCTAGAAATTCTATCATCGAAATCGTCAAAAACCAAATTCAATCCAGGAACGAGCTAGAGAGAAACTGTCAAGCAATACACTAACCCATGAGGAATGAACTCAACTAGGGATTTATCCTATCCAAGTGTGGAAAGGAGGACTAAAGCAAAATCTTCCACGAGGGTAAAATCTCAGTGGGGAATTAGAAAGAATGTACATTTTCTGCCTAATGCTGATAACTCTATTTGGAGAGAGATGCATCACTTGGGGATAAACACGACCAAGGTGAAGGAAATATGCATCAATGAATGCAATATGGATATGAATATGAATTAAATTATGATGCACATGTATGTATATGCGTTATGTTTATGCTGACAAACAGACAAAACAGACACAAGAGATAAACTGGTGACGAAATAAACATCACAACAAACTAATATTCGACTAATCTCGTCAAAGTGTACACAATCATATGAAGATAGGGTAAAGAGCCACCCATGGAGTAAAGTCTGCTACAAAGCTCAAATCTCTTTGAGGAGAGAAATATATTTCAATCGGGAAGTAGACCCAAGAAAATCTTCTAACTTCAATGTCCATCAGAGGGAGACAAACATACAAACTATGTTTGCTTAGGATGAAGTAGATTTGTACTCCGTTGGGGGAGAAAACCACATTCAGCTGGAGAAGCTTGAATCAAAGCCCAATTGGGTATACTGGACTTAGTATTTCACTGGAGGCACCAAATAGTAAAAGGAATTCACCAGAAATATTGAGTCCTGCCCCTGACACATCATAACAACTTGGCGTAAAGACCCATCATCTAGAGATACTTGCAAAGTAGATCACAAGAGCGTCTTGCTTAGGGAAACACGTGGTCATGCACCCACGAAATGGTTTGTGAGAAGAGATCATCTCAAGAGGATTTTATAGAAGACTTGACATTTAAAATGCCCCAGTGTCTTCAAACTCTTGGAGAGATTTTATCGAATCTCGACGTAACTGCCCCAGATTAACTGTATTTGGCACAAATAAGTCTTCAATACTTATCCTTTTAGGGATGATCAGAATGCGTAAGTAATAAATTGGGAAACAACTTTCCCATGTTTAGCAAAGTCTTCAAGCGACTTGCCCTTGTCTAGCAAAGTCTTCAAGCAACCTGCCTCTGTCTGGCAAAGTCTTCAAGCAACATGCTTCTGGGGATGATCATTCTCTAAAATGGTTGTTCAATTACTCATCAGAGTTTCAAATCTCAAGAGATTAAGCTCATCATTGGTACTTATACATAGGCTTCTATGAAATCAAGTAAATGCTAACAAGCAAAATGTTAATGTTGAGACTGCTAATGCAACACACATGTTTGTCTCGAAGTTTTTTTTTTTTTTTTTTTTTAAGATTTTCACAATAGCCTATGACCGAATCATTAGCTAAGATGTGATATTCATTTTTTTATAAATCCAACACAAATTTTGAGCATAGCTCATAGGAGTCAGGAAACACTATCTCATCGAGTGTGCTTTCCAAATAAACCCTACTTCAATTAGGACTTTTGAGGGTTGTAATGTGGTTTTGGTTCACGGTTTTAGAAACAAAGGATAAATGCTCAAAGTTTATTTGGTGCCCACCCATTCTCCGTGATGTTCTCCAATCCTAGGATCAGCTAAATTGACACATACATTTGTCTTGATAGCGTAGAGATGATGCTCCAAGGTCCACTTGAAATGACAGTCATCTTATTTGTCCCCTATGGATATTAGTGACCCCTTTGAATTTGATATGGTGGTCACTAAATCTTATGGATTTGAGGACTTCTTTTGATCGATTTATTCTATCTAGTCCCTAAGTCTCCTTTTGTGTGTTTGACTTAGCGGGATTTTCTTTTTCTTTTTTCTCTTTTTTTCTGTTTTTCGTTGGAAGGCTGAAAATTGTGACTGTCAAGTCATTGATTGTAGTGGATTCCTTGATGGGATGTTTCATCTTATGATTTAAATGTGTAGCCAGATTAACTGAACACTACCTTACCCCAGGTTAAGCATAAACGGTTTTGAAATATCCAAAAGAAACTCCTACTTCTAGGCTCGAAGTGGTTGACTAGGGATTAACTCCTTATTTCTCCAGTGTTTGGGGATTTGAAACAATGCTTGTACATCTTCAGTAGGATTTTGTTCAAAAGTATTCAACTAGAGAATTTGTGTTTTAATTTCGTCATCCTCCCTCCAATTCTCTGCCTAGGCAAGAGATGGGATAATGTTGGCATTATAAAAGTAGAAAAAGTATTATGAGTGAATACAAATGGATTACTTCAAGACAAACATATTCATTGCATTAATCATCCAAAACAAATAAATTCTTACATGCCAAAAACAAATGCATTGATAAACAAAGAAAAATACATATGAAAAGCAGCGAATGAACTAAACATCTCAGAAGATAATTTTCAGAGCAGCAAATGATCATATGCGTAGAGGAACTTATTCCATGCTCCAGCAACAAACTGACTTGGACAAAACCCTCTTGAGTTTTTTATCAGCACAAAGGCACTCCGTCCACAGATGGGATTCCTCCATTGAAGGCCAACACCCCGTAGTCGATCATCTCTTGAACCTTTTCTTAGAAGACTTTGCACTCTTCAATCGGATGCCCTAGTACTCCACCATGAAATTCACAACTGGTATTTGGATTGAACCAATGAGGGCGAGACCTCATGGCTCTGGTCTTCTTGGGTGCCATCACTGAATTCCTGGCGAAACAAGTCCACAGTTGACCGTAAGTCATTGGGATTGGATCGAACTAAGGAGTCTCTCCTGTTGGTCTATCTTGAGATCTTTGTTGATTATGGCGCTGATTCTGACATTCGCCATAAGGCACTGGAGCTTGCAAGAGTTTAGGAGAATCCCTAATTGCATTAACTTCAAAATTTCCTTCCTCTTGTGAATCACATACAGACTTCTCTTCAACAATTTGGCAATTTGGACCCTATTGGATTCTTCCACATTTGAATGCGTTTTCAATGTTTACTCCAACTTCCACAATTTTGGAGAACTCTAATGGCACAATGCCTATCATTCTGATATAATAAGAGTCTGACAATGTTTTTAGAAAAATTTTGGCCAGTTCTTTCTCTAAGAGTGGTGGATGAACTTGGGCTTCCAATTCTTTCCATCTTTGTGCATACTCCCTGAAAGATTCATCGTCTCTCTGAATCATTCCTATCAACTGGTCACAGTCTGGAGCCATGTCCAAATTGTAGTCATATTGCTTCACAAAAGTGCCGGCTAGGTCTTCCCAAGTCTCTATATGGTTTCTTTCTAGCTTCATATACCACATCAAAGATGCCCCATATAGACTTTCTTGAAAGTAATGAATCATCAATTTATCGTTATCGGCATGATCAGTCATTTTTCGACAAAACATCGTCAAATGATATCTTAGACAACTTACACCCTTGTATATTTCAAAAGTAGGAATTTTGAAATCTGGGGGAATAATCACGCCCGGGACCAGACACAAGTTATGAGCTTTTAAACCAAATGCGTTGAGTTCTTTCACCATCTTCAGTTGTTCCTTGAGATCGCGAATTCCTTCCTCAATTTTCACCACCTTAGGATTATTCACCTTTGTCACATGATGGACATTCTGAGATTGGGGAACATCCACTTGTTGAGCATCGTTGTTAGGAGGAAAATCGTACATCGGGTTGGTCATTACAGTAAAGCCTGGCATGGAATCAGCATTCTCTGCCATATCTGTTGTTCTTCAGTGACTACTCCAGGCTTGAAAGAGACGTCTAAAAATCAACAAACTGGTAGAAGGACAGACGAGTGAGCTCTTTGTTTGGTGGGATGATGATATGCGATGCAAATGCAAATGATATGCGAATGAATGCAAAGCTCAGGATCACAAACATAAATAGTTCCAGAATTGGATATAAAGGCAAGGTGTTGGATCCAAGGTACAAGTAAATTAGAACCTCCTAACTGGTAAGCCTTAAGTGGAGAGTTCTAAATTATTTACCCGTAAAGCCCACTCACAGGGTAGCTTCTATGGTGATGGTATAAGGATACTCAAGGTCACGGACGTTTATCGTACTAACGCCCCGCCGTCTGCTGGCTGCATTGTGACGATAATGACGATAAGGTCTACCTTGAGTGGAGTTCTCATGCTAGGCCAATAAAGGGGCGAGCCCTCGGAGCCTAATCATTACACAAATACCAAAATTGAAACAGGTTCTATGGGGTCCCAAAATCACAGCCCTTCCGTGAATCAGGTCACGCGACAGGCTAGCTGTGTTGTGACAAGATCTACGAAAAGTCTAACTATCTGAGGGAGCTTTCATGTTAGGCTGGCAAGGATCGATTCCTTTGAGACTAACACTAATAACTACCAAAATTGAAATAGGTTCTAGGGGGTCCCAGAATCACAGCCCTTTCGTGAATCAGGTCACACAACAGGCTAGCTGTGTTGTGGCAAGATCTACGAAAAGTCTAACTATCTGGGGGAGCTTTCATGTTAGGCTGGCAAGGAGCGAGTCCTTTGAGACTAACACTAATAACTACCAATTCTAACTTAGGTGTTCCCACTTCTTTTTTCAAAACTCAAGTACAAATTCATACTCGTGATGTCCCGAGATCCAACAGGCAAATATAATGAGCAAATATAATGAAGAAGAAAACAATGGATAAAATATCAGCAGTAAAGAAAGAAGACAATCAAACAAGTCAGCAAACAAACGCAAACTATCCTAAGTTAGGCTCGACTATCTTATGCACAAGGAATATATCTTCCCCAGCAGAGTCGCCAGCTGTCGTACCTCGAAAAATACGATCCTAAAACAAACAAAAACATAGTTGCCACCTAATTCTATTTATTCTAACTAAGGAAAAGGGAGATATAGACACAACCTAAATAAAGGATAAGAAATGGTCAACGAAACCACTAATCTGAGTTCAGGAGTCAGTTACGCAAAGGGAAGGTATTAAGCACCCTTCACGTCCGTTGTACTCAACAGGAACCGCTTAGTCTAATTTGCGCTTCAATGTTAATTTATGTTATTGTCTTATTTTTGTTAAGATTGCTTTTAAGGGATTATTATTTGTTATGGGGAAAGGTTAAGTTTTTTTATTATTGTGCTCGCGAAGGATTAAAATCCTCGTGCCTACATATTCCCTTGTGCAATGGGAAAGTCAGAGCGTCGTAGTTCGTGCAACTACGGTTTATGATTTTTATTGAACGATTGTTTGAAAATGCTTTCTAATCTGCTAAGCGTTGGCTTATACTCGCGGTGGAGGCTGAAACGTTAGCTTGTTTGCGAGATAGAAAGATTTAAACAATGTTCGTTTAGAGAAAATATGTTTGACCTTTGTTAAGGTGTTTTAAACGAAAGGGCGAATGAAACACGTCGCGTGGGGCTAGCCCAGGAGTGATTGTATTCCAGAACATGCGGAGTGCTAGACTCCGGAGCTCTGTTCTTTCGTTGATTAATTATGAAAAATGATTTGGATTGGTTGGTAAGTTTTAAATTGTATTTTAAAAGAAAGATACAAGTCGTCATCTTTAAGGGAGGTATCTCGCCTATTCCACCACAAACAATTGAGGAAGAGAAATCGAAAGAAGCTTTAAACTTGGATACAAGGATCGACAAGCAATGCCACATTCTTTCTTTGAGAATAAATAAAAATCGGAAGAAGCTTTAAACTTGGATATGAGTATCGACAAGCAATGCCACATTCTTCCTTTGAGAATAGATAAAAATCGGAAGAAGCTTTAAACTTGGATACGAGGATCGACAAGCAATGCCACATTCTTCCTTTGAGAATAATTGTTTGAAAGATTTTTGTTTGTGTTTGTGGAGATAGAAGATAATATCTTTCCTATGGAGATGAATCATGTTTGATCTTTTAAGGTTGTTGAATTATTTTGAATACGAAAGTGTGAATGAATTACAACTCGAAGGCTGGCCTCAAGAGTAATTCAGTTCAAACACCCGAGGAATGCTAGACTCCTGAGTTCAGTTCTTCGTATAATTTGTTTAAAGGTTTCCGTGTTTTAGGAACGAGAGGGTGAATGAACCACGTCGCGTGGGGCTAGCCCTGGATTGATTGCATTCCAGAACATGCGGAGTGATAGAATCCAGAGCTCTATTCTTTCGTTGTTTGATTTGTGAATTAAGATGCGATTTAAGATTTACATTTTGAAAACGAAAGAGCGAATGAATTACAAATCGGGGGCTAGCCCCAACAGTAATTCAATTTAAAAACCCGAGGAATGCTAGATTCCTAAGTTTAGTTCTTACGTTAATTAGTATATTAATTTAGAGATGTCTTGCGATTATTTTGGATGAATTAGGGCTTAGTGTTTTTTAGAAACGAAGGAGTAAATGTAACACTACACGTGGGGCTAGCCCAGGTGTGGTTCATTAAAGACCCGCGGAATGCTAGATTCCGAAGCTCAGTTCCTCGTTAATTAATTTAGATGCGTAAGGTCGTGCAGACGGCAATCACATAGTGACCGACTTACGTGTGTGCAAATATAGGCGCAAGTTGTTTAATTGATTATGAAGTGGGTTTGATTTCTAATCCCTAAAGGCATTCCTAATAATACTAAATCGTAGAATAAAGGCGAAAAAATAAATTGCGTTAAAAAATAAACGGGAAAGGGATACATGATAATTTATATAAGATTTGCAAATAAATAAAGGGTATCGTTGTATTTTGCCCAAGAGGAAGCGTGTGTGCAGTGTACATATTAATCGGAACCGGTTAGTACTAAATATGGTATAAGAAGTGCGAGAAATAAATAAAATGATAAATAGACTAAATAGTGCGGAATAAATTGTAAAATGGAATAAACTAAATAGAATGAAAATAAAAATAAACAAGTGGCCTCATATCGGTCACGATTAGTCAAAAACGATTTATCGCAGCTTTGTTATATCATCGGTCCGAAAAAATAAAAAGGTGAATAAATAAAAGACAAGAAAACTAAGAATAATTGAAGAGAAAAAAAAAGAATAATAAACAAAATGATCTTGGAAATTATAGATTAATAGATCATTATGAAAACAAACAAAACTATAATAAATCAAAACAAAGAAAAATTAATAAAAATAAAATAACAAGAGGGTGAACTGTGAGTGATATGGTGTGATAGTAAAAAATGAATCTAAACTATATGGTTCTTAGGCCCATATTTAACTCACCTCAAGGTAAGGCCAAGAAAATGAAAAAGAAACCTAGTTACTACCAGTGATTTTCGGTCAAAAATCTAAGCAAATTATACTAATTATACCCAACAAATATACTTTTAAATCACCAAGAAACAAGGGCCAAAATACCTTCAGCAATGAAATTCGTTGGAAACCACATAATTATCACAGGTTATAAAATAAAATTTTATTAATAAATAAAATAATAATAATAATAATAAAACATATTAAAAGTCTAAAGCTAATTTTCAAATTAATTAAGAAAAAAAAACTTATTAATTTAAAACCTAATTAAAAAAACTTATTAACTAAGACTCACCAACTAGAAAATTACTAACTATAGTCTATCAAAAGATTAAAAAAATAAAATCTTACTAATTAACTTTACTCTACACACACAGAATGGATCATGGAAGTTACTAACAGAAATATAAAGATGGGCTAAAAAAAATTAAAAAAATTTGACCCAAACTAACTAAACCTAATTAATAGAACAAATAAAATGTTAGTAAAAGAAAATAGAAAACAAGTTTGACCTTACCAAAATAAAAAATAAAAAGCGCACGGTTTCCTCTTCTCCAAATCTTTCACTTTCGAACCCATTCTCTCTGATTTTCTCTGTGTGTGCCGGAAAAAGAAAATAAACTTTGTCTCTCTCCTCTGATCTCCTCCGCGACTTTGCTCGGATTCTTGGTTGTTGAAACTCGCAATGGTTGTCGGCGGTAAGGTTTGATGACGGCGGTTTCGCGGTGGTTCTCGGTGGCTGTTCGGTGAAGCGTTTTGCTCAAGGCGGATTCAAAGCGGCAATTTAGGGGCGGTTTGAACGGTTTCCGGTGCGGTGGCTTTCGCAGGTTTCTCATCGGTTCAGATTCGAACAGTTTGTGTTTAGCAGTGGGTTTTGGTTTCACTGGCGTTCATTGCGTTGTTTGGTGGGCTTTTTCGCGGCTTAGTGTGTTTGTTGAAGGAGACGGAGGGTGGTTCGTGAAGGTTATGATAATGGTCTGAAGAAGAAGGTTGAGGGTCGTTTTGTTATAGTATTAAGAAGTTATGCAGGATTTCCATATTGAAAACTAAATTATGATTTTTTCAAATCCATTCTCCCACAAACCTTTTCTGCCTTTTTTTTTCTTGTTAACGCTTTCCTCTCCCCTTTTTTATATTGTTGTGGCTCTTTCTTTATGCCTTTTGATTCTCTTTATTTTTTTTAATTTTCCCTTTCGCTTTATTTTTTTGTTTTTATTGTTGATGCAGGTATGATGTAGAGCTGTGTTGTAGCTAGTGTGAGGTGCAGGCTATCCATTTTGGTGTAAACTAAAAAGCAAGGGTAGCAATTTTTTTTTGGAGTGTTGTGTTTTGTGTAAGTCTGAAGGATGCTTTAGAGGACTAGTACAGGCTGTATTAAGATGGGTTAGGGTAGTGTGTAGTAGTATAGTGATAACATTGGTTTGTGGTGATATGGATTGAAATTTAAAATGGGACTAAACTTGTTGAGATGTGACTAAACTATCTGAAATCTAACCAAACCAATTAAAATTAAACTGACTATAGAACCTATATCTAAATATAGACCGAATAAAAATAAACTAAATATAATTAGATTAATTAAGAATAAAATGAAATGAAATCAATCTTAAAAAAAATTAAACCTAATTAAACTACACTAATAAAAATTGACGAAATAAAATATTAAACTAAATAGACATAAACTTAATTAAAATAATAAACTAATAAAATTATATGAAAATTAATGAAATAAATAAAAAAATCAAAACTAAATAAATAATAATAAATAATAAAAAACTTAAAAACTAACCTAAATCAAAAGGTTGAACAAAAAATCTAAATTTAACTAAACAAATTATAAACTGAATCAAAATTAAATTGAACTAAAATAAATTTTAAAAAAATAATCTAAAATAAATATCTAACTATAAAATAAAATAAACATAAATAAATTACAAAGTGTCACAAAATATCCTAACTAAAATTTTATGATTGGATCAAATTCTAAAAATTCTATACTAAAATGATTAAAATACGAACAAACATTCTTATTTAAAAAGAAATAAATTCTAAAAAATAAATAAAAGATGACAAATGAGATAGTGAAATGTATGATTAAAGAAATGTTTTAACTAAAAATGCAAAATGATTGATTTTCGATATATCGGCAAAAATGCGTAAAATGAACGAAAATTTGAAAAATTTCTGGTCAAAATTTAGGGTATGACAAGGTGAAAATGTTTCTCTGATATATATAGCTTTAGCTAGTAGATTCTTCTTGAATATTTTATTTTTAATCTAAACATACGCTACTTTTCACCTTGGTTTTCTTTCCAAGTGGGGTGAATATGTTTCTCTGATATATATATATATATATATATATATATATATATATATATATATATATATATATATATATATATATATATATATATATATATATATATATATATATATATATATATATATATATATATATATATATATTGGCATTCAGTTTCATTTGTTTAAACAACACAAATAGAAACCTAGCTAAGAGTCCTAAACAACGAGAGACATAATCATTTCTTCAGAGATATTATGTGTTTAGAGCTCTCATT
Organism: Lathyrus aphaca; assembly: GCA_963966055.1. Classification (NCBI taxonomy): domain Eukaryota; kingdom Viridiplantae; phylum Streptophyta; class Magnoliopsida; order Fabales; family Fabaceae; genus Lathyrus; species Lathyrus aphaca. The sequence continues at coordinate 141,745,638 of OZ014519.1, forward strand.
TCTTCAGAGATCAAATTCATTTTTTTCGGTATTGAGAGTGTGATCCTCTCAAGGTCTCAAGTTCGAATCCTATTAGGTGCAATCAATCCTTCTGTTCTGTCAATCCATATGGAGCTTCGCTCTTCATTTAAACGAGGCCCTTGCTAATCAAAATCACCAATCAATATAAGTTGTTCTTCAAATATAACACAATTGTTCATATAATTATTTTTCTAACCAATATTGAGAAGTTATATGTTTAGTATAAGGTTTAGTGAAATAAGCAATCCATATTAGATTTAATAAACTTAAAATTGTTTTACCCCTTGGTTTTATGAGATAACCGAGGTGAAAATGTGGTATATCTGTCAGTGAAATTGAAGGGACATGTGTTTTTATCATTTCATAATTCCAAAAAGGTCTTCTTGAAGATTGAACACATGACATTTTCACATAACCATCGGTTTTCTAAAACCGAAAAGGTAAAGTGTGCATTTTTATGACGTTCTTTTGTCACCTCAACATTATAACCGAGGTGAAATCCATTTTGCGTCTAAAATGTGTTATTTGTAGTAATGACTTTATCCATCCATAATTAAGAAATAAATTAATCATTCATATCTATAAGATATATTTTAAATTATAAAAAACAAAAATTAAATATGATAAAATAAACAAAAAAATGTAAACATTAAACTAAATATTCAAAACTACTTTATTAAAACTAAAACATTTAAAAATATAATATAATTATAAAGATGTATAAAAAATTAAATATAATTTTATTGCAATGGAAGTTTTGTCATTTAAATATAATATATATTATTTATTTATTTGACATATATAAAATATATAATAGATTTACTTATTTATTATTATTATTATTATTATTATTATTATTATTATTTTAAATTGGAATTATTAGTCAGTTAATTTTTATAAAAGTTAATTAAAAATTTAAACTTTATTTCAATAAATATAAGTCAAATAGTGATTGATATTCAACCATATTCATCGCAGTATTACTAGCAACGATTTGATATATTTATCGGATTCTTATTGCAACGATTTGATATATTTATCAGATTCATATCAACACATAACTCAAATAACACACAATTCAAATAAGATATTTTAATGAGATAAAATGAATAATGAGAAAGACATATTTTAGCATGTTCATTACTAGATGTGAAAAATAGAAAGAAAAAAAACACACATTTTTAAGATAGAGTTTTTGCATAAATTGATAAATGAATGTTTATTATGGATATAATATTTATTTTTTAAAAAATATATTTTTTAAATTTTTATTTAAACTATAAAAACTCTCATTCAATACCACTTTTGAGTTTTCCAAATTAAAATTTTTTGTGTTGTAAAAAAAAGTAAACCTTATAATATGTTATGACCATCAAAATTCTTCAAACTTTTTCCACTTCATTTGCTTACAAATTAAAGAAATAATAAGGTTAATTTTATTATAACTCATCCCTCTCTTTTGTAGCTTTTCTCTCTTTTATATAATTTGATCTTTTATTAAAAAAGAGATCGACAAAGTTGATGTCTTAGATCCTTCAAAATCAAAAATAATATTATTTATCAAAATATATTTTAAATATCCTAGCCTTTATTTTGTACAAAATAATAGTAAAATAAATATTATCTCATATATTTTATTCTATTATCAATGCCAAAATATATGTTATGCTATCATGTATTTATTTTATATAATGATAATAGACATTGCAATTGAATTATCTTTCATTTACTAAATTTAACCAAAAATAAATTAAGATTCACTCATTAATATGAAAAATATTTTAAACTAATTTATAAGAAATATAAATGTTTTTTGTTTTCGGATTATTAATACACTTTTCCTGTAAAAGGTATATCTTTGTCTTGTTTACATCAATGATATGTTTTAATCCTATCAATATAAAATAGTATCATACATTATAGTATGTTTAGATAGCTGAAAATAACATACATTTTTGCCATGTTTGTTTCAATAGTTCACTTTTCCATTGATTTTTTTTTTTTTTTTTTTGTGTTTGTATCGATCAAAATAAATGTTAATTTAATTTCAACAATAAGAGATAACAAAAGAAAATATTAAAATTGTTACATTTCGTAGATAACTTATGAGTAAAATAATCCTAACGAAGAGCCCTAAACACATATCATTCTCTAGAATAATGATATGTATTTGAACTCTCGTTCAATACTTGCCTGAATGAATGATGAGATTATTTCTTTCACTTCTTCTTCACATATATGGTATGTCAAATATCACTACTCATGTTACATTGTTGTTGTTGTTGTTGTTGTTGATGATGATATTGTTGATGTTGTTGTTTTTATTATTGTTGTTGTTATTGTTGTTGTTGTTCTTATTCTTGTTGTTGTTGAGAACCTAAACCTTAAATGTTTAATCTTGTTATTTTTTAAACTGACACTGGATGTTGTGCATTATAGGTTTATTGTTGATATTGATGTAGTTTTGTTAAGAGATTGTTTTTTGAGTTATTGTTTAATATTGTTATTTAGTTGTTGTTTAATGTTTTTGAGTAGTTGATGTTATTGTTGTTGTTGTTTAGTTGCTCTAACTAGCAATGTTTTGAAATTTATATGTTGTTTAGTTGTTGTTATTGAGTTTGAGATTGAAGTTCTTATTATGTTTTTGTGATTCTTTGTGTACCTCTAATCTTTTTCTGCCGAACATGTCAAGTGGACATTAGAGTGATAAAAATACAATTAAGTTTATTATATCTAATGTCGATTGTTTGTTTCGTGATGGACATTTCTAGCAAGTTTACTAGTATCGTCAAAGTAATAAATAAAATTCATTTCCACAAGAATTGCAAATTTTAACAAGGTAACATTGCGAGAAATAAATAAATAACAATGGGGCAGGGTTTTCAAGGTTGATTTGGTTCACAAATAAAACAAGAAAATACTTGGAATAAATTCAATGACTAAAGGTGAATAGATCTTCTTTTGACTCCCCTACTCATACTTGTAGATGAATTGTGCATTAATCAAATTTATAATATGTTAAAGTATTATAATGAATTAACACGACCATTGCGCCTAATTCCTTGGTCTAAAACTCACTAATCTACACAATAATTCTCAAATTCATTAGGACAATTCATAGTTAAATTAGGTGTTATAAGTTTGTTAATTCCAAAGCCGCAACTTATAATCACATATTCCTCGTTGATTACTAAGTTGAATAATTGTCCTAGATCGGATCTGTAGACTAAGGGTAAGGAATACCTACTCGTCCAATTCATGCATTCGTCAACACATAAAAAACATTAAGATTGAAAACAATTAAATAATAACAATAACATTAAATAATTAAATTAACATCAAACAACCATATGATCCAGCAAGTACAAAAAGGTTTGTCTAAAAAGACGTAATTTAAGGAATCTAACTACTCATAATGGTTATAACAATAACAATGAATTTAGATGGAGAGAACATGAAAATCATGGATGATTAAGGTCTTCAATGGATTTCAAAACCCTTAAAATCGTCACTTTGGTATCCCAAGCCGTCATTTTCTTTATCAAAATAGAAACCCCAAAAAGTAGCCAAGACTCTCTATTTAAAGCTATAAAGCGTGAAAGAATTTTTGCCGCATCTCGTCGCGATAAGACGTATCACGCCATAATGAGGCATGCATCATGCCACAATGAAATGCATCACGTGTGCGTGAAATCCATGAATCAAAGTTGCTATTGTCTTCTATTTTTCTTTAGAACTAGTAAAAAACTTGTGCGTTCGCACGGGCACGTATGTTTGATTATTTTATGTAATGGACGTGTTATTATTTCTCAAATTGAAAATAAATAATGTCAAATTAGAAGAAAAAAATTATGAATATGAGAAAATAATACAATCTACGTGCATCACCAAGTCTGCGGTTTCTAACATAGCCAATAAGCATTACATTCCACGAAAATAAGTCTCTTTCAAGCATTTGATCAAACAGCTCCCGTACAAGGCTGAACTTGGAGTTCCTCAAGTAACCATGATTCTTGATCAAACTATCCGCCATCAATTCTACAACCTGCAGACCAAGAATGAAATGTGATGTTGAATATCCTTTTTTATAAAGGAATACATATTGTAACAAATTATAACATACCACCATGGGAGGTTCAATCCTTTCCACAAGTTCACCATAACTCAGGATTTTGCATCAGTACATTCAAGGACAAGTCAAAGAGCAATAATATCATCTTAAAAGCATAATGTTAACGTTAAAAAACAAAGAGCACAACTATGAATCTTACTTTGATAAATGTTAAGGAAGTGTCATAAAGAAGACTAATGAGTTAGATCTATGTAATATGCTCAAACAAATACATAACTTACAACGCTTACCCAGGTAATATCCTCATTTTTTTCATTATGTTTATAAAATATTTTTGAAACCACATATTCTCCATTCTTCTCATCTTCATCATTCCTTAGATGGTACTGATGCATTTTCCAGTCAGATTTGTAGGATTTTGACTCTTTCTCAGATCTTATATACATAACCATTATCATCTTATAGCCCTTATGTACTCCATCTTCTATTACAGCTTTGGTCTTACCAGTCTTGTGCCAGCGTACATGATCTTCAGTTGAACCATGATGTTGAATGTTTCGACGCGTTTGTTGACCAGTACTATATGTAGGATCAAGCGCTTACCACTGCACTAAAAGCAATTGTTGTTAGTGAAGGCGCAACTTTATTTCCTTATAGTATAGAGTCTTTCAAGGGGCTGCGCCTATTAAGTGCCATGGGTTGGGATGTTAAGCCCATCGAATCCCTAAGGGTGACGCTGAATTAATAAATCCAACAATCTCCCCCCCAGTGTCAGCCGGGGGGATTCGAACCCATGACCTGGCTCTGATACCACTTGTAGGATCAAGTGCTTACCACTGCACTAAAAGCAATTGCTGTTAGTGAAGGCGCAACTTTATTTCCTTATAGTATAGAGTCTTTCAAGGGGTTGCGCCTATTAAGCGCCATGGGTTGGGATGTTAAGCCCATCGAATCCCTAAGGGTGACGCTGAATTAATAAATCCAACACTATATGCATTCATTGTTATGTGAAAGAAGTGAACACCACCCTCATCTTTCTTAGTACCTAAACAACAAAACAAGCAATATTGTTCTTAGTTACAAAAAAATATCACAAAATGTCGATGAACATGATTCAACAGTCATATAACATAGCATGTAGAAAATTACTTATGAAATATAATCAGCAGCCACTACATTTATTTAAGGTTTCCTTTTAGAAATCCCATCAATTAAGAGTATCTTCTAAGAATAGTCCTCAAATACTAAATTTTTTATGCAAATAATTACTAAAATTGAATATGAAGCCTTATACATAACTACATGATATTCCACTTCATCATAATAGTAAATATAAAAGGAAAAAAAAAGACAGTCACCATGAAGAGCATCACAATAGCAAGTAGAAGTAGGAACACAAAAGATAGCTTCCTTTTAAGAGCATCCAAACACTGTTATGGGATAGAATACAACAATGTATAAACTGTTCTACCATCTCTCCAGGCTTCTTATCAAATAGCCCCTTAAATTGTTTCCAAGCTTTCTTCTAAGCTTCCTACAAATAAATAGAAATCAGATTAATAGATTAAAAACAATGTCTAAATCATAAAATGTTGAAAATTTTGCAAGACTAAGAGTTTCATTGATCCCTCATATCTAATAGTAAAATGTTGTCAGCTACCAGTGTAAATATACTTCAGTGCTAGAAAGTGGTTTTTATGTGTCAAATATATAAGGTGATACTTTCAATGATGTTGAATCATTAGAGGTACCACAAGGTAGTCAAAATTAAAGTACTATTTCATTATAGGTACACAAATTGAAAGCATAAACTAAATGGTCATAAATTTACCTCATCAAAATCTAGGAACTCAATCTGAGCAAGTTGAGAACCTGGTTTTGGCGTGTTCAGGTGAAATTTGCACAACCAAACCCACTTTCTACAAAAATGAAACGTTGTTGCTGAGACGGCCCATTTTAATGTCAACATTTTGTGAGTGACATAAAATCGTCAATAAGCGAAATTATACATAGTACACTATTTGAGTTGTGGTGGTATGTATATTGGTAATACAACTATATTTACTTGTCTACTTCAATTGCAGAAATATCAGTGACTTTAAATCTACAACTATTGACTGTATCAACCACTAAGTGAATGGCATCCTCAACATTGACAATATTATGATCAATCTTATTGTAACAAAAAATATTGTTATATAGATAGCAAAATGAAGAATAATTGAGCATACAATTTAAACATATTTCTTGCTTATTTGATCAAAATAGCAAGACCTTAAAGAATAATTGGGCATATGATCAAAATTGGAAATAGTCATAGAGATAGAAAAATGTTTATTATATTGCATTTTGGTCGAACCGGAGTTGAATCTGGTTGAACCAATTGAACCATGACTCATAGGTCTCACATGTTCTATCTTTGATATGATTTTTGTAAAACATTAGTTCTAATGTTGTTGAAGATGGAACCTCATGGAGTTTTAAGACAACTCAAGATAGAAGCAACTTTTTCGTACCACATAAATCAACATGAAAGAACCAAAATATACCACGAGGTGTATAAATCAACGTTGATGAAATCCTGCTTGGTGATAGCATGTAAAATAACATAAACAATCCAAACATTATCAGAATTAAGATCTGGAAAAGAGTGATACAAAGTAGAATATATCAGAACAAAAATTAATGAATTGAACATTAGCGTAAAAAAAATAGCATAATCAAAATATACCATGAGGCGTAGAACTCGACGTCGATGAAATCATGCTTGCTGACAATGTCATGGAAATTGATAATATCTAATGTGAGGACGAATTCCTTACCCCTTGGTTCATCAGTTGAGGTCTAAGACATAAGAAACATAAGAACCACTATCAAACTACTGAAATTATGGTTAAAACCTTAAACTAAAACCACAATCTACAAAATGCAGAACCATAAGAACCACTATCAAACTACATAAAAAATACAATGCCAAACTATAGGAAGAAAAAACACCATGCCAAACTACAAATCTACAACAATATCTGTTTTAGTATCAAATTTCAAAGGCAATACTTCAGTTTACAATCTTTGTTTTAGTATCAAATTTCAAAGGCAATACTTCAGTTTACACGAACCTCCTCTATCAGACCAGCCCCAAGGGTATAGAAATGATGATGTAGATCCAGTAGTGTTGCCTATAGAATCAATTCAAATGGTGAAGCATACATTCAAATAAAAAATATAAACAACACAATATTACATGTACATAATTTATATAGGATACCTCCATCCATATCATCAAAATAAACAACAATTTAAAGTTGAGTTAAACCTAAGTTATTTACCATATGCTTATATGCAAATCCTTCATTATAATCCCTTGAAGACGACACCCCTTCCATCATGCTCACAGTCAAAGCCAAATTGTTACAGATTTTTGCGGCCTAATAACAAATTCAGAGACAAAATATAATAAAAATGAATTACATAGAAACCAAGAGTGCTAATAATACTATCCCAATTTTAAGCATGTTACTTACAGAATCACTCTCTGCTCCTCCACAATATATTGTACTTTTACCCATTGAAAGGAATAAGGATTTTGCAGCAAGAAGTGCTTCCTCGGAGCCACCGGTCTGTACAAATCCATATCTCTAAATCAACAATCATATCATAGATATAGTTAACTAAATCATAACTCAAAAGTTTGTTGTAGGACTATAGAGGAAACTAAATCTACAAACAAATAATGTGATGTATTCAACATTCAACAGAAAGGAAACAACGTTGGAATGAATAATACTCACATGGGCCGGAGAAGGTAACATTGTAATTACAACATCATTTGCCTCTAAAACTTCATATGATGTTTTCTTTGTATGAACCCCCATATGAGAGAACATCTCAAGAACATCAGAGTTTCTTCCAATATTTTATAAACAAAAGTAATTAAATGATATGTTAGTATCAGAAAGTGTGATAAGCGTTAGTGTTATCACAGGAAACCCAACACCAACATTTAGCAAAGCTCTTCAGCTGTAAAATATTATGACCTAATAAACCATTAATATTAACTTAAATATTATTTTAAAACATTTTGAATAACCTAATTGATCCTAAAAAGTTAGAGGATCTGAATACTTTTTCCAGACATCTTTTTGGCTTCCATCATCTTACTGCATTTTGACGAAAATTTGGAGAATCATGTCCATTAATTACATTGCTGAAAAGCTCTTCCACTTCGTAGATTCCTCAGGGGAACTGCTTTCTTTTTCACTTTCATCTTTTTCACTCGCATTTACTGTGGTTATATTAGGTATAACAATATTAACATCCAAAAAGAGCACCTAATACAGAGATGAGTGTGTAATCATCTCCTACTAACTTGAAAAAAAGGCTTTGACATATGAATAACAATAACTTACCTCAGATTTAAAATCATTGGGGAAATGATCCTTTTATCCTGCAATATATCGGTATTCCATATTCCATTTCGGCAAAAATGTTAAATCCATAGACCATCACAAAGATTTTGGATTGCATAAACTTATTCATTGACAGATCCACAAAGATGGAGAAGATTAGAAACACCTTCTAATAGATTTAAGAAATGAAAATGAAGGTTGAGAGTGAGAAGAAAAAGAAGAGAGAAAGGTAAACAATCGGAGTTAAAAGACAGAGAGAAAGAGAGGAAGAAATGAGAAAGGAAATTGAGAGAGTGAGTGGAAGAAGAGAGGGAGAGAGAGAGAGAGGAAAGAAAAAAATGCAGAGAGAGATGATGAACAATGTTGGAGGGAAGTGAGGACAATAGTTTTCAGAAGTGACATATTGTAAGTAAATAGAAGTACAAAAATTTGAATTAAAGTAGTTGGTTTTCAACTACATAAGACCAAAAGTTGTTTATGTAGCAAAAAAAACGGCATAAATTTGTGTAACTAAATCAAAACCCAGTTCATGTCCTAGTTTGGTTGCAAAAAGTAAATTTTGGACATGAAATACCCCTAATTTTGGGATGTGGCAAAATATAAGGCAAGGGCAGAAATGAATTTTCCAGAACAACAAATTTCTTATATTATAGATTTTTCTAAGTCTTAATTCTTCCACTCTTTGTAGTGTTTACTTTATTTTTCATACTTTGGCATAACTTTTGCTTATTATTTCAATGCTTTCGCCCAAATTTGCTAATAAAAATAATATAATGACAGTTCTCATTATTTCACAAAACCTTCTTTGAACATATGACATCTTAAATTGATTTTTAAAATAATAATATGAAAATTTTTGTTGTATTTGTAAAACAACATACACTAATTAATGTTTTTCGAGCATCTTGCAACTAATAATTCATCTCAAGTTCTTTAATGATTAAAATCTCTCTCAATGCTTCTAGTTGTTCTTCAATGAAGAACTTGAAACATTGAACGATATTCGAACCATTAAAGAATGAGAGATGAATAATGAATTAAAAGATGATCGAAAATCATTAATTAATGTAAGTTGTTTTTCAAATATAACATAATTGTAAATATAATTATTTTATAAACCAATTTGGAAAGTTATATGTTCAGTTATAATTTAGTGAAATAAGTCATTCACATTAGATATAGTAAACTCAATTGTATTTTACCCGTCGGCTAAATGAGAAAATCGAGGAGAAAGTTTTTTTCACCATTCAAAAATTTCAAAATGTTTTTGTTGGGGATCAAACCCATGATCAGTCCACCTTTCTCGTTGGTGAAATTACAACCGAGGTGTAAAGGGTCTGTTTGTTTTAGCTTTAAAAAAAATGAATTTTTTATTTGTATTCTTAAAAATGGATTTTGTAAAACCATTTTTTTAAATATTATAAGTTTTTCTATATTTATTTTTATAAACTACAAGATTAATTTTGACATCGTACAATATAAACATACATTATTGATGATAAAAAAAATAGTCGAAATCGTAATTTTTGAAAAAAAATTGTATCTCAGAAATGATTTTCATGAAAATTTATTTGAAATAGCTTCAAAACTAAGTGATTTTTTGAAATTTTGATATCTAAATTTTTTCCGATAAAATGATGAAATATCTAAAATAACATTTTAAGAATACTTATTCAAACCAAATTTTCATTTGAAGTTTTTATGAAAAATTTCTTTATAATTTTTTTTTTCCATAAAATTATGTTAAACTATAAAAATCATTTTTTTTTAAAAAGAAAAAAAAAACGGACCCAAAGTGACACACTTTTAAAACGTCATTTGTTATCTCACATGTGAAATCAAAGCAAAATCACATATCCAATCAAGATTAAAGATGTTTTTCCTAATAATGAAACCCTAGAACAATCGCCATAAACAAAATGGAAAAAAAAAAATCATAACTTAAACAATAATATAAATGAACTTACATATATTCATAATAATCTACCATATTTGAAAAATGAATTATCCGTATTAGAAATCATTCATAAATTTGAATAACTCTTTATGTTTTGCAATGAATTGTAATTAACTAAGAAAAGAACATAAAGTCATTAATAACAAATACTTGAAAAAGTCTATTGAATATTTGATTTATGTTAATAAAATGAAAAACTATATTGTTGAAACAAATGAAAGAAGTGAAGAAAACGAAATAATACATAAGAAAAGAAAAAAATCTTCAACTATATTGCTGTGTGGAATAAAAATTGAGAAAACATAATTTTGCAGTAAATTGAAAAACATCTAGCAATTTTAGGATAACAAATAGTTTCATTGTGTGTAAGTGGCAAAATTTAGAATAGGGACATATGAATACATTTTTGAACATTAAATTTTCTTATATTATAGAGGCACCATTTTTTTTTTAAAATTATATGATATTCATACCATTTTATTTTGTTTAAAGAATGTAATTAATTTTGTGTAGAACAAAATATTGAGAGAATTTAAAAAATTATATTTCAATAATTATATTAGAAAAATAATTTTAAAACAATAGATTTTAATATATTATAAAATGTATCATGGAAAAAAACATTAATATTTTGTTAAATTTTAATAGACATAATTTTTAGAATTAAATATGTTTTTGGTTCGTATAAATATCTCAATTTTGATTTTTAGTCCTTAAGAAAAAAACTTCGAGTTTTAGTCCTTATAACATTACTTTTGCACGCATTTTTAATCCATTTACAAAAACTAAATTTGTATGCAAATGTAATTTTATAGAGACTAAAACTCGACGATTTTTTTATAGGAACTAAAAACCAAAATTGAGATATTTATAGGAACTAAAAACATATTTAACTCTAATTTTTAACAAAATGATTTATAACTTTGGTAAGTAATATATATATATATATATATATATATATATATATATATATATATATATATATATATATATATATATATATATATATATATATATATATATATATATATATATATATATATATATATATATATATATATATATATATATATATATATATATATATATATATATATATCCGTTCTAAATTATAAGTTGTTTTGATAAAGAAAAAGAAAATCTAAACTATAAATCATTTCACAAATTTAATATAATATAATATTTATTTTATCATATCATCTCCTTTCGATTTTAAATTTTCAATTCTTTGGGTTTGTACAAACTTCAAATTTAACAAAACAACAAATTAACAATCCTTTTATGGAATTCAACTGAAATTGAGGCTAAATTAGTAACATTTCTTATTTATTATAGATTAAAAAATTTATTTATATATTTAAATTTTACCAAAAATGAAAATAAGAGGGAAATTTTTTTAAAGGCTAAATTATTTAGAGTGTCTTTTAAGTTATTTAATTGTAACATTGTGGTCCTTAATGTTTTTTTTTTGCTATAAGTTGGTTTTTAAGTTATTTTAAAATATCAAGTTAGTCCCTTAAGTTTTTTTTTTGTAACGCATTGGTCATTTTTTAAAAATTTCGTTAAAATAAATTGCAAACTTATATACCATTTGAACTAGTTTTTCGTGTTGATCATGAATATGTAATTAGTTTTTCGTTTGATTGTGTATTTTGGTCGGATCGATGATTTTTTCATTATGTATTTCGTCCATTTTTACCTGATTCTCATGAACAGTAACGTTTTTTAATAAATTTGATTGCATATTCGTGATCGGCGCGAAAAATCAATTCAAATGGTATATCAGTTTTTAATTTATTTTAACAGAATTTAAAAAAAAAGAGACCAAAGCGTTACAAAAAGAAAAACTTAAGGAACTAACTTGATATTTTAAAATAACTTAAAGGACCTACTTGTAGCAAAAAAAAAACATAAAAGACTACATTGTTATAAATAACTTAAAGGATCCTGTAAGTAATTTAGTCTTTTTTAAAATAACCATCTTTTTCAACTTTATTTTAAAATTAACCATCTTTTTCAAATATACATCAAACTTTCATATTTCAAATAAAAGAAATTCACCGCAAATAGTATGCGCTAGATCAATTGGTGCATATGTATAGTGCTATATGCATGCACTAGTTTCATTGGAGTCTATGTGCATTATCTAATGATGGATGGATTGAAGCCATGCAAGAAGAACTGAACCAGTTTCAAAGGAATGACGTGTGGAATCTGATTCCCAGACCTTGTCAGAAGAACATCATTGGAACAAAATGAGTGTTCAGAAACAAGCTTAATGAACAAGGAGAAGTGATAAGAAACAAAGTCATATTGGTAGCTCAAGGCTACAATCAGCAATATGGTGTAGATTTCTCTTAAACCTTTGCACCTATTGCAAAGTTAAAGGCAATCATGTTACTTCTCTTATATGATACTAATCATAACATCATTCTATATGGATGTTAAACGTGCATTTTTAAATAGTGTCATTTTTTAAGAAGTATATGTAACTCAATCACCTGGATTAGAGGATTCAATTCATTTATAACATGTTTTCAAACTTAATAAAACACTTTATAGAGCCATTCAGGCTCACATAGCATGGTAGGAGAGACTGGATAAATTCCTTTTTAGAAAATGATTTCCAAAAAGGGCAAGTTGATACTACACTCTTCAGAAAAATATTGGAAAATGATATCTTAATTGTTCAGGTGTATGTATATGATATTATTTTTTGTTCTTCTAATGCTACCCTTTGCTAGGAGTTTTCTAATACAACACGGGTTGAATTTGAGATGAGCATGATGGGGATTAAGGTTCTTCCTCGGAATTCGTATCAACCAAATCAATGATGGATTTTATGTTCATCAGTCAAAATATACAAAAAAAAAAGCATATGAAGAAGTTCAAGCTTGAAGATAGCAAAGTTATGAACATTCTTATGCATCCATCATGCAATTTGAATAAAGAAGAAGAAAGCTCCAAAGTCAGTCAGAAGTTGTATAGAGGTATGATTGGTTCCTTACTCTACTTAACAACTTCTAGGCCAAATATTTTGTTTTGTGTGTGTATATGTAAAATATTCCAATCAGATCCTAGAGTGACTCACTTAACTGTTGTTAAGAGGATTAAGTATCTAATGGGAATAATTAATCTAGGGTTTCTTTATTAAAAATTTCTAGATTACAAGCTAGTTAGATTTTGTGATGCTGACTATGTTAGGGATATAATTGAAAAGACATTCATTAGTGGAAACTAACAATTCATAGGTGAAACCAAATATCCGGGGCTAGTAAAATACAAGCAATTATTTCTTTGTCCACAACAGAAGCAAACTACATCTTAGCTGCTAAATGCTGCACACAACTCCTCCGGATGAAATATCAGTTGGAAGATTATTAAATTAGTGGAAGCAGTATTCCCATATTCTATGATAATATTGCTGCCATATGTTTAACAAAAAATCCAGTTCAACATTCTAGAACCAAGCACATAGAAATAAAACATCATTTTACTAGAGATTATATTCAGAAAGTTGTAATAGATATACAATTCATTGATACATATCATCAATGGGTTGATATATTTATCAAGCCTCTTATAATAGAAAGATTTAATTTCATTAAAAATAATATGATAATGCATTTTATCTAAGATTAATGCTTGTTTCTAAATGAAGGATTAGAGTCTGATGATAATCAGAAGCTTCGAACCAGCTTCATATGTGTGGTAGCCCTTGAAGCATCTTAGTCTCTAATACTCCGAATTTGGTTTATTGTTTCTGATGGCATGTAAGTGATTTTTCAGCTAAAACTATCCTTGCTAACTTCTATCCACTTATGTACCACAAATATGAAAATCCCTCTAAATCAGTTTTATAATTGTTAAGCTTTTAGTTTCTATTTTTCTCTATCTCTTAGTTATATTAACTTTGGGAAAAATTTGTATAGTAAGATAAAATCATGTTTTGACAATCTCCTTGGACATCAATTAGTTTAAATTTGTGCAAATTTATTAAAATTCACTACACACATGACTTTGATGGTTGAAAAGAAATTCATACAAAGCTATGGGAAAAATGTTTTTTTTAAAGATTACAAGTCCTTGAAAATCAAAAGAGCATTACAAAAGGCTACTTAAACTTAGAGATTACCCCGCCCTCTTGGCATGATAAAGATTTTGTATTCCTCATCCCACTCATCATCAGATATCTCAATTAGGTCCTTCACAAGGTCCTTCTTGAGGTTCTTCTTGGGGTTCTTCATCCTCTTCTCTGATGTTCTTCCAACCCTAGTTTCTCCAGTAGAAGTTCTAGCACCTTTAGAGGAATTCATTTGGTCATCTTTATGGACCTCAAAAACCTTCTTAACTTCTTTTAAGGAACCACTCTTGGTATTTTCACTTGATTTGATCATTCTGATCAAGAGAGAAGTTTAATGGAAGAAGGAGGAATGTGTTTCTGCATATTCTAAACTAACTTTTATAGGTAAAATGGGGAAAAATATATATGCCTAGTTTAATATGCACCAATGTAATCAAGAGAGAGATACATTCTTGGTCTTCAGACTCCCTTTCTAAGGGTTGAGTGTTATGTCTCATTGGCTCAAAAGAAGATTGGAATATCTCGTGTTTTGTAGAATATTTTCCAACCATTCAAAGTCATTTATTAACACCACGATTTTTAATCGATGACAAGGGGAGAACTAAACCTGATTATTAATTATTTTTACTCAAACTTGTTTGTTTCCCATAATTTTTTTTCTTTTGACTCTTTTCTTTCTTTGATATTATTTTTTGTTGATGGCAAAAGGGGGAGAGAGATAGAGGGTATTTAAGCACAACTAAGCACCTAAATTTGATGATTTTTTTGTTGCTTAATTAATTTATGAAGATTAATGATGTTGCGCCTTAAAAGGAATTTTATAAACCTGGATAGGACTTAGGGGGCTTACAATCTTCACCCTCTGGACTATCAGACTCAAGGGGGGGCTTACAAACCTCAGACCATAAAGTCAAAATGTTAATTAAATTAACAACCATTGTTCTTAAATACTAATGCTTGTCATCATAAAAAATGGAGATATTATTGGAACAAAATTGGTTGATATCATATTCATTGTGTTTTGGTGATAACAAAGTATTTAAAGAACAATTGGATATTCTAATTTTTTTTCGAGTATGCAGGATTATAAGTCTAAGAACAAATGAAGAGAAGCTTGGAATTCTGAATCTGAAGATCAGACTTTGGCATTAAAGATCACTTCTAAATACTATGACTATGATGGAAGATCCATAGTTTAAAGAAATCAACATCTATGAAAAATCATCCTTTGATAACTCAGACTCTGAAATTTCAAAAGCCAAGAGGCAGACTTTATACTAACACTTATGTTTAACAATATAGCTACCACATATTTCCATTTTGAATCATCCACATTGGTTGATTCCTCCTTTGGTGAGAAATTTATTTCATGTCTCGTATTTTTCTATTCAAGTCATTTGTGATTATCACCAATAACCCCTATATATAATATTAATGTGGATTATATATTGTTTGCATTGACTTACTTGAGTTAGTTATTAGTACAAAATTTGTAAGACTATTTGTATTAGATGATTTATGAAAATAACTTGGTATATTATTTATAAGGTGTTTTCAGTTTAATTTCATAAATTTTCAAGATAACTAATACAAAATATAATAAATTGTAAGTTCTGTGTTGGCAGCAATTTTGGTAAAACATATTTCTCAGATAAATGTTATGAAAGATGCTTTGACATGTGTGTTAAACATCTCTGCATGGTTTATAGATCTCAAAGCAGATGTCTTAACATGTGTTTCCAGAACTGAACATTTTCTCTGTTCAGTATATTGTGCTTTTCTTGTTACTTACTGTTAGTAGGTTTTTGGAATATCTGATTGATCTCTTGCTAGCGCAAATTAAGGGAGAGATTTTCTACAAAACATAAGTAGTTATGCTACAATTTTGGAGATATTCTCTTCTGCTTTTATGGAGAAAATTGTGGGAAGTTTTAAAACATTATTTGATTTGATTTGGCCCAAGCCCATGATAAGTGGTTCTATATAAAGACCTTCTAATCCTATTTGCAAGACAGAGAGAAGAAAGTGATCCTTGCGCATTGCTTTAAGGATTAGGGTTTTGTGATTTGTTTCTTGTGAGCCACTCTTGTATTGTTCTAATACTAGAGTTGGACTGTTAGTTGAGTTGTAAATTGTTAACCATCTATAATATTTTAAGAAAAGATGATTATGTGTCTTTGAAGGTTGTCTTCTAAAATTTTTTATTTATGTTTTGTTCACTACGTGTGATTGAGGGGGAGTGAGAGGGGTCTCATATCTAAGAGTTTCTTAGGTAGAAATTGCACGGGTAGAGATTAGGTGAGAAGATTATAAACCAGAAGTTGTTTGCTGAGAATCTTCAAACTAATAATGTTTAGTGAATTTCTTTCCTAGCTTGGTAGCCTCCAGACATAGGTGTGATTTCACCGAACTGGGTTAACAATTTCTTGTGTTATCTTTACTTTTCATTTACTGCTTTATTACCTTGTTCCTATATTGATCATTTCTTAGATCTTTGTGTCGTAACATATCCTTCGACATCACATATCTGATACTAGAATTTCAATTGGTAACAGAGCATGCATCTTACTCTGTTTCTGGGTGAGATTTAGGGAAGATATTTTCTGGTACTATGGAAAATGAGGGATGATTTTTGAACAGACCACCCATTATGGATGGAACCAATTATGACTATTGGAAACCACGTATGGTGTCCTTCTTGAAATTTTTGGATAGCAAGGCTTAGAAAGCTGTCATAAAAGGATGGGAACACCCTGTTACTCTGGGGAAAGATGGAAAATCAACCTCTGAGTTGAAACCTGAAGAAGAAAGGTATAAATAAGAGGATGAATTAGCTCTTGGAAATTTTAAAGCCTTGAATGCTTTATTCAATGGGATTGATAGAAACATTTTCAGATTGGTGAACACTTGTAAGTGGCTAAAGATGCTTGGGAAATACTTAAAACTACTCATGAAGGCACCTCTAAGGTGAAAATGTCAAGACTTCAGTTGCTCACTACCGAATTTGAAAACTTGAGGATGAAAGATTATGAAAGCATTCATTACTTTCATATGAATATTCTTAAGATAGCTAATGCATCAAGTGCCTTAGGAGAAAGGGTGTCAGAAGAAAAGCTAGTAAGGAAGATTCTCAGGTCTCTTCCCAAGAGTTTTGACATGAAAGTTACTGCTATAGAAGAAGCTTAAGACATCAGCCAGATGAGAGTGGATTAACTTGTTGGATCTCTTCAAACATTTGAGTTAGACATCAGAGACAAATCTGAAAAGAAAAACAAAGCATAGATTTTGTGTCTGATGCTGAAGATGGAGAGGAGGAATGTGATCTAGATACTAATGAAGGAATATCCAATACTATAATGCTACTTAGAGGCAATTTAACAAGGTACTGAGAAATATGGATAGGAATTCAAGATCAAATGTCAAGAACAACTCATCTGACAACAGCAAGTCAAATGATTTTGGAAGAAAAACAAGAGCTGAAGAAAAATCCACTCAAGGAAAAGGGATATAGTGTCATGGATGTGAAGGCTTTTGTTACATTAGAGATGAATGTCCTACATACCTCAAGAAACAAAAGAAGGGTCTATCTGTATCTTAGTCTAATGAGGACTCTGAGAGTGAGCCTAAAGAAGAGTTTGCCAAGCATGTTACTACATTGACTGGAAAATATGTCTCTGATGAAGATTCTTCTGATGATGAAGTGACCTATGATGAGTTAGTTGCTTCCTACATAAAGTTGTGTCTCATAAGTGCATAAGTTTGTCAACAAGGGGAGAAACAAAAGAAACTTATAATCCAACTGAAGGAAGAAACAGAAGAGCATCTGGAAACTATCTCTAAGTTGGAAAAAGAAGTAATTTTGTTGAACTCTAAATTTGACATAATGACCAAGTCTGTCAGAGTGCTGAATAGGGGCTCTGACACATTAGATGAAATTCTTCAGGTTGGAAAAGTGGAAAGAGATATGAGTGGACTAGGATTTAATAAAGGAAAAGGACCTCTTTCAGAATTCATTCATCCCAAACCTAAACCAAAGATGTTGAATCCAATGTCTCAACATCATAGCAGAAGTAAATTCAATCACACAAGAGAGAAATTCTGACGTTGGAGATGTCATTATTATGGGCGTTTTGGTCACATAAATCCTTTTTGCTTTAAACTGTATGGGTATCCTAAGCCTACACCTCAGTTTAAATCTGATCAGGTCACTCCTTGTGACAAAAAGAAGAAACAATGGGTTCCCAAGGTTGTTGTTACCAGTCTTATAGCTCACACCTCTCTCATAACCTCAGCCAAAGAAGATTGGTACTTTGACATTGGTTGTTCAAGACATATGACAGGTGTCAAGGATATGTTGGTGGATATCAAATCTCATTCTACTAGTTATATGACTTTTGGTGATGGAGCCAAAGGTGAAATTAAGGGGGTTGGAAAGCTGGATTGCTCAGGAGTTCCAAATCTTAATGATTTTTTGCTTGTTAAAGGGTTGACATCCAACCTAATTAGTATCAGTCAACTTTGTGAACAATGTCTCAAAGTAAACTTCACCAAATCTGAATGCCTTGGTACCAACGAGAAGAGTGAAATGATTATGAAAGGAGTTAGGTCTAAGGACAATTGCTACTTATGAGTTCCTTAAGATTCAAGTTATTCTTCCACATGTGCTCTAGCCAAAAAAGACGAAGTTAAACTGTGGCATCAAAAACTTGTACATTTGCATCTAAAGGGATGAAAAGGATCATTTCTATGGAAGCTGTAATAGGGATTCCAAAGCTCAAGATTGAAGAAGGAAAGGTATGTGGTGACTACCAAATTGGAAAGCATACTAAGATGTCACATCAGAAGATCCAACATATCACCACCTCAAAAGTGTTGGAACTCCTTCACATGGACTTGATGGGACCTATGCAAGTGGAAAATCTTGGTGGAAAGAATTATGCCTATATGGTTATGGATGACTATTCTAGGTACACTTTGGTGAATTTCATCAGAGAAAAACTAGAAGTGAATGATGTTTTCAAAGATCTTTTTCAAAGACTTCAAAGAGAAAAGGAAAGTAATGTTATTAGAATCAGAAGTGACCATGGGAAGGAATTTGAGAACAACAAATTTGCTGAGTTTTGTTCATCTGAAGGAATTAGTCATGAATTTTCCTCCCCATTACTCCTCATCAAAATGGAGTTGTGGAACGCAAAAGTAAAATTCTTCAGGAATCTGCTAGAGCTATGATTCATGTAAAGAAATTACCTTACCACGCTTAGGTTGATGCTATGAACATTGCCCTTTATATTCATAGTAGAGTGACCTTGAGAAAAGGTACATCATCTACCTTATATGAAACATGGAAATGAAGAAAACATAATGTCAAATATTTTCATGTATTTGGAAGTAACTGCTACATATTGGCATATTGTGAACAAAGAAGAAAGATGGATCCAAAGAGTGATGAGGGAATATTTTTGGGATACTCCACAAAAAACGTAGCTTATAGAGTGTTTAACTCCAGAACTAAAGTAATGATGGAGTCCATAAATGTTGTTGTTGATGATAGATGCTTGAATGAAGAATCTGGTGTCCTAGATGATGTTGGAACATGTCTGAATGATATCCCAGCAGAAACTTTAGATAGAAGCACTGATCTTAATCCTACTAATGCAAAATTTGAATCTGGTCAAGTCAACAAGGGGCCCTCTATCAGAATACAGAAAGACCTTCCTAAAGAACTTATCATAGGAGATCTGAATTAAGGAGTCACTACTAGATCAAGAAAAGTCATGTCAAATTCCTGTTTGTGTCAAAAATTGAGCCTAAAAATGTTAAAGAAGCCTTAACTGATGTGTTTTGGATCAATGCTATGCAAGAAGAGTTAGGGAAATTCAAGAGAAATAAAGTCTGGGATCTGGTTCCAAGGCTTGAAGGAACAAATATGATTGGAACTAAATGGGTATACAAGAATAAGTCAGATGAAAAAGGTGTGGTCACTAGATATAAAGCAAGATTGGTTGCTCAAGGATATACTCAAGTTGAGGGGGTTGGTTTTGATGAAACTTTTGCTCTTGTAGCTAGACTTGAATCCATCAAATTACTCGTAGGAGTTGCTTGCATTCTTAGATTTAAGTTGTTTCATATGGATGTTAAAAACGCCTTCTTAAATGGATACTTAAATAAAGAGGTATATGTGGAACAACCTAAGGGGTTTATTGACCCAACTTTTCCTAACCATGTGTACAAGTTGTGGAATGCTTTTTATGGGTTGAAGCAAGCTCCAAGAGCTTGGTATGAGAGACAGACATAATTTCTTGTTGAAAATGGATACATGAAATATGGTATAGACAAGACTCTATTTGTCAAAGAAGAAAGACAAAAGCTCATATTTTCCCAAATTTATATTGATGATATTATCTTTGGTGGGATATCTAATGAGATGGTTCAACATTTTTTCAAGCAAATTCAGTCAGAATTTGAGATGAGCCTTGTTGGTGAGTTAACCTATTTTCTTTGTCTACAAGTCAAACAAATGGAAGATTCTATATTTTTCTCTCAGAGTATATATGCCAAGGATATAGTAAATAAGTTTGGGATGGAGAATGCCAGTCACAAGAGGACACCTGATCCTACTCATCTGGAGCTCTCTAAAGATGAAAAGGGTATGAATATGGACCAAAGTCTTTATAGAAGTATGATAGGTAGCCTATTATATCTTATAGCAAGCAGACCTGAAATTACTTTTGATGTGGTTATGTGTGCTAGATATCAAGTTGAACCCAAAGTGAGTTATATCAATTAAGTGAAGAGGATACTGAAGTATGTAAATGGAACATGTGACTATGGTATGTTATACTCTCATGGATTTTGCTCTATGTTAATGGGATATTGTGATGCAGATTGGACAGGAAGTACTGATGATAGGAAAACACATCAGGAGGATGATTATTTTTAGGGAATAATCTTATATCATGGTTCAATAAGAAGCAAAATTGTGTCTCTATGTCTACTGCTAAGGTTGAATACATAACAAGAGGAATCAGCTGTTCTCGGTTGGTTTGGATGAAACAAATGTTGACTGAATACAATGTCAAACAAGATGTGATGACATTATATTGTGACAACCTAAGTTCTATAAACATCTCCAAAAATACTATTCAACACAGCAGGACCAAACACATTGATATCTGTCATCCTTTCATAAGAGAGCTTGTTGATGACAAGATTGTTTCCTTAGAACATGTAGCTACTGAGATGTAACTAGCTGAAATTTTCACTAAGGCCTTGGATGCTAATCAATTTTAAACCTTGAGGGGTAAACTAGGGATTTGCATATATGAGGATCTGTAGAAATTAATGTTGTGTGGGAATGCCATTAAAGTTTCCTTATGTTTCTAACAAATAAAGCGCCTCTATCAAAAGCAATAATTCCAAAATCTTAAAATTGTCTTTCTCACGCTCTCCCTAAGCATTATGCCCTATTACAACAACTTCTTCATCTTCTATCTTAGAAAAAGAACTCTTTTTTCCTATAGTCTTTCCATTCACAAAAATCCAAAGATGTCTCAATAACCTGCTTCGTCCCCTTCAAAACATTCATCTGATAAGGAAAATGTATCTGCGTCCAAATATGGAGCTCAACTGTGAGTATATCTTTTGATGATATGGTTGATGTTGCTCAGTTGGATATGGTTCCTTGTACTGAAATGGAGAAGCCCGGAACACCCCATGCTAGAGGATCAAAAGACCCTTCTGTAGGTAACTCTTCTAAGCCCTATCTTGACTCGTCTTTATCCAATATGGCAAAGGAAGAAAATTATTATGTTGATAGAAGCATTAAAAGGCTAGTTTCTAGGGTTTGGAATGAAGGTCATGTTGTACCTGGAATTTTAACACCCCTTTCCCAAATTTATGTTGATCACTTCTCTGAGACTAAAAAAGATGTTGTTGACCCATTTGTGAATGAGAAAGATGATATAGACGATAATCTTCACAAGTTTGCCACCTCTGTGCTGGAAGAAGTTGGAACTAGTGTTGAGCCAGATGTTAACATATCATCTGCAAGAAAAGGTCTTGTTACCAAGAATGATGTTATGGATGTTGATGATTTGTATGACAATGATTTGATCACTAATTTGAACATTGGAATTTCTAAAAGACTCAAGACAAGAAAAGGAAAGGAAAGGTTGTGTCGCTCCCCGGACTTTCGTCCCGGTGCAAACGCAAACTGTCAGCGAGAACGGTTGGATGATGAAGGTTGAATAGAGTCTCCAGCTAGGCATTTTTATCCCGAAGGAAAGGTAATGCTGCATAAACCTAGAAAGAAGTGGATAAGACGGTTGCGAACCAAAGAGACTGGGTAAGGGGGTTAGTTACGACCTGGGAAGGTATTAGCACCCAGATCGTCCGTCGTACTCGATGGGATCCATGCTTACCTGATTGTGTTTAAAAAAAGGGGGGAAGTGTATGTGCTAACTATGTATAAAAGAGATGGATGTACAAAGTGACGGTGCAAAAAGAACAGGAGTTCAAACTGAGGTTAAGAAAGGAAAGCTAAAAAGAGAAGAAGGGGGAGACCTGGGGACTTTTGTTCGATAACCGTTAAGTTATGCCTACGTATCCTCTCGTGCAATAAGGAAGTCAGAACACCGTAGTTCGACTTAAAGAGACTTGGTATTTTGGTGTGAACTGCTTTCTTGTCTATGATCAAGTGTATGACTCGTCTGACTCGAGTGCTAATTGTCTTACATTAGACGGAAGAAGCGAGTTCTCGTTTTCAGAGTGAGTGTGATGAGATAAGAATCCTGGAGGAGACATTTATTGTTTGTTTTTGTGTTTTCAGTTTTTTATTGTTATTTTTGGTGTTTTGCATAGGATAATGAGCTTAAGCCTTAATCAAGGGTCGTAAACTCATTATATTACCCCTGACTAGGGATAATGAGTCTACTTAAGTGTGAGATGAATATCCCAACTTAATTACCCTAATGATACAGGATTAAGATCATTAACCTACTTGTAATCATCAAGTGTTTTTTGGATTTTGTGTGTGTGTTAGATAATGAGTTTAATCTCTAATCAGGGATTAGTGAACTCATTACTGAAGGAAAATTGCGATCTAAACGCAGCGGAAAACAAAATTTTCCTTTAGTGATCCTTACGAATGAGCATGGTCAGTGATAGAATCGTTACCTCTTTGTGGCGATTCAGATCTTTGATGCAGCGATCACAAGCGTTGATGAAGTGCAACGCCTCTACTCAGTCCACACGAACAGCTTCCGGTCACAGTGCTAGCTGCTTACGAACGGAATTATTTGAGTGAGAAAAGAAAATCAAAAACGAAATTGCATCAAGTGAAAGCTTCATCACAAGGGTTCCTTTTATAGACTCTCTTGTGGGCTGCGGGCTAAAAGCCCAATTCACATGATCCATAATAATATTATATATTATTATAATAACTATTATTATAATAAATATATTTATTTTTATTATTATTTTATAACCATTATAAAATAACAATAATTATTATTATATTATCCGAATTTCTATTTTCACTTAAGTGCACCGTACCTTACGGTGTTCCTTTGATTTCTCTATCTCTCATCAAACTGTCCTTATGTGTGTGACCCTGTAGGATTTCGTAACGTTGGTAATTATATTAAATTATATATTTAACATAATAAACAGTGAGCGGTATCTAGCAACACATCACTGCTACCCAAGTCACGAAAATGTCATGTGATCTGACAAAACCTTTTTCGTGATAATATATGTTTGTACAATTACCCTTTTGCCCCTATGTCTATATTGAACACAAGGCATACACTGTGTCATCCTTGTCCAGTTCAATATTGGGCCCTTAGACATTTCTCCTGTTATGCAGGATTGGCAAATTCCATCTAGGACACTCATGTCCCTCAGCATGCTTCGTGGAGTGCCCATCAACTGTCTTTATGATCATCCAGTTACGGATAATGTTTGATCAGCAATAAAGCACCCGACTCTACATCTAGGGTCCATAGTGGTTTCAGGTCGAAGGGTGGTAATACACCATTATCACCATGAGAATAACTTATGACACTTTGCATAACATACTATGTAGTATTCTCATAGCGGGTCAATCCGGTATAAATATTACTCCTAATATTTATACCT
Source organism: Lathyrus aphaca (assembly GCA_963966055.1). Lineage (NCBI taxonomy): Eukaryota > Viridiplantae > Streptophyta > Magnoliopsida > Fabales > Fabaceae > Lathyrus > Lathyrus aphaca. The sequence continues at coordinate 141,770,318 of OZ014519.1, forward strand.
ATGTCAAGACTTGATAACTCTTTATCCATGATCCATGAGATGTGATCATCAGTCTATCTTCATAATAGTCTCAATGCTTTAATGTTATCCCACTTTGCAATAAAGCTTGACTACGGATATTTTAAGAATAATGTCTTTATGTTTAATGGGATCTCATGATTAAGTCACACTTAACATTTCATTAAACAGACTAACTATTCTAGGGACTTTATTATTCTGAAAGACAAACATAATAAAGAAATGCCTTTTATTATTAAACGAATAATCCGATACAAGTACCAAAAAGTATTGGCCTCTAGGGCTTACACCAACAATTACACCATCCTAAGAGAAGGATGATAGATGATGACACTTAAGATGAGGAAGCTACCTCAACTTAATCCATGGTCAGGGATTAAAATCATTATATAACAAACATTTATTAGAGTGGATTTTGATTAGGGATTAGATTAAGAAGTGAATTTTATGTTTGTAAGACTAAACCTGAGGGGGACTTGTCTATTAAACACTAGGGTTAGTCCCTCTGACCAAGAGGAAGAGATGTAACCCTAATATAAGGCCCAAGTTACAAGCTTAAGTCTTGATAATTATTAGGTGTTTTGATTAGAAGGTGAAAACAACTTAAAGGTTTAACACTAAGTATTACAATTATACACTCCATCCTAAGATAAGGATACAAGCATAACCCTAATACAGAAGGTAAAAACTAAGGGGGACTATTCACAACCCTAAAGCTATCATGCTTGGTAGTTCCTATGGTTTGTGAGGCATAAATAAAGTCTTTAGATTGGCCACCAAGGAAGGAGAAGCAGATGAAAAAGGAAGGAGATAGAAGAATAGGTTACTTACTTTCTGAGGAAGTTAAGTAACCTAAGAGTGGGATAAGAGCAAGAGAGAACACACGTGAATCAAATTCACTTCAAAGACAAGTAAAGATGCATATGAAAGGATAAGAAGAGGTTGAATGTGGATGCACATCCACATCCTGATCAACTTACCTGAAGCACCTGAAAGGGTTAGTATGAACGCATAAGGTATGAAATAAGATGAAATGAAACAAATGAAGGTGCAATAATCCAAACCAGAAGAGAACACATGATGAAAATATGTCATGAAAAGATGCAAGGTCATGTACAATGCATATGTATGATCATACAAGTGTTGGATGCAAAAACAAACATGTTAGAAGCTTGAAAATACATGAACATACATAAGATGTAATGCATACAAAGCATACCAAATGAATGTAACAATGATCAACCAATGTTCTCACATGACCTAAGGTGTCTAATATGACATACAAATTCATGAGATGTCATGATAAGTTCATATGATGAGGATATGCAAAGATGAATGCAAGTATACATGGCAAATTAGGGTTTTTAGAATGCATGAGATGTCCATGATCAAAATAGAAGCAAAACACATGATAAAAATTTGAAATTGCAACCAAACAAACCTTAAACACACACAATAACACTCCCCAAAGATGGAGGCCAGAAGCTATACCAAAGTCAAGTTATGGTTTTTCTAAGTTAGGCTAGGGATTTGGGTACTTCTCAAAGAAAAATGCATATCAAATTGAAAATGCAATGCAAAAATATGATTTAAATGTCCTAGATACTAGATGCAAAATGTAAAAGAATGCAAAAATAACCAAATACAAACTCATTTTTATTGATCAGAAGTGAATTTTAGAAGTTAGGTTGTGAAAAAGGTGATTTTTTAAAGGCCTAATTCAAGTTTAATTCTCAAAACAGAATAAAAACCTAAAATAAATGAGTGAAATGAGTTTGTAAATTTATTAAAATGTTCAAGGATGCTTCATGATTTTTTTGGTTATTTTTAAATTCCTAAAAGTATTTTTAATTAATTAAAATGAATTAATTAATTAAATAATACAATAAAATGATTTAAAAATAAATTTTTAATGAAAAAATGAAAATAAAAATGTTTTTGGGTTCTCAAAATTAATTAGAGTGAAAGTGTAAAAAATCAGAATTTTTAAAAGTGTTTTATTATTTTTAATAAATAAAAGAAAACAAAATGAAATAAATGAAAATAAAATGCAAAGTAATCAAAATGAAAGGCTCAGATTACATGGAAGCAAGATCAATAGCTAAGAGCGCAAGTCAGCTTGACTGGGGATATGTTCATCCTAGGGTCCAGGTTTAAACTCCTTAAACGCGCGCAATCCAATGGTTCACATTAAATCTGGAAAAATTAATTATAATTTGTTTTAATTAATTAAAATTAGGGGTAATGACTAATCTGGAACGTCCATTTCCTAATTTAATCAAGATCCAGTGGCCTACGTTTAATCTGGAAACCCTAATCTCTCTTAAACCCTAATCACTCTCAGATGACCAGAAGAGTGCTCCGGTCATCTTCTTCGGCGAGTCCAAACACACAACTTCTTCCCTAGGTCACTACAAGACCTCAAACCTGCCCAGAATCCATCCCCACACTCCAAGGAACTCAAATCAATCATCAAACACAATTTATAGCACAAGAACAAGCTGAATCAAAGTAAATCAAGAACACGAGCAAAATTTCAGAAACACATAACATGATCATTTCTTCATCATTTTCAATTCTAAAGACATATATGTGATCCCTAGAGCATGCATTTTCATTCTATGACAAGAAATTGAAGCTTTGAGACAAAAAGTTCTTGAGTATACCTGAGCTGGTGACCTGCAAATATGAGCTTTCAGAGCCCCCCCTCTTGTGCAAATGGCCTCCTTTGAACCTCCTGAGGCTAATGGAATGCTTGGAATGCTTTGAAAGTGGCTAGTTTGAGAGGTTCAGTTCTGATATGGCAGAAATGGAGGTTTTGATATGTGATGTTTCAGGCCATTTTAATGGTTGATTCTTGTTCTATGAGTGATGTGTGGTTGATTGGTGAAGGAATTTGTGAAGTTTGATGGCTGGATTGGGAGAATTGAAGAGAGAAAGTTTTGAGGGATTTTTGTGCAAACTGAGTATATGATGGTTCTGAGTTCTTGTGAGTCCTCTTTTATGATCCTTAAGCTTTGCATAAACAAATGAAATGAGTCAGAAGAGTTGCTATGCACTGTGGGATTGGTATGGTTCAATTGGCCAAAAAGTCAAATTTTGTGTACTTGAGGTATGGGCCATGGCAGAACTGATTTGAGGGCTTGAGCTACTTCAACTGGCTTCAAGGAGAACCCTAGGATCAATTGTTATGAGTTGTAAGGCTTGGATCATGAGTTTGCATAGGTTTTGCAATTTTGCAACTTTGTGATTTCTTGAGAAACAACTCATGAAATCCCTTGGTTCAAAGCTCAAATCTGACTTTGAGATGTTGTTTTATCATGCCATGATGCATTTGAGTGGATTAGAAGTCACATAGAGGCCTGAAATTCACTTTTGCACATTTCCCTCTTTGGCCTAAACTTGAAAATTACAAGATTTTTCCCAACTTTGACTTGCCATATCTTGAGTTCTAGGATGAATCAAGAGGAGTTCTTGTACTTTTTGAAAATGGGAAGATCCAATCTACAACTTTCATGTCTAACAAAATTTCATTTGAAGCATTTTTTATCAAGAAATAGGAGGTTGAAAATCTTTCCCAAAATGGAAAGTTTGCATTTCAAGTAATGTCCATTTTTGGCAACTTTTGACTTGGCTCAAAATTCTTCAATCTTGTGATCATACAACCTCTACAAAGACCAAATAAAGGTCATAGGATTTCAAAATGATGGAAATGAACCTTTGGAACCCTTGGTTGAGGCCTTAGATGCCCTAATCCTGACTTTTCTTGCACAACAAGTTACAGCTTGATCAGATGACTTCCTCAGTGAATTTTTGCATCAAACTTCATACACAAGCTCCATATATCATATAAAGACCAATGGAATCAAGAATGACCAAATTTTTTTGGGTATAAGGGCCTCAAACCCAAAACCCTAATTTTCAATTCATCTGTGTAGGAGCTTCAAGCTTGCCTGGATAGCTCTGCAATCCCTTGGGATTTCTTGACTTCAAAGAAACCTTGGGGGTATAAAATAACCATAGAACACTCAAGGACCCTCTTGGCATGCTTCAAGGCCTCTGAGATTACTCAAATAACCTTTTTTGGGTTCACCTGATCACAAACCCTAGTTATGCAGCTATGCAGTGAATTGCTAAAGGATAATTATGCAATGTGAGATGTAATGATATGTTATGCAATATGTGTGATCATAAGCCAAGGCATGAGAAAGTGAGAGGGCAAATTTGGGGTGTTTACAGGTTGTTATTGACAAAACCCCTTCCAAGAGCACCAAAAAGAAGGCTGATATTGGTCCCCCAAAGTTATGTAGTAAAGTAATCACTTCCTCCAAAAAGAGGAATGTTATGTCTGATACTGAGTCAGAATTTGATGTTGAGGATGATGCCCAAGACATCACTCATGTGAAGAAATATGTGATCAAGAAGACCTCTGATGGAGTGTCTGATGCTCCTTTAGATAACATTTCCTTTCATTATGTCGATAGTGTTGCGAGATGGAAGTATGTGAATCAAAGGAGAATTGATATTAAAAGAGAATTGGGAAGTAATGCCTTGGAGTGAAGAGAGGTTATGGAACTTATTTCTTTTGTTGGTTTAATGAAATTTGTGTCTCGATTTGCTAAGTTCTATGAAGGTTTGGTGAAGGAATTCATTGTTAATATTCATATGGATTATACTGACAAAAAAAGTACGGATTTCAGGAAGGTATTTCTTAGAGGAAAATGTGTTGTATTCTCCGCTACCATCATCAACAGGTACCTGGGAAGGAGTGAGGAATAACAAAGTGAATTTGAGGTAACTAATAACCAGGTCTGCAAAGTGATTACTGCAAACCAGGTGGGTGAATGGCCTATGAAAGATAAGTTATCTGCTGGAAAACTCAGTGTCAAATATGCCATCTTGCATAGAATTGGAGTTGCAATCTGGGTACCTACCAATCATACCTCAATCATTTCAGTTGGTTTGGGAAAATTAATTTATGTTGTTGGGACCAAGAAGCTTTTTTACTATGGGACTTATATTTTTTTATCAAACCTTGAAACATGTTGGAACTTGTGTTGTGAAGATGCTTATTGCCTTTCCCTATCTGATCTATGGTATTATCCTCAATCAACATCTTGGGATCTTATCTAGTACTGATGTTACTTGTAAAAGGGAATCTGCTATGTCTCTCCATCCTAAATTGTTTGCAGAAAAGCATATCCCAGACATTCTTTTGACATCTGTTTCTGCTAAGAGAAAGGCCATAACTAAGGCTAGTGTGATCTCTGAATTGAGGGAGGCATGCAAAGAGATTGATGAGGTGATTCATGCAAGCACTGAGAGGAAGATTAAGTTTGAAAAATTGATCAAGGCTCTAGAAGAGGCTGGAGGTGATAATGTTAGTGATGACAATGAGGAGGAAGATGTCGAGGAACATAACTCTGATGAAGATGCTGATAGTGAAGAAGGAAGTTCTGAGCCTGGTGATTCTGATGGTCCTAAAGACATTTGATTATCTGGTTCTAGAAATTTTTGTGTTTTTGTTGTTTTTGGTTCTATTATGAATATTTTGGCACCTAAGTGTGTTTGGCCTATACTGCACATCCTAGTTCTGTTCTGAATATCTTGCTGGTTGAAATATGACTTGTTGATTGTTTCTGCTTGTTGTTTGTTTACTGCTGTGACTTGTCATATTATGGCTAAAAATGGGAGAGAGTATGAGAAGCTTAATTGTTTTTCTCTTCTTTTAAAAAATTGCATATGAAAGTGATCTTAAAACTGGCTAACCAGTCGGGCTTGTGAGATTAAGGGGCAGTTTTGGCTTGAGGGGGAGTTTATATTTCTTTCCTTTTTTATTGTGTATGAGGTCTGATAAGATATTCTAACATTTGTTTCTGCTACTGCTTATTTCTCTGATAGGGTATGTTTGTATGATTCGGTGTTCAAAGAATGTTTTAGCAAAAATTTGCCAAAGGGGGAGTTTGTAAGTTCTGTGTTTGCAACAATTTTGGTAAAACATACTGCTCAGTTAAATGTTATGAAAGATGCTTTGACATGTGTGTAAATCATCTCTGCATGGTTTATGGATGTCAAAGCAGATGTCTTAAAACATGTGTTTCCAGAACTGAACATTTTCTCTGTTCAGTATATTGTGCTTTGCTTGTTACTTACTGTTAGTAGGTTTATGGAATATCTGTTTGATCTCTTGCTGGCGCAAAATAATAAATAACAAATTATAAATTATTTTATAAATTGAATATAATATTAATATTAATTTTCACATCATACTTCTTATTATTTATTATTTTCCTTCTAATCTTTAAAATAATTCTTTTTAATGTCATTTTTAAATAATCATTTTATTAAAAAAATTAAAAAAAATTAATACAAAATTAATTATATTGTTTAACCTCAAACATAGTATATTTAATTTAGAATGTATTCCTCTGTAACAATTTATAAATAAAAAATACATATTTTTCTTTTTATAATTTATAATAAAAAATACATTAGCTTTATTTTATTTTTATATTTTACTCTAAAATTAAAATTTTCTAATATAAAATTAAATTTAAATTGTATTTAATTCGTTTTTCTTGTTTTCCATAAAAATACATTTTAAAAAGGATACAAAAGTTTAAATTTTGAAGTAATATAAAATATTAAGTTTTATTTGTAAATCGTTATGGAAGAAGTAAAATTTAGAAGGATGAAATAATTGCATGGATGCTTGATATTCTATAGCACGTGAAATCTGAATTTCATCCCATAAAGTAATAAATATTAGAGTTAAAATCCAATTTAATGAAAGTTGTCATATTAAAATCCAATTTCGTAGGTAGGGTCTGTTTCCATTCTATCGATTGGTACAAACTTCAAGTTATGACAACAAAACAAATAAACATCTTTTTACAAAATTCAACTGAAAATGAGACATGTGCTCCCATGCCTACTTTGACAAAGAATCATCCCCCACAACTTTGCTACTCACAAGTTTGTCACATTTATAGATAAAAAATTGATTTTTATTTTTTACTTTTAAAAATATTTGTTGTGGGAAAGAAATGAGGGAGTACATATCACATATGTATTCCAACCAAACATAATAGAGATGTGGAAAATTCTTTGAGAATATGAAATGTTGTTGTATACTAATATATGTGAATAAAATTTGTTTCAAATTTAAATTTTATTAAACAATTTATATAATATTAAATGGTTGAATGATATGTAAATATCTAATAAAACATTATTATATTTATTGAAAGTGTAATTCATTATGTCATATTTTATTTAGATTAGATTTGATTTAGTTTAAAAATTAGATTTGATTTAGTTTCAAACTAGATATTTTGGACTTTTATAGTTTTATTTTGGCATGAGGTGCAAACAAATTTAATTTTATAAATAGGGAGTATCCTCTTGTAATCAAATCATTCTAATACATTATAATTCACAGTTTTGCAGTTTGCATAGTGAATCAATAGAAGAAATCTCATAGTTTGTGGGTAGCAAAATTTTCTCTCCAAATTCTCTTAGAACCCTAATTATTTTCTATTTCATATTTTTTTCTTTGTTAAATTGTTCCGCAAGAACCTTTTTTGTTCATAAAGAAAGGGTCGGAATTCTCATAAGTTTTGAGTAAATTCCAACAACATTCTAATAGAAATGTATGTGTTGAGATAAGTGTGGCTTGAAATCCCATGAATGAAAAAGTGAAAGTTTAGCGCTTTATCAATGAGGGGATTTATATATCTAATGTTTTGAGTGTTTCTGCGTATGTTTATATGAGATAATTATTATTTTTTAAGAATTTAAAATTTTAAAGGGTTAACTAAGTTGTTGATCCTTTTAAATATTACGAATTTTGTTTTTAAATTTTTTTAAATTTTCTTTCAAAAAATGTTTCTCCAAAAATTTCCATCCATATAATTGGTCTCTACCGTTAAATGTCACTAATGGATGCTAACGTGACATGTCAAGTGGAACATTTTTATTATGACTGGACATACATGTGATAATGTTTGTGTGGCAAAAATTGATGATGTGGATACCACATGGCAATTTCTTCCAGAGAACGCAACAGATCAAGAAAAGGTTGCGCACAAAGAATTGAAGAAGAAAGATTATAAAGCCCTCTTTATAATTCATCGATGTGTTGATCCAAATAACTTTGAAAAAGTTAGTGATATTGAATCTGCAAAAGAAGCATGAGAGATTCTTGAAAAGTATTTTGGAGGTGCAAAGAAGGTGAAAGAAGTGAGGTTAAAAACTCACAAAAGGGCTTATGAATTACTTCAGATGGAAAACAATGAAAGCATTATAGATTTCTTCACAAAAGTTACGAAACTTGTGAATCAAATCAAAGTATGTGGAGAAGTGCTGACGACGAAAGCAGTTGTGTCAAAGATTTTTAGATTGTTAGCTCCAAAGTTCGACCACGTGGTAGTATTCATAGAAGAGTCAAAAGATTTGTCGAATATGACTAAAGAAGAGCTTCAAGGGACACTTGAATCTCATGAACAAAGAATGGTTGAAAGAGCAGCAGACTAGTCGAAGAATGGTGTGGCTCTGTAGGCTCAATCAACGAGAGATAAGAAAGGTAAAGGAAAGGTGTTCGACAACAAAGACGGAGTTGGCTATAACAATTCGACTAATCAAAATCAGCAGGAAGGAGGTTGGTTGAATCAAAGAAAACCCTGGAACCAAGTATACGAATCGCGTCAGAGTAATAAAAAATATTATCGATCCCACAGAGACCAAACGTTGATCTATATGTATCTATTATTACGATGTTTATCTAAGGCAGAACAAATCAGGGGTTTACTAGTGTGCGGTAAAAGTAAAGGCAAATAAATAACAGAAATATAAGATTCAAATAAAACAGCAGACTTCAATGTTATTAGCATAGTCGGGTAACATTCCAATGCATGTAAATGGAACTACTTATGGGACAATATTTTCTACTTTATGAAAAGAATTAGTTTAACGGGAACTTTCGCTTTCGCGAATTCATAACCGAGTTTAACCCATTAACAAACCCTCTTATTGTCACTTATAAAAAGGCGCGCATTACGTTAGAGTTGAAAAACCTATTTTAAGAAACGCAATTACTTGACTAAGTAGAAAAGTATTTTGATCTAAAATTTCTAAACAAAATAGGTTCAGGAGAACCGAATTTTAAACCTACTAACGTGTCCGAAAATAACTTTAAAATCGTCTTTCTCAAGTACTAGAAATTTCTACTTAACTGAGCAAAGCGCTTTCGCTTCCTTTGAATAGTTAATACTAAACAGGTTTACAAAAGGTTGGACGGATTTCAATCTTACCCAACAAAATTTAAGTTCAGAAAACTTGCATTAAAGATCAGAATAACCCCTAAGCATTTCTATCAACACATTGAATGGAATGTTACTTTGACCACGGTCCTTACATTCTAACCTTTAAATGATTTAGTCGGACATGATGATTGGGGAAAAATATTAATTTTTACCATGTTCAAAGTAAAGTATTTTGAATTTAAAGTTTTGAAAATAAACAAGGCGAGAAAGAAAATGAAGATAAAGCGATTACGGGAAGTAAATGAAGATAAAGCGATTGCGGAAAGTAAATGAAGATAAAGCAATTGCGAGAAATTAAATGAAAGTAAAAACAATGCATAAATAAGAACCTGCTCCAAATCAGAGACTGTAACTCTAGTACAGAACTGGAAAAGAAAATGGCGGTAGGATTAACTTCCACCAAGTGGTCCAAACTTCGATTACAGACTCAATAACACAAAAGTAATAACTTACCGATGTGAGAAGATTAGCATGCACAAGACTCGATTAATTTATGCCTAGAGTGTTTGAAACTAAAATTTGGATACTGAAAACGAACAAGGAGCCTTCTATTTATAGGCCAAGGAAAAAGCAAGAAAAGACAAAGATTCCCCCAACTCCTTTTGGAAGGGAAAAACATTCGTCAAAGGTGGCGGCTGCCACCCCTCCATGGCACCCGTCATATGAACCAAGGTGGTTATGGGAGTTGAGAGGGGAAGTTCTCAGCAGTTGGTGTGTCTTCTTCTTATGGCTTGCCTTATGGCGTCCGCCACGGAGGGTGTGATGTGTGCAATTCCTTCAAAAGCTGGTTTTTTGCTGGTTTTTCTTCGTTTCTTCGCGAACGGACTTGAAAACACCTATGTTCTGAAAACAAAACAAAACAAAAGCATTATACAAGAAAATGGTAATAAAATACTAACAAACATGCAGAATCAGAGTCAAAAAATGCAGTGTTATTCAGTGTTATCAAATTCTCCCAGACTTAGACCTTTGTTTATCCTTAAGCAAACACTTTAAAGCTCATGAAGGTATTAATGGGAGATTTGGCCAAAAAGGACTTCTAAGTTCAAATTAGGATGAAGAGGTAGGTACTAACTAAATGAACCAAGGGTATCATAGTAACACTTTTCTGTGGACACGGACATAGACTTTTCTCCTATACAAACCAATCCATACCACCCCACAATACTTAGGCCTAATTTTCATCTCCTTGGGTCTTTTTCATTCAGGCACAATCACATTAAGCCTGTTATCTGTACATATTCATAGTAAAATGTTCGGTTAGTGATTCTGCTCTAGACATGGGGTTCTGGTACACAAGTGGGTGTAACCCCTTTTATTGACCATATTTCAGTCATGGGGGATCGCTTCGTAATTCGCCCTACCAAGTTCAGCACCAGATACCTCTGAACCGACTGAAAAAGGGTGGCTTTTTATTCTTTTTCTTATTTTATTTTCTTTTTCTTTTTCTATTCTTTTTCTTATTTTAGAGCAACAAAAAGACAGAATTCACTTATTTTCATCGATCCTCTACGTAGAGCATGCTTAGGCCAGAGCTGATTGCTAAGATAAACTACTAAGGACCTATTCAAAAATGATAACTAAGGCCACAATACATGGGTATCCGGGTAGCTTCCTATATTCACGATGCCTATGGTGTAAAAATGATACTAATCTTTCAAAAGGTTTTCCCCGTTATCATCATCCTAACTCGAACCTGTCTTTAAGCCCAAATTTTCCTAAAAATACCTTTTCTTTTCTTTAAAATTTATTTGGTGGGGCTAAGAAAATGGGAAAATAGAGGTACACCACACAAATGACTTGTAACGCCTTGATTTTATAAATCAATTTTTATAAAATAAATATTGATAATATGGTGGGGTATTTGGTTTATGAGTGGAGAAAATATTTTATGTAAATAATAATAATAATATAATGATGTGTATTATTATTATTATAATATTGTTATTATTTAATAAAATAAAATAAAAGAATAGGTTGGAGGTCTAAGGGGAAAATGTGTAAATTGGTTGTTTTATGAAAAGGGGAAACACGATACAATTCTCATTTTTATCGTATTTTGACGAAGAACAGAGAGTTCTAGAGAAAAGGGAGAAGAGGAGGAAGATCAAAGATCGTAGATCATCAAGATCAAGGTTTAGTGAAGAATCATCCCAATTTCAAGGTAAGGGGGGAGAAAGGGTTTTATATTGGTGAATTAACATAAAAAGGGTAATTGGGAGATCCTTACTCCCTTAGGGATTTATAAATTTTGTTTGGAATTGATGAATTCATGATGAGTGTGAATGATATGGGAATGATTTGTGTATGTTTGTAATCTTGTGTTGATTTGTCCATGTATGTATGTTATGTGGTTTGAGAGATGAATGTTATAAAGAAATAGGGTAATCGGAGAAGATGAAGAACACTTATAGTTTTCCCTAATTTGATTTTCCAATGTTAGATTAGGTGATTGATAGGTGTTAGAGGCATATAATGGTATTTAGCATGAAAATTGGACTGTTATAGATGCTAAAAGTACAATAAAATTAATTGATTTTGGTCTGGTGTGAGGAGGGAAAGAAAAAGGAATTTTTGGGAAAAACTGAATTTTTCACGCAGGCCACCTGACACGGGCCGTGTCAGGGGACACGGGTAGCATTTCCAGGCTACGGGAACTTAGTTTTGGATGGATTTTTGGTGAAGTGGGATTCAGGAGGTGTGACACAGGCCGTGTCACACGACATGGGCGACCGTGTCAGCCCTCTGTATCTGTTGGAGACTTGCATTTTTGAGATGCGCTTGCAGGCCACTTGACACGGGCCGTGTCAGGGGACACGAGAGGCCTGTCAGGCCTCTGTATTTTTGAATTTTGCAATATTTGATGTCAGGTTCGACCCATTCCTTTAGTTAAGGTTCATATCATTAGTCTAAGGCAATGTGAATAAGGTTTAGTAGTAACCATAGGGCCTGACAACCAAACTTTAGTGAATGAGTTTTAGGTTATTGTATGAATGGTGTGAGTTTGCTAATGAGGAATTAAACTGTATTTATTGTGAGAATGTTGTTTCATGTTTAGCATAAATTATATGATGAAATGCTTGATAATTGATGGGTATCGTGAGAATCGTGATGGCATGGTGTATTCATGTGTATTTGGTTTATGGTATGTGTAATTGAGTCTTGCATACGCATACATATTTGGTGGAATAATCATGTCTCGATGGAGCGTAAGTGATTATTCAGATTCATTGTGAATCGATGGTGCAGGGATGATCGTGTCTCAGTGGGAGCGTAAGCGATACATCCGGGTTCGAATTAATGAACCATTGCTAAAAGTCGGTACCACATGTTGCATTGTGTCATCGAGTCACATTGCATTTGTTGGATGAATGATTGATGTTTCATGTTATGTATTGTTTATGTGATTACCCCTTTGAAATTTTATTTGCACCGTTATAATTTGAAATTGTTTCTCACCCCTTTGTTTGTGTTGTTGTGTATGTGCTTCTTCGGAAGTACAGATAACCCAGGTACCTGAGAAGTGCTCTGGTGTTGCTTGTTCGAGTCCTAGGGTGCTCTGATACGTTACACGGGAATGAGGATTTTATTCATTTTGTTTTTTGTTTTTTGTTATTTTTCAGACTTTGTTACGTATCCATTTCGAGAACTAAAGAATCATTTGATTTCATTGAACTATTTTGTTATTGGAAGTACATTGATGTTAACAATTTATGTGATTCCGCTACTTATGCTTGAATAAATGAAAAATTGTTTGGTTTTGAAATGTAGCTACTCACTTTGTTAATTAAACTCTGATTTTATAAAAACTTATATTATTTTTGAAAATGGGAAAAATGGGTGTTACATTACTCGTCAAGCACATGTATACCAAAAAAATAAAACAAGATAACCTAGAAAGCGGTACAAGTAAATAAAGTGCATGAAAGCAAAAATAAAACAAGTAAAGTCTCCTCCCACACTTAAACCGAACATTGTCCCCAATGTCTCAAAATAAGGAAGAGGAGATAAACCTGGAGGGTTTATGGCATGATGTTGTACTCCCGTCACCAGGTGGTGAGCACCTAGGGCGACGAGATCTGCTACGGTGATGATCACCCTGAGAAGCGACGAACTCATCAAGTCTGGTGTTCAGGGCTGCTTGGGATTGCATGATGGTGTTGATGTTTTGGTTTTGCTGCTCCTACGAAGTCATAAAGGCATCCAGCTGCTGCTGAATCGAGGAGAGAAAGTCATCACGTCTCGCCTCTCGGGCTAGCTGCTCATGCCACATCTGCTCAATGATATAGAAACCGGGCGTGGTACCTGCAGATGGGTGAGAGGAAGATGGTGTAGTGTGTACAGGTGGCATATCATGATCTGGAGGCTGCTCATACTGGTCAAACTTGGCGTTGGTATCGTGTCCATCCCCGACAAGAAGATTGAGAGGGACTGGACCAGTGATGGATGGAGCATGTAGATCATAGGTTCAGTTTCTCTCTGATCATACATCAATACGTCTAGTGTAGGGCAACACAACAGATGGGATAGCCACACCATGAACCATAAGTTCATAACCCCCTCTCTCCTTGACTTGCATAATTGCATATCTTTCAAAAACTTTAGGTTTATTATGCAAGGAGGGAGTGGTGCTAATGTGGCTATCTTAGTGTCAAGGTTAAGGGCCCTGGAAATAGATGTGATCAATCCTCCGAAAGCAATGGTTCATGTACTCTTAGTAATAGCAGTCATGTGTGCAATCAAAAAAGGAACAACATTAATCCACTTGTTTGTGAGGCACCTTTCCAAAAAAAGTAATTCTCTAGCATTCACTTTGTTTGAATTCTCCCGGCCAAAAATAGTACAAGCTAACATGAGACGAAAAACGAGGATGGTCGGGTTATGGATCCTTGAGGCAAGGATTCCTTCGAAAGAGGCAGCCGTATGATTCAACAACCTATTCCAGAAGGAAAATGCTTCAGCGGACCATTCGGATCCCAAAGGTGCTTCACAAACAATGTTATCACCAAAAAGTACTCCTAAGCGGACTGCTAGTTCGTCGAACGTGAGTTCATATTCAACATTGAACATCAGAAACTTCACAGTGCCGACTGTGCTAGAAGTGTTATGACTAACAGTGTAAATGAGGGAACTCAAAAATTCCCGAGTTAACCTTTCAAAAGATGGTTCTATTCTAGCAAAAATGTCATGTATCCGTAACACATATATCAAATAAAAGACACTATGGTAAATACCAAGAGAATAGAGACAATCAACATCAACGTACCGAGTCGAGAGGATCTCTCGATTTTGCAATTTTTCCAAGAGTTTCCGTTGTCTTTCTTCGGGTTTACCTTCGTGGAGTATGTATCCTTCAAACTCCATTGAAGTCTTTGAATATGATGAAAAATAGGGTTTGTGGAGAAATGGGGAAATTGGAGAAAATTTGGGGTTTTTATGGATGATTTTGAAGATGGAGTTTGGAAATGATAGAGGAACGGTGAGTTGGTTGGAAAGTTTAGGCCTTTTTGGAAGTTTATGGGAGTTTTTGGAAGTTGAAAATGGGTTGGTTCTTTCCTTGTTTTGGTTTGGGCCTACAATATTTTCCTTCTTTTTTTTGCCCGAAGAGCATGTTTTGAGCAGTAGTCGGTTAGGATAATATAATTAGTACTGTGTGAATTTAATAACATAATTAATAAACATAGAGAAGAAAAAATAGTAATGATAAAAATAAATAAACTGAAAAAGGCATATATGTATGTATGGAGATATGTCAAAGAAAATAAGCAAAATGAATAGAAAATGTAATGGTAAAATACATAGGTCTTGAAATGCATAAAAATGATAGTAAATAATGCAATAATGATAATATCATCATGATGAAGGGTGCTCCTCAGGCTCATCTAAATGATGCAGTGTTGATATCTCATGGTGTAACTCAGCTATCTCCTGATATAAATCCTCATCCTCGGTAGCATGGGTCAAGTCTGATACCTGGATATGCAGAGTAAGATCAGTCACAACCTGCTGAAGTCCGACGATCTCTTGGTGAAGCTCTGCTAACTGGGTGTACACATCTGGCCTTTGTAGAGAAAAATTATTCGACAACATCGTAGTCCTGGGTGAAGATCGAGTATGGATGTACTCTGGAACTGGGCGAGGTCGAGGTCTGTCAATTGTCTCTCCATAACCCTCTAAGGCATAACTCCAATTTGTTGGGTCGTGGACGCTAGTCATCGCGGGGTCAGGCAGAGTAAAATAGTGAATAGTCCCACCATCAATCAAGAGTCTGAACTGAGAAGGGTGAAACTAACTCCTTCGCATCAATCCTCGATCTAAATAGAAGTCGATGTCCATCGTAGTGTATCCACAGTTAGCGGTCAGATGGTATAACTTGCGGTCGAGGCCCAATGCAGAAGCAATCTGGGTGACAGTTCCTCCCACATGTATGGTGCCTTCTGAAGATCTGGCAGCGCCTCTGAGGGTATCAAGCAAAACGTTCCCACGGGCTAAAGCACACGACTGATTCATACAGAAAAGGAAGAAGATCTCCTCCTCAGTGACGTGGGTGTCATAGTCTGGTCTCCCAAGGAATATGTGAGCAACGATCATCTGAAAGTACCTGAGAGCAGGATTTGAATAATGTAAGAAAACTGGGTGTCAGGGTCAGGGCTCCCTCCACCTGAAATGTCGCTCCAGAACTTCTCAACGTCCCTGCTCATGAAATATCCCATAGGCAACTTAGGGATGGAATCATCAGTGGTCTGGAAACCTAGCAAGTCACCAAACTCCTTATGGGTGAAGGAGTACTCTGTCCCAAATAGTCTAAAGATGACATTACCATCCGGGCCCAAGTATGGCTCATAGGTGAAAGAGCTAAGAAACTCCAATGTGAGGTTCCTATAGGTGTGGTTCAGATCTTCAACATATTCATCCCACTTGAGTTGGTTGTATAGGTATCTAATGTTGGGCTCTATACCCAAGGATTCCATGCATGCCTAGTCAGGATAGCAGGTAGGTGCCATGGGGCGAAGCGAATGGTCCACATAGCGCTGCCTCTGAGCATCGTTTCAGAAGGTAACGTGCATGTCATTGTCGGGATGCATCCTGAAAGTAAGGGTTAGAGAATGGATCCTGAAAAAACACCAAACATCATGAAAGGTCAGATATAACTGTACAAAAGGAGAGAATGTAAAGTACAATAAGGAAAGTAAAGAAAAATGCTAAAAAGAAATAAAATCGTGGGTTGCCTCCCAGGAAGCGCTTGTTTAACGTCATTAGCTTGACGAGTTAAATTCATTCATCTGAAGTGGGTACTTGTGGATCAGTTAAAGTGCATTTTGAGTAGTATGTGGGGATGTCACCTCCTTCGTAGTGTTTTAGCCTCTGCCCATTTACAATGAATGGATTACAAAAGGTGTTCTTGATTTCGACCGCCCCAAATTTTAGGACTTTAGAGACCTCGAAGGGCCCTGTCCATCTTGATCATAGCTTAGCAAGAAAGAGTCGCAATCTGGAGTCGAAAAGGAGAATAAGATCGCCTATGTTGAAACTTTTCTTAATGATCTTCTTGTCATGCCATGCCTTGGTTCTTTCTTTGTATATAATGGCATTTTCATAGGAAGATTGTCTAAGTTCTTCTAGCTTGTGAATGTCAAGGATGCGTTTCTCACCGGCTGTCAAATAGTCAAAGTTCAAGGTTCTAATGGCCCAATAAGCTTTATGTTCTAACTCAAATGGTAAGTGACAAGATTTTCCATAGACTAATTGGTAAGGGGTCATTCCAATGGGAGTCTTATAAGCTGTTTAATAGGCGCACAATGTTTCTTGGAGTTTCTAGGACCAATATTTTCTAGATATTGAAACTTTTTTTTCTAGGATCTGTTTAATCTCTCTATTGGATATCTCCACCTGGCCACTAGTTTGTGGATGGTATGGTGTCGCTACTCTGTGCTTAACTCCATATTTTCTCAAAAGTTTGTCAAAAATTCTTGATATGAAGTGTGATCCTCCATCACTTATGACGAGTCAGGGTACTCCGAATCTAGGGAATATGTAGTTCTTGAACATCTTAATGACTACTCGAGTGTCGTTCATGGGCGAAGCTATGGCTTCGATCCATTTGGACACATAATCAACAGCTACTAAGATATACTTGTTTCCTAGAGAGGATGGAAAATGTCCCATAAACTTGACCCCCCAAACGTCAAAGAGTTCTACTTCTTGGATGTTTCTTAAAG
The DNA here is from genome assembly GCA_963966055.1 of Lathyrus aphaca. Taxonomy (NCBI): domain Eukaryota; kingdom Viridiplantae; phylum Streptophyta; class Magnoliopsida; order Fabales; family Fabaceae; genus Lathyrus; species Lathyrus aphaca. The sequence goes on from OZ014519.1 coordinate 141,787,878, forward strand.
GAATTTCGTCTCGTCTTGATATATTCCTGGTGCGCTGGCACGGGTCACATCTTGTTATGAAAGCATGAATATCACGCCACATTGTAGGCCAATAAAGGCCAGCTTGCAGAATTTTAGCGTGAATTTTGGACGTGCTTGCGTGTCCCCAATAGGGTGCTGAGTGGTAGTATTCTATGATATTCCTTACCTCTTCTTCTGGAACACAGCGGAGGAAAATTCCGTCAGTACCTAATTTGAAAAGGAGTGGCTCGTCCCAATAAAAATGCTTTATATCATTAAAGAACATTTTCTTCTGTTGGTAGCTGAGGTCGGGAGGCATTATATCTGCAGCAAGATAATTAACAAAATCTACATACCAAGGTATATTACTTACCACTAAAGATCTCTCGGAATTTCCAAAAGTTTCTAGATTAATTTCTTCAATGGAATCTAACCTGGCTATCAACCTGTCATAAGCAAAATCATCATTTATAGGTATTATATATGGTTTCAAGAATTCTAGCCTAGAAAGGTGATCGACAACATTTTCCGTGCCTTTCTTATCTCTAATATCAAGGTCGAATTCTTGTAGTAAAAGTATCCATCGAAGTAATCTAGGTTTTGCATCTTTTTTACTGAGAAGGTATCGAATAGCGGCATGGTCTATATGAACTATTATTTTAGCTCCTACTAGATAAGATCTAAACTTGTCTATGGAAAAAAATACGGCTAGGAGTTCTATTTTAGTGGTTGCGTAATTAAGTTGTGTTGCGTCTAAGGTTCTACGGGCACAGTAAATCACATGTAACTTTTCATCTGTTCTTTGTCCTAGGACTGCACCTACAGCGTAATCATTGGCATCACACATGATTTCGAAGGGTTTAGTCCAATCTGGTGGTTGCATAATAGGTGCTGAAATTAAAGCTTGTTTTAAAAGGTAGAATGCATCGTTGCATTTTTCATCAAAAATGAATTTGACATCTTTCATTAAAAGACCGGTCAGAGGTTTGGTTATTTTAGAGAGGTCTTTTATAAAGCGCCAGTAGAATCCAGCATGTCCAAGAAAAATTCTTTCTTCCCTAATTGTTTTAGGTGGTTTTAGGTTTTCTATAACCTCTATCTTGGCCCTATCTACTTCAATACCCTTATCAGAAACAATGTGTCCTAAAACTATACATTCGGTAACCATGAAGTGACATTTTTCCCAATTTAACACTAGTTTTACTTCTACGCATCTCTTCAAGATCTTTTCAAGGTTGACTAGGAAATTTTTGAAGTTAAACCCGCAGACTGAGAAATCTTCCATGAATACTTCCATAATCCCATCGAGATAGTCAGCGAAGATTGACATCATGCAACGCTGAAAAGTCGCTGGAGCATTGCAGAGTCCGAATGGCATTCGTCTATAGGCAAAGGCTCCTTAGGGGCATGTGAAGGTTGTTTTCTCTTGATCTTCTGGGTGTATAGGAATTTGGAAAATTCCAGAATATCCATCAAGGTAACAAAAGTAGGAGTGTCTAGCCAAACGTTCCAGCATCTGATCTATAAATGGTAAAGGGAAATGGTCTTTCCTAGTTGTTTTGTTTAATTTTCTGTAATCTATGCACATACGCCATCCTCCTTCTATCTGTTTTGCTATGTGTTCGCCTTTTTCATTTTGAACGACTGTGATGCCTCCCTTTTTAGGTACTACATGCACAAGGCTTACCCACTTAGTGTCCGAGATCTGATAAATTATCCCTGCTTCCAACAGCTTAAGAACTTCTTTCTTAACTACTTCACTCATTATAGGGTTTATCCTTCTCTGATGTTCTCTCGAAGGTTTCACATCTTCTTCAAGTGAGATTCGGTGCATACACATAAATGGGCTTATTCCTTTTAAGTCAGAGATGTTGTATCCTAATGTTGAGGGGTATTTTCGCAAGACATATAAGAGTTGGTTTGTTTCGTTTTGGTTTAGGACGACACTAACTATAATTGGTCGGACCATGTCCTTGTCTAAAAACCGATATCTTAGATTCTTGGGTAATTATTTAAGTTCTAAGGTTGGTTTCTTTTGGGCTTGGTATAGGATCTAGGGTTAGGTATAAGCATTCGAAAAGGTCATCATCGATGTAGGGTTCCACACATTCATCTTCTTCCAATATAGGTGTTGAGGGTAGCTTGATTATTTCTATATGTTCTTCTTGATCGAGTTCCTTAACACTTTCATCAATGATATCTATTGCATAGCACGCTTCTCCTATCACTGGTTCCATAAGGAATTTCGCAAGAAAAAATTCTATCTTTTCATTGCCTACCTCAAAAGTTAATTTTCCTTTCTTTACATCTATTATGTCTCCCACTGTTGATAAGAATGGTCTACCTAGGAAGATTGGAATTTTGTTATCTTCTTTAATGTCCATGACGACAAAATCGGTAGGGATAAACAATTATCCTATCCTAACTGGGATATCTTCTAATATGCCTACTGAATATTTGATGGATATGTCGGCTAACTAAAGAGACATCTTAGTAGGTTGCAATTCTCCTAGTTTTAATCTTTCACAAATCGCTAGGGGCATTAAACTTACAATGGCTCATAAGTCCGGAAAAGCTTTATCTATACCATCTTATACTAAATTCCCCAAAATACATGGTATGGAGAAATTTACAGGATCTTTGTCTTTTTTGACAAGTTTGTTCTTGGAAATGGAATTACACTCCAGTGGTTTTGGATCGTTAAGTCTACGTTTGTTGGTAAGGATGTCTTTCAGGAATTTAGTATAAGATGGTATTTGGGTGATGGCTTCTGTGAAAGTAATCTCTACATGGAGTTTTTCTATCATTTTAATAAATTCTTGGAATTAATCATTGATCTTGATTTGTTTGAGTCTTTACGAATAGGGTATTGGTGGTTTGTATGGAGGGGGTGGTACATAGGGTTCACCTATAACTTCTCCTTTATCTTGATCTTTTTGTTTTTCAGTTTCTACTAGTTTATCTATTTTGCCTACGGGTGTAACACTTTTCTTAGAAGTTTCAAGTTCACTTAATGTCAGGTTAGGTGGTCCATCATAAGCGGTCCCACTTTGTAAGGTAATGGCGTTAGCTTTCCCACGAGGGTTTTGTTGAGGTTGTCCAGGAAACTGTCCTTCATGAGTAGTTCGTGGTGCTTGCTTTAGGGCTACCTGAGAGATTTGGGTTTCAAGCATCTTATTGTGGATGGCTATTTGGTCTATCTTAGTTCCTAGTTGGGTAATCATTTCGTTTACATGGATATTCTGACTTAGAAAATTTTTATTTTGCTGGCCTTGTGTTGTCATAAATTTTTCCAATACTTTCTCAAGATTTGGATTTGGTGGCACAACTTGCATAGGTTGGTTTGATCTAGGTGCTTGAAAACTGGGTGGTCTAGGAGGTGCAGAGTTTTAGATCGGGTTGTTATTTTTATAGGATAAGTTTGGGTGATTTCTCCATCCAGGGTTATAAGTGTTTGAGAATGGGTTACCTTGGGCGTAGTTGACTGGGTCTGGGTTGGTTTCATTTAACATATTGTAATCCGCTAATTGGTGACCTTTAGTTCCATATAGTTCACATTCTGACGAAACTGTTGGTGCAACGGTCAGGTTTGCGTACATATGATCAAGTTTAAAGGTCAGAGTATCCATTTTAGCTTGCATCATTTCCATAGAGTCTATCTCGTGTATACCTCCTTTGGGCCATGTCTTCAATGAGAGCACAAGCTTTAGGATAAAGTTTGTTCATCAGAGCGCCACCAGCGGCAACATTGATGGTTATATTGGTGTTATAGTGAATCCTATTATAGAATGTGTGTATGATCAACCATTGTTCCAAACCATGGTGTGAGCATGTCCTTAGTAGGTCTTTATATCTCTCTCAAGCTTCAAAGAGTGATTCTCCTTGGTTTTGAGTAAATCTGGTTATTTGGCTCCGGAGAACAACTGTTTTACTCGGGGGAAAATATCTAGCAAGGAATACCCTCCTAAGGCCTTCCAAGTTGTTATGGAATTATCTAGAAGGGAATCTAACCAAGTATGAGCTTTATCTTTGAGGGAAAAGGGAAACAGTCTTAAACGGATCGCCTCAGGGGTAGCCCCGTTGGTTTTGAAAGTATCTGCCAATTGGATAAACACTTTTAGGTGTTGATTTAGGTTTTCTGAAGGCAGACATGCGAATTGGTTTTGCTGTACTATTTGCAATAAGGAAGCTTTTAGTTCGAAATTATTAGTTGGTATGGTAGGGTTAACTATACTAGAGCTCGGTTCTTCGTTGGAAGGTTGAGCGAAATCCTTAAGAGGCCTTTGGTTACGATCTAAGACCATAGTTTATTTAATTAGGCGAAGAAAAAGATGTGCGCGAGTGTAACTTTCTGGTTCCACTAGAGGATTAGGTACACTACTAAAGCTGCGAGTTCGTCGCATTGACCAGTTTGTGAAGCCTTAGTCTAGATGGTGTAACAATAAAGTTCGAAATTTGGCGTGATTGGTCCCCGACAACGGCGCCAAAAACTTGATGCGTGTTTTCGCAAGTATACGAATCACTTCAGAGTAATACAAAAGATTATCGATCCCACAGAGACCAAATGTCGATCTATCAGTATCTATTGTTACGATGTTTATCTAAGGCAGAACAAGTCAGGGGTTTACTAGTGTGCGGTAAAAGTAAAGGCAAATAAATAACAGAAATATAAGATTTAAATAAAACAACAGGCTTGACTGTAATTAGCATAGTCGGGTAGCATTCCAATTCATGTAAATGGAACTACTTATGGGGTAGTATTTTCTACTTTATGAAAATAATTAGTTTAACGGGAATTGTCGCTTTCGCGTATTCAGAACCGAGTTTAACCCTTAAACAAACCCTCTTATTGTCACTTATAAACAGGCGCGCATTATGTTAGAGTTGAAAAACCTATTTTTAAGAAACGTAATTACTTGACTAAGTAGAAAAGTATTTTGATTTGAAATTTCTAAACAAAAGAGGTTCATGAGAACTGGATTTTAAACCCACTAACGCGTCCGAAAATAACTTTAAAATCGTCTTTCTCAAGTACTATAAATTTCTACTTAACTGAGCAAAGCGCTTTCGCTTCCTTTGAACAGTTAAGACTAAAGAGGTTTACAAAAGGTTGGACGACTCTCGATCTTACCCAACAAAATTTAAGTTCAGAAAACTTGCATTAAAGATCATAATAACCCCTAAGCATTTCTATCGACACGTTGAATGGAATATTAATTTGACCACGATCCTTACATTCTAACCTTTAAAAGATTTAGCCGGACATGACGATTGGGAAAAAATATTAATTTTTACCATGTTCAAAGTAAAGTCTTTTGAATTTAAAGTTTTGAAAATAAACAAGGCGAGAAAGCAAATGAAGATAAAGCGATTACGGAAAGGGAATGAAGATAAAGTGACTGCGGAAAGTAAATGAAGATAAAGAAATTGCGAGAAATTAAATGAAAGTAGAAACAATGCATAAATAAGAACCTGCTCCAAATAGAAGACTTTAACTCTGGTACAGAACTGGAAAAGAAAATGGTGGCAGGATTAACTTCCACCATGTGGTCCAAACTTCGATTACAGACTCAATCTCACAAAGGTAATAACTTCCCAATGTGAGAAGATTATTACGTACAAAACTCAATTAATTTATGCCTAGAGTGTTTGCAACTAAAATTTGGATACTGCAAACGAACAAGGAGCCTTATATTTATAGGCCAAGGAAAATTCAAGAAAAGACAAGGATGCCCACAACTCCTTTTGGGACGGAAAAGCATTCGCCAAATGTGGCGGCCGCCACCCCTCCATGGCGCCTGTCATATGAACCAAGGTGGTTATAGGAGTTTAGAGGGGCAGTTCTTAGCAGTTGGTGTGTCTTCTTCTTATGGCTTGCCCTATGGCGGCCCCCATGGAGGGTGCCATGTGTGCAATTCCTTCAAAAGCTGGCTCTGCTCGTTTTTCTTCGTTTCTTTGCGAACGAACTTGGAAACACCTAAGATCTGAAAACAAAACAAAACACAAACACAATACAAGAAAATGGTAATAAAAATACTAACAAACATGCAAAATCAAATTCAACAAATGCGGTGCTTTTCAGTGTTATCAGCAGGTAGAGGAAGAGGTGGTGGTCGAAAGCCAGACAAAAGTCATATTCAGTGTTTCAACTATCATAAGTATGGTCACTATTTTAGTGGTTGTCCTGAAAAGCAAAAGAATTAAGATTCTGATGCTAATATGGCAAATCATGAAGAAGAAGAAATGTTGTTGATGGTCACAACAAGAGATGAAGAGAGATTCCAGGACCAATGGTACTTGGACTCAGGATACTCATCACGCATACTGGTAGGAAAGATTGGTTTGTCAACATGAAGCCCTCAATGAAAAACACGGTGAAGTTCGCAAATGACAATACTCAGGATGGTTAATATTTAGTGGTTGTCCAGAAAAGCAAAAGAATCAAGATTCTCATGCTAATCTGGCAAAGCATGAAGAAGAAGAAATTTTGTTGATGGTCACGACAAGAGATGAAGAGAGATTCTAGGACCAATGGTACTTAGACTCAGGATGTTCATCACACATGACTGGTAGGAAAGATTGGTTTGTCAACATGAATCCCTCAATGAAAAACACGGTGAAATTCACAAATGACAATACTCAGGATGGTCACTATTTTAGTGGTTGTCCAGAAAAGCAAAAGAATCAAGATTCTGATGCTAATTTGGCAAAGCAAGAAGAAGAAGAAATGTTATTGATGGTCACAACAAGAGATGAAGAGAGATTCCAGAACCAATGGTACTTGGACTCAGGATGCTCATCACACATGACTGGTAGGAAAGGTTGGTTTGTCAACGCAAAGCCCTCAATGAAAAACACAATGAAGTTTGCAAATGACAATACTCTAGTAGCTGAAGGTATTTGTGATGTTCTGATTAAGAGGAAAGATGGCAAGAAGTCAGTAATTTCCAATATTTTGTACATATCATGCATGAAGAGCAATTTGCTCAAATCTCAATTTTAAGGACATCAAAGATTTGAAAAGAAGAAATATGGTTTCAGGATTGCCAGAAAACGACATTCTAAACAAAGTGTGTGAAGAATTTATTTAGTCGAAACAACACAAGAATAACTTCAGCAAGGATTCAGGAAGCAGGTCGAAGGAAATTCTTGAAGTCATATACTCTGATGTATGTGGTCCTATCCAAGGGGATTTGATTGGAGGTTACAGATACTTTGTCAGTTTCATGGATGATTTCAGTCGAAAATTATGGATTTACCTGATCAATAAGAAAAGTGAAATGATCGAGGTATTTTCCAAGTTTAAATCTATGGTCGAAAGAAAAAGTGGTCGAAAGCTCAAGACTTTAAGGACTGGTGGTGGTGGAGAGTATGTGTCGAAATATTTCGATGCATTATGTGTAAAAGAAGGGATTGTACATGAGGTGGTGCCACCCTACACTTCACATCAGAATGGAATTGTAGAAAGGAAGAATCGAACCATCATGAACATGGTGAGAAGTATGTTGAATGGTAAGCATCAACCCAAAGAACTATGGGGCGAAGCTGTGTCGAATGCAACATATATTTTGAATAGGTGTCCAATGAAGAAGCTAGAAGGAGTTACGCCAGAAGAGTGTTGGTTTGGTATCAAGCCTATCTTGAGTCACCTGAAGGTGTTTGGATCTATAGCACATAGATATGTTCCAGATCAGTTGAGAAGAAAGCTTGATGACAATTATAGTCAAATGATTCTGATAGGATATCATTCGACTGGAAGTTACAAGTTGTTCGACCCAGTTAACAAGCAAGTAGTGATCAACAGGGACGTGATCATAAATGAGCTTAAAGAATGGGATTGGACTGAAAATGTCAAGAAAGATTCAGTTAGAATCTTGTGTGAAGAATCAACTAGTGAAGTCAAAAGAGATGTTCGACAAGAAGAAGTTAGAGGTGAAGCGGGCCCAAGCAGATCTCAAAGAACAATACATATGCCTGCAAGGTTGCAAGAATGTGTGATTACATCAGATGATGTGGTCGATGAAGAAGGTAAGCTGGTACATTATGCTTTCTATGCAGATGTCAAACATGTCAATGCAACTGAGGCATTGAAAGATTCGCAGTGGGTAAAAGCAATGAATGAGGAGATGAAGTCTATTGAAGACAACAACACTTGGAAACTTATCAAATTTCCTCAAGGCAAGAAGATAATTGATGTGAAATGGGTATACAAGGTCAAGCTGAATCCTAGAGGTGAAGCGACTCGATACAAGGCAGGGCTTGTGGCGAAAGGATTTCTTTAGAAGGAAGGAATCGACTTCAAAGAAGTATTTGCACCTGTTGTTAGGATCGAAACAATCAGGTTGGTTGTTGGTCTAGAAAATATGAACAATTTTCACACATGTTAGATGGATGTGAAGTATGCATTCCTCAATGTCCCGTTAGACGAATAAGTCTATGTTGTACAACCAACTGGGTTTTTGAAACAAGGTGACGAAAGAAAAGTGTACAGGCTGCATAAAGCCATGTATGGACTTAAGCAAGCTCCAAGAGCTTGGAATAAGAAAATAGATGGCTTTATAAGGGAGAAGGAATTTATGAACTGCATAACTGAGCATGAATTATATGTAAGAAGAAGCCTTGGTGAATTTCTTGTACTATGTCTCTTTGTCGATGATCTGTTGATAACAGGAAGTTGCAAGAATGAGATTAAAGATTTCAAACGTGACCTGAGCGAGGAGTTTGAAATGCCAAACTTTGGAAATCTCTCATATTTCCTTGGTAACAAATTTTATAAGAGTGGTAGAGGTTTGATAATGCACCAAAGAAGATATGTAAGCGAAATACTTAAGTGATTTGAGATGCAAGATTGCAACCCAACTTCGACTCCAGTTGAGCCCAGATTACAATTGTCGAAAGATTCAAATGAAGATGACGTCGACCTAATCCAATATAGAAGACTTATTGGGTCACTTCGATACCTTTGTCACACAAGGCCTGACTTAACATACAATGTTGGTATGGTGAGTAGATTCATGCAGAATCCAAAGGTATCACACCTAGCAACGACAAAGAGGATACTGAGGTATCTGAAAGAAACTCTCGACTATGACATTTTGTTTCTAGCAGCTGATGAAGGAAAAGAATGCAAGTTAGTGGGATACACTGATTCAAGTTGGTGTAGTGATTCTGAGGATCGAAAATCCACAACTGGATATGTGTTTATGTTAGGTGGTGCACCAGTTTCTTGGAGTTCGAGAAAGGAACTAGTAATGGCATTGTCATCATGCGAAGAAGAGTACATAGTTGTTTCTCTTTGTGCATGTCAAACAACATGGATGGTGAATCTGGTTGAAGAGATTACAACGAAGAGTCATGAAGCAATTATTATGAAGATCAACAACATGTCAGCTATCAATTTGGTGAAGAATCTGATAGTGCATGGTCGAAGCAAGCACATCGAAATGAGGTTCCATTATCTTCGAGAGCAGGTAGAAGAAGGGAAGATGAACTTGGAACACTGCAGAATTGAGAATCAGATTGCAGATATCATGATGAAGGGAGTGCAGGTCTAAGTATTCAGAAGACTAAGAACTATGATGAATGTAGATAGCATAGACACAATGAATTAGGTGGTGTGTTGAAAGTGTAATTCATTATGTCATATTTGATTTAGCTTTAAATCTAGATTTGATTTAGTTCCAAAATAGATATTTTGGGCTTTTATAGTTTTGGGTTTTTTGGCTTGAGGTACAAACAAACCTAATTCTATAAATATGGAGTATCCCTCTTGTAATCAAATCATTCCAACACATTGTAATTCACAGTTCTGCAAGTTGCAGAGTGAATCAATAAAAGAAATCTCACAGTTTGTGGGTACCAAAACTTTCTCTCCAAATTCTTTAGAACCCTAATTTTTTTCTACTTCATATTTCTTCTTTTCTTTGTTAAATTGTTCTCAAGAACCTTTCTTGTTCATAAAGAAAGGGTCGGAATTCTCATAGGTTTTGAGTAAATTCCAACAATATTCTCATAGAAATGTATGTGTTGAGATAAGTGTAGGTTAAAATCCATGAATGAAAAAGTGAAAGTTTAGTGCTTTATAAATGAGGGGATTTATATATCTAATATTTTTTAGTGTTTTTGCGTGTGTTTATATGAGATAATTGATTTTTTTTAAGAATTTAAAATTTTAAAGGTTTAAATAAGTTGTTGATCCTTTTAAATATTACAAATTTTGTTTTTAATATTTTTAAAAATTTTCTTTCAAAAAATGGTCTCTCCAAAAAATTCCATCCACACAATTGGTCTTTAACGTTAAATGTCACTAATGGATGCTGACATGACATGTCATGTGGAACTTTTTTTTATGACTGGACATACATGTGGCAATGTTTGTGTGGCAAAAATTGATGATGTGGATGTCACACGACAATTTCTTCCATTTTTTATTTTTTTATATTAATTAATATTATAGTGACGAAAAGTCTGACGATAATCAGTCGCTAAGATGATCATCATAAATAAACCCAAAATTTGTAGCTAATTCATAACTAATTCCTAACTAATTTAAACACATTCTTATGAACTAAAAATTCGATTTTCTCATGATTTTTTCGTGAATGTTTATAACCTTATAAGGATCTTAAAAAAATGATTTTTTTTTTCTAGAGATGAATTAAATATGATTTTTTTTTTAAATCGATTTTCTATGAAACAAAAGCAACGCAAATATTGGCATATGATTGAGTTTTGAAATAATATTTGCAAATACCTATCTAATAATACATAAAATGGATTTGCAAAGTTTCATGGCATTGCAAATAAGTCTCGATTTATTTTAATTTTTTGTCTGAAACTCGTATAAATGAATTTTTTTTAAGAGGCGAAAATCACTATTATGACCTAGACTTCATTTTTTGAATGATTTTTTCTTGAATATTTATCACATTATAATGATCTCTCTCACAAAAGTTGGAATTTATTTGACTGCGATAAATTAAATATGAATTTTTTAGGCGTCAGTTTTTATTAAATAGAAACAACACAAATGTTGGAATATGAATGAATTTAGAGCTAATATTTTTCATAGATCTATATAATAACACATTAAAAGGATCTTCAAAGTTTTATGGTATTCCAAATAGGTCATGATTTATTTTGATTTTTTGATCGAAACACATATATATGTGTTCCGAACAAAAAATCAAAATAAATTGATATTTATTTGAAATGTCATGACACCTTTCAGATCCATTTTATGTATTATTAGTTAGGTCTCTACAAAATATTATCTCAAAATTAAATCATATGTTAACGCTTGCGTTAGTTTCCGATTAATGAAAAATATACGTTAAAAAAATTTATATTTAATTCATCTTAAGAAAAAAAATTCCAATTTTTTGTGTGAGAGATCCTTGTAAGGTTATAATCTTTCATGCAAAAATTCATGCAAAAAAATAAGATCATTAGAATGATATGTTTAAATTAGCTAGGAATTAGATATAAATTATGGGTTTATTTATGATATTCTTCATAGCGACGGATTATCGTCAGAGACTTTCCTTTGCTATAATTTTAATTAATATAAAAATAAATTGACATGTGGTATCTACATCATTTTTTGTCACACTGTCATTGTCACGTTTATGTCCATTCATAAAAAAAAATTCATGTGTCATCTCACGTCAGCTTCTGTTAACAGTCGTTAGCGGGAGACACTAAAAGTGTGGATGAAAAAATTTGAAGGGACTATTCTTTAAAAGAAACTTTTAGTGGGACTAAAACTGAAATTCGCAATATTTAGAAGGACCAAAAACTTATTTAACCCAATTTTTAATAATTCGATTGGAATTTATTTTTAAATTCATTTGTAAGGAAAGAATATAAAGATAAATCATTTTAAGTTTTTTTGGCATCATTTTTATAAATTTTAAAGTTTTATGGCCAAAATTTTAAATTTATAAAATATAGACTAATTTGCAATTTTTAAAAAATTTCGAGAGATGATTTTAAAATTTTGGAAAATATGAAGGACAAATTGCAAAATTTTGAAATAATAACATTTATCAATTTGACATTCAAATTCTATGGAGTATGAGAGGAATTTAAATTTTTTTGATTTTAGGTATCATTTTAAAATCCTAAAATTTAACTTTGACAAAATATTTCATAGATTTTCATAATTTTACCAATTCTTTATATTTTTTATTCCAAAAATAAAATTTGTTTAAATCATTTAAAATATCCTAAAAAAACACATTTTCCCATTAATTCTTGAAGATTTTGGTGAAAATTCTCTCATCACTTGTATGGTAGCTCTTGAATCAATGTGGGTGTTCATTCTCATTATTTGTCAGTGGCATCAGAGTCATCAGAGTCAGTGATTTGAGTAAACGACTGACTCTTGAGTTAAAAGTATTTCTAACAAGGTGTTAGTCAGATGTTGTGTCTCATTGAAGTGCATGTGACGTGTTAAAGGTGTCAACGATCGTACAAGTGTATATAGATGAAAAAACTTGTATTTATGAAAGAGTATAATGGATAGACTCACATTTAAGGGGATTATTGAAACACAATGTGAATTGAAAGTTTCACATTTCTTTAAAAAATGTTAAACACTTTATAAATGAGAGAACTCATATATCTGATGTTGTTTTTCTCATACATCCGATGTTGTTTTTTTTACTTGTGTGTTCGCTCTTAACATAATGATGTTCTAATTATTCGTCAAGATGTTAACTCTAAGAAAGCTAATGTGAATTATTTGTATAGAACTAACAATGATAGAGCGAGTGATCCAAAAGTTAGTGTGAATTATTTTTTTAAAGTATTATTTTTGTTTTCAATAGAATATTTCATCAATTTTCAAAAATTATGAAATAAAATGTATATTGTTAAATATGTTCAATGCACAAGATTTAGTAAAAAGGCACAGGTTTGTGTGGTATTCTTATACAAGTTTGGGATACTCGAAGGTCTTAGAAGGTTTATAATAATTAGGTCTTGCCCGTAACTGCGAGAGACCTTTTATGGTGGAGTTTATGGTATTTAAGGTCGTATGAGAGACCAACTCACGTGAGGTGAAAGACTTTGTATTATGTGATATGTGGTTAAATTATGATTTATTGTATACCTTTAAAGGATCAGATATTTATAGAGGTTCTTTAACCTGATTTAGAAAACCGTAAAAAAGTGGCAATCATTCCCCCTTGATTGGAGGAGACTTATGGCCATCTATATTCCAAGGAGTTGTGACATGACTTGTTTCAGTATGACTCAGTGGACAAAAGATTTCATACTCTAGAAAGATAGCACTCAAATGTTATCTTACCTATGTGTCCTTAAGGAGAGATTCCATACTCTAGAAAGATAGCGCTCAAATGTTATCTTACTAGGTAAGGACTCTGGCGTCGTCCCTATTTGATACTTTCACAAATACAACATTAAACACCCCATCAAGCATAAGAACTTGTAAAAGGACCAAATATTTTAAGGATTTTTTTAGGTTTTGTCTCGTGATATGGAGTTGCTCTTTAGATAGAAGATATTTTTGGATGTGTCCCTCGAAGGACCAAATGTTTTAAGGATTTTTTTAGATTTTGTCTCGTGGTATGGGGTTGGTCTTTAGATAGGAGATATTTTTGGATGTGTCCCTCAGTTTGAAGGTGACCTTCTTAATGGGAGGATAATTCCCCAAATTGGTCGTAAGTCCCTCAGTTGGAGGCGACCTTCTTAATGGGAGGCAAGTCCCTCAACTAGAGATGACCTTATTAATGGGAGGTGGGTCTTTTTAATATTATTGGAAGACATCAAAACGCCAGTCAATTATGATAGCTTGAGTGCTTAGAAAAAAAGGGCATGGATAACATTTAATGAAATTAATGAGAATTTTTTGGGAAACTAATCTAACCCCTTTTTCTTACATATGTCCTATATACATATGTCCTCTATGTGGAAGAACTTTTCCACCGCTATGATTTTCATCATCACTCACTCCTCACATATTACTCAATAACTAACTTAAATATTGGAATACTAATACTAGAGATCCATTGCATAAATCTACACCAAAGTAACATGCATCACAACAACAAAGACATGCACTAATATTTCTGATTCTAGAATAGGACAAAACATATTTTAAAACATTTATCAAAATCAACTAATCGTCAAAGTCTTAATTAAAAAGATTAAAAATAAAAAGAATAGTAAAAACTACTTAGATGTGCAGAATATCTATGTCTAAAATTTGATTTAGACTTTAAAAAGATGCGAGAAATTTGATATTTGCTTCCAACAACCTTATTACATTAGGAGTACATTGTTTAAATATTAAAACAAGACACTCTTAGCACAATTTTGATGAATTCAAAATCATGGATATGTCACTCGAGTGACGAATCAACATTATGAACTGAACGAGAGAAAGCCAAGACATCATTAGGATCTTGAGCTTTTTCACTGCCTGAAATTATGTTGTCGCGAATAATCCTTTTGGTTACTTTGTCACACTCTAATTCCCTTTTACACCCATCATCAATGTTTTGCTTATCAATAATCTTCTCCGATATTCCTCTTGTTGTGTTCTCTTTTTCTACTTTTTGTTTCCTTTCTTTATGTGCCTCCATTAACCTTAACCTAAAAGTAAATTACACAAAAATAACATGCATCAATATATGTCATCACCAAGTTATATGAATATGCATGTACACGTGTCAAGTACTAGAACATTGAAGTTGCCATGTGTCTCTTGTTTGGTTGTTTGTTTGTTTTCATGGTTACACACCTAAGGTCTTGAATTCAACCATTATATGTTGGGTTGTGAAACAACATGACAAGACTTCACATGTCAAATCCTTGAATGATGAATATACTACGTGTATCTCCCTTCTTTTTGTTGAAGGTGATAATCACACACGTGTAGCCACTTGTTGATATTATAAAGTGGATAAGATATACTCCCCCTTCCTTTATAAATAAATTTTTACTCATTTTTAATTGTTACTCGTAAATTTTAAGATAATATTAAATATATTTTTATCAAATTTACTCTTAAACAATTATTTAAAAAAAAATAAATAAATAAATAAATATAATAAATAATTAGGATAGTATAGGTAAAATGAGAATTATTATATAAAAAAGTTTTATAATATTAATTAATTTTCTTAGTATATGTGAAAAATAAAAAAATGACACTTAAAAAGAACTGAAGGAGTATATATATATATATATATATATATATATATATATATATATATATATATATATATATATATATATATATATATATATATATATATATATATATATATATATATATATATATATATATATATATATATATATATATAAAAGATGTATGATACGAGAATGTCATTTTTATGTAAGAATATAAGAATGAATTTGATCTATTAGATTTTAAAATAAATGGTGAAGTATCATATTTTTTCTCTCACTTCCATCATTTATATTTTAATAATGGAAGAAAGAAAAAAAATGACACATAATTTCCACCATTTATTTTAAAATCTAATGGTTCAGATTCATTCTTATATTAAAATATCTTCAATGACTCGGAACAAAAGAATAGTGTATCCATTTATAACTTATAACCACATTATCACTATTATGGTGAAAAGTCTGAAACCCTTATAGTCTCTGAACTGTTGGTTTGATCACCACAAGTTTTTACCTTTTGTTAAAGCAACTTGGGAATCGGTTAACACAGTGGGCACAACAACTTTCATTCTTTCAAAGAAGTTTCAACACCTTCGCACGAGACTCCGTTGGTGGAACGTTAATGTTTTTGGTTGGGTAGATACCAAAATCAACGAAAACATCGACGTGATTAATGAGGTTGAGGATCTTATTGTAGGGAGTTCGGTTTGTCTTGACGATAATACTTTATCATTAAGGAAAATAGTTGAAAGGTCAATTATGGAGTAACCTGAGAATAAAAGGAAGTATTCTTAAGAAAACGGCCCGTATGAAATGGATTGTGGATGACGACCTTAATACGGAACTCTTCCATGTTGTTGTCAGACAAAGAAATTACACCAATGCAGTCAGGTCTGTAGTTGTTGAGGGCCAATATATTGAAGATGTTGAAGAATTCAAAGAAACTGTGGCTAATTTTTACGATAAAAGATATCATAAGATCAATCGACCTATGCCAAAAATTGGTAATGCAGGATTTAAGTCTTTGAATGCTTTGGAAAGCGCTTCCCTTGATATGTCTTTCTCTACTGAAGATGTTAAATAGGTTGTGTTTTGTGGTGATGGAGATAGAAGCCCGGGTCCTGACGGCTTCAATCTTCATTTTTTAAAGAAATGTTGGGAAGTCGTGGGACCAGAATTTACTAATTGTATTTTAGAGTTTTTTGAGTTAGGCTTTCTCCCTAAGGTATTCACCTCCTCTTTTCTTGTCATGATTCCGAAGGTAGAAAATGCAATTAGTTTGGACGATTTTTGAACTATTTATTTAATAGGATGTGTGTATAAGGTAATTACTAAACTTCTTCCGGAGAGAATTAAGAAGGTGACAAACAACTTAGTTTCTAGGCAAAATAGTCAAATTGGTCCCTTAAGTCTACCTCAGGGTCCAATTTGGTCCCTTATCTTAAAAAAGTGTCAAAGTAGTCCTTTAATTGTTCAAAAAGGTCCACGTTAGTCCTTTCCGTCCATTTTTAACTAACGGCGTTAATTTTTCCATGCTGGCATCTGATGTGTCATATGTTCATACGATGTGGAATTTGACGTGGCATATTTTACCAAAACCACCATAATTAAAAAAAATCAAAATATTTTACTTTCACTGAGAATCAAACTCACACATATTGGGTTACTTGTATAGATATACTACCACTAGGCTACTTCACATTTGTTTATTTATTTTACAAATGAGATATATTCAAATCTGTAAGAACCCAGATTTTCAAAAGATATTCAAATCATAGTTTGCTAATTTTTCTTTTCCTTTTCAAAATATATATTCACATAATTATGCAGGGAAAGAAGGAATGCTTTGCCTCATGTCTATTTGTTTGTTATGATTTAATACGAGCAGACATTGTGACATTTGTAATGTGAAATGTGTAATGAATATTATGACATTTGTAACGAGAAAATATGAAATATCTTTCACCAGTATCGTAATGTGGAAAAAAAAGTAGTGAAATTTACAAAGAATTTCATGTACTGTTATCCTTTTACTAGGATCTCTAACAAGCATTTTCTTAACCAAGTCTTTTGCACTTTCAGAGATACTTGGCCAAGGATCACAATACATTACTCCAAGTGAGTGATAAGACTCAACCACACTAACAATAATCCTAGCAAGCTTAGCTGCTTTTCTTTCAGTATAATGACCCCTTTGAATAATCCTATCAAACAACTCACCCCCTTCACATAACTCCATGACAATATAAACACAAATTGAATCTTCATAAGCTCCTTTAATAGATACCAAATTAAAACTCCCAACCAAGTGATGCATTATCTGAATCTCCCTCCTCACATCCTCCAAATCATCTTCTTCCACCAATTTCACCTTAGGAATACACTTGCATGCATAGCTGGTTGTGAATCTTTGTTGTCAATTTTGCAAACAGGTGGTGGGTGTTGTTGAACAGTGTGTGACCATGACCATGAAGCTGGAAGAAGATTAATGGATGAAAAAAAGAATTGGTCTTTGGAGGTTTTTCTGGATCCAACACAGTTGTTTCCCACATCTTGTAGAAGAACGTGGTCGTTGATTTTGGGTTGGAAGATTCCGATTAGAAGTGTTTGAGAATAGAAAGTATTGATGTTGATTGAAAACTTCTAAAAAGAGAATTTTTTTCAAGAACAATGTGTTTTGCAGGACAATTATAAACCAATACAACAAGAATAGTGTCAGTATCACCAAAAATAGTGTGTTTTGCGGTATCAAATTGAGTTATTTTGAATCTTTACCGTCGGAATCGAGTTGAGTTTAGTTTAGTTTTTAGGGTTTCATTGTTTTTCACAAATTGATGAAATTATTGTTGTTCTGGGTTGAATGAATGATGAAATTTGAAGAAATTTGTTTAGGGTTGATTAATGAATGATGAAATTTGAAGAAATTTGATTGTTGGATTGTTATTGATATTATTGTTTCTGTTGTTTATTGTTATATTTATTGTTTCTGTTGAATAATGTGTTTATGGTATGTTCATTTGTTCATCAGTTAGAAGTATTCATTGTTGTTGAGGTAGTTGGTGGTAGAAAAAGGTAGAAATGAAGAAGATGATACAGAAAGAGAAAGAACTTATACAATAAAGTCAAATCATTATGTTGTAAATATAAATAAGTGTGAAGTGGTGTAGTGGTTTTATATGATTTGTAGCAATCAAGTGAACCTGAGTTCGAATCCTAGATTCCACAAATATTTTTAGAATTTTTCAGGGAATTTTTGCAACCAAGTGCCACATCAGCTGCCACCTTGTAAAAAATTAACGCCGTTTGGGAAAATTGGACGAAAAGGACTAATGTGGTCCTTTTTGAACAATTAAAGGACCACTTTGAAACTTTTTAAAGATAAGGGATTAAATTGGACTCAGAGGTAGAGTTAAGGGACTGATTTGAGTATTTTGCCTAGTTTCTAATACTCAAACAACCTTTATTCAAGATCGTAATCTTTTGAATGGTGTGTTGGTTCTGAACGAATTAATAGACTATGGGAAATATAGAAAGAGTAATACTATGATACTCAAAGTAGACTTTGCCAAAACCTATGATTGTGTAGAATGGTCATATTTACGTAACATCATGTCGAATATGGGTTTTGGAAGGAAATACATGTCTTGGTTGGAAGGGACAATTATGAACAATTTCATGTATGTGCTTAATGCAAGTCCTACTAGAGACTTTAAGGTGTCGAGAGGCCTTCTACAAGGCGATCCTATATCCCCATTCCTTTTCGCAATTGCAGCGGAAATGCAGCGAGTAGTCCAACTATCAGATTTTCGTGGAATTCATCTCAATAATGAACTGTCATACAATTTGTTACAATATACCGACGACACAATTATTATAGGCGAAGGTTCATGGTAGAATATTTGGACTGTGAAGGCTTTGTTAAAGGGCTTTCAACTAGTATCTGGCTTGAAGATAAATTAATCTAAGAGTCCTTTATATGGAGTGGGCTTGGAAGAAGACTTTCTAAAATCAGCAGGTTATTTTTTAGGTTGCAAAGTTGATAGATTTCCTTTCAAATTTTTGGGAGTTTCCATTGGGGGTAATCACAAGTTACTATCGTTTTGACATCCGTTGATTGACAAAATTAAGTTGAGACTAGCAATGTGGAAATGGAGATTTCTTTCGATGGATAGTAGAGTGATGCTTATAAACTCGGTCCTCTCTAATCTTCCAATGCATTATATGTCCTTTGATTTGCTACCTTCCAAGATCATTCATATCCTTACTTCAATTCAATGTTGATTTCTTTGCCAATGATCTTTATGCAAGAAAGGTGTATCATGGATTAAATGGAGTGAAATGTGTAAAACAAAATACGAGGGTGACCTCGGTATTAAATATATTTGATACTTCAACATTTCTTTGATTTCAAAATGGATTTGGAAGCTGGTTTACATAAAGGATAAATTGTGGAATGGTCTTGTGGAGTCTCGTTATAATGGATCCTCCACGACTTTTCATATTGGTGTGGTGGCCACATATTCAGTCCCTCTTTCATTATGGTGGAAAGACTTGTTTAGAATTTTGTTTTCTTTTCGGAAGTCTGAATTTTTTGATTTAGTGAGGCTTAACATTGGCAGTGGTGATAGGGCTTTCTTTTGGTTATTTGTGTGGTATGGTAATGGCTCATTGGTTTCTCAGTTCCCTACTATGTGGGAAGCTTATCCAAATAAAATTGGATTAGTGGCTGATTTTGGTATGTGGGTAGGTAACACATGGTGCTGGCAGCCAGATTTAATTGGGTCTGCACAAAATGAGCAATGCAGTCTGGAACTGCAATCTTTGTTGCGATTGTTACATGGTTTTTCGTTGTCACAAGTGATTTCGGATAAAGTTATTTGGTCGCTTAATCCGGAAGCGGGGTATTCGGTTCAATCAGCGTACGTCTTCTTGACGAATAGTCCGACTAACGTAATTCTTCAAGATGATGCAAGGGTTGCAATTAATTTGGTATGGATAGCTTGTGCACCTATGAAATTGCAGACTTTCGGCTGGATACATTTTAGAAATAGATTACCCACTCGAGATAATCTGTTTAAGTGTGGCATTATTTCAAGCTCGCACGAAACGATATTGCCCTTTTTGTTTTAGATACGATGAATCTGCAACTCACTTGTTGTTAAGGTACAATAAGAGTTATTTTGTTTGGATATTGATTGGTAATTTGTTGGGTATCGAAGTTGAAATTCATGATATTTTGGTTTCACATTTGCATAATTGGATTGAGAAATTGAGGTCTAAGAAGGTGAGTATCAATAATGAGACGGTCCTTTGGTTATCGATTGGGTGGTGTTTATGGAAATGTCGTAACAATATCATGTTCAATTATGGGATTTGGGATGAAGAGTTATTAAATAATAGGATTATCATGCTTTCTTAATGGTGGGTGGGTAAAAGTTATAGAAAAACTTATACATATAATTTTATGAATGGATTAACTTCCCGTGCGAATTTTTGTAGTTCTCGTTCCGGGTAGTTGGTTGATATTGATTGTATATGGGTTAGGATACCCCTTTGTATCATTAGAATACATTTTTGCTTATTAAAAAAAGTTATGTTTTAAGAAAACTTGTTAAGAAAATAACGGAGTTGGACGAACAAACAAATATAAAATTTTAGTTAATTTTTCAAAAATATTGAATGCAAAGTGTGTAACACCCCTTTTTCTACCCGAGATTTATATTAAGATCAGAGTTATAAAATTCTCACCTAAAACGGGATATCAAATTTTCAACTTATAAAATCATTAACCAAAATGATACATAACATATTCAAGGAGAATTTCAACATTCATATAGTCTTCAAATAAATTAACTTCACTAAATACTACGCATTGGATTCAACTTTTAAAATAAAGCAACAATTAGTCTTCTACAAATCAACTTAAAATTCGGCATGTAAATAATTCAAAAAAACAAAACACGCGTCATCCCCATGAGTTCTATGTATCAGAGGGACAACCACTGAGTCGACTATAGGTAACCAACTACTTCTCTTGATTACCTATGTGTTTCCAACATATGGACAACATTCAAATAGAAGGGGTGAGATATCGAAAGTTATAAATGATATATGATAAATAATACATAGACAAGGATCATACAAATATCACAACTTCACATCATCAACAAAACATCGATCAACAACCACTTAAAAAAATTGCAACTTTAATGCGACTCAACTATGTTATGCATGTGGTACCATTCGGAGTAAAACTCCCAACTTAAAATTCTTGCCATGTTATCGAGACATCAAGGCATAAGCCTTCAACTTTCAACTTAGTGTCAATCCAGGCCAACATGGTGTAAGCAACGACTTCGACATAATATACAAATGTACTATATGACATACAGGAATCAACATCATAAGCAACATAGTAACATCAACAACATAAACAACTTATACGACATGAACAACTTAAACCAACGTTGGTGTCATACCCCACATTTGTCCTACTCGCACCATTTTATTTTACTGTCTAACCATTATTTCAAAAATACAAAAATATGTACCATTTTATTTTCTGTCTAACCGAATATTAAAAAAATCCAAAAATAGGTCATTTATTTTCAAAACAAAAAATCAAGTTTTATTTTGTTGTTCAAGCCCATTAACTCTTTTACCGTTTTTTTTATATACAAAAGTTAAAAAAAATCAATTACCAAAATGTCAAAAAATGCATTTATTATTTTTTAATTTTTTTTCTTTCTCTTTTAATATTATCATAAGATTTTAAGTTTTTATTGTTCAATCATTATCCAAAAAATACAAAAAAAAAAAAAAAACTATCATTATTATTATAACCATTTTTATTATCATTTCCATTACTAAACCACTTTTTTTCTAAATCCATTAGTTTTTCTTTTAAGCCCATTATCTAAAAAATAATTATACAATTTTCTTTATTATTTTTGTTTCTATTATTGTTTTTATTATTATTATTATTATTATTATTATTATTATTATTATTATTTCTGTTAGTATTGTTTCTATTTTTATTTTATTTTAGTTATTATTATTATTATTATCATTATTATTATTATTATTAATCAATCCCAATTTCCATACAACATGAAGCTACCCCACATTTCTTTCACAAAACTGCAAAAAAATCTGACCCCACAGCAACAAATTCTCATATCACAACTTGCAACACCAAATTTCACCTCCGCATAACAAATTTCAACCTATAAATTTACAGCTCACAAATAGAATATCCATCCTTATCCTCAATTTCACTCTATAAAATCAACCCCTTTTCTTCATTCATGACAAGCTTGGAGAGTATGTGAAACCTCTACAAAATTGATTTCAAGCTTCAAAAAATATTAACCAAAAACAACCATCCTTCATAACCAAAATAAAGTTACCTTCGCCTGCCGTAAACGTACAGCCAAAAACAAACGCAGTGCCGAAACTGCCACAAACCAAGAGATTCACAAACTCAGAAAACAACCATTGAAACCACCTTCGACCATAACACAAACCACCGCAAAAAAAACCATTGAAACCACTCACGAACCCTCCCACAAAACCGAAATCGAAACAGCACCAGAACCGTGTGAACAGATCCGAAATTACATAAAATCCAAACCAGAAAACGCAAACACCACTGAAACCAAATTTGTGCAAGAATTGAACCGTTAAACCAAACAAAAACACATAAACCTTAAGACTCACCACCGCATCACCTTCACAAAACCAAATCTGAAACCACCAGCACAAATCCGAACCTGAATCACTGAAACAAAACCACATCTGAACACAACCAACTTCCAATCCGAAAGCCGTCAAACTCGCACCACTGCAAATCCCAAATCGAGCCACAATCAACCGCTGCGAATCCGAAACAACCACCAACCGATCTACCGCGAGAGAGAGCTTGAGACGAGACCAGTGAGAAATCAGAACCGAGCGCGAATCCAAGATGTCCGAGAGAGACGAATTCGAGAGTGAGAGAGGACATGGTTGTGTTTTCTGAAACCGTGAGAGTGGGTATGCTTCGTTTCTAACTTGAGTTTTTGCAGTGACCTGTTTTCGTTTTATGAGGATTTGCTTTTATTTTTGTTTTTTTACTAATAACTTTCTTTCTTTTTTTAAAATAAACAAGGTTGTGTACTGTTGGTTTAATCTTTTAGGTTTTTTATTATTTATTTTATTTGGTTTATGTTCAGATTTTTTGATCGTTGGATTAAGCCCATCCAGATTACCGTTTACACATCCTGTCTTACTCACATACTCATACTTATTATTGTTTTATTTTTCTTATGTAAATTTTTCTCAAGTTTATATTATTATATGGATTTATCATTTGGTAAATGTTTGTTTTGCTTGAATCTCTTATTTTTAACCTCCTTTATTTGATTTATTTTATTTTGGTTTTCTATTTTCTTTATTTGTCGGGTCGATGATATAACAAAAGGCCGGATTTTTTCGATTTCGTTAAATTGGAAATTCGGTCAATATGAGGCCTATGTAACTTAGTTCTTTTTATTTTCATCAATTCCGTTTATTTTTTTTATTATTCCGTTTACATTAATTCAATTTATTTAATTCTTTATGTATTTCGTTTCATTTATTAACTTAGTTTATTTTATCGGTTATTTCATTTTGCGGTCGATGAACATCGAATTAATCTTGAGATTTGTCGCGAGCCAACTCGATATCTTGATTACGATGAGACTACTTTTTATTTCAATTATTTTTGTTTATTCAATTTTATCGTTTATTAGTTTATTTTATGGTCGATGAACATCAAATTAATTTGGAGATTCGTTGTGAGTCGACTCGACATCTCGATTAATGATGAGACCGTCTGATTTAAATTCAATTTATTTATTTATTTCCGCAATACATAAAACGATTTGACTCCTCATAGAACGATTTTAACATTAAATCAGTTCTAAGGTAGTGAACGAACCAAATTTTGACGCATCCGAAAAGGTCCAACGCCTCTGAATAGTTGTCTCCAAATAAAAAGGTTCAACGCCTCCGAATAGTTTGAAACACTACACACACGCTTCCTCTTGGGCAAACTACAACGATACCTTTTATTTCTTGCAATCCCGTGTAACTTACATGTATCCCTCTCCCATTATTTTGTACGCATTTTATTTTCCGCATTTTATTTTCCGCATTTTATCGATTATTATTTCGTTCGTAAATCCTTGGTCCAACGCCAAGCGGTTGCACTTGCACACCTGCACTTTATTTTCAGTTTTCGTTTTGTTTTCTATGATCCACTTCACCTTGCGAGCCGAGCGCATTGTGCCTCTCTAACAAACCACAAAATAAACCTCCATTTGCATTCACCCATAAACCTCAAAAAACCAAAATGTTTCGATTAGATCCAAACCCTTGATCCAACGTCAAGCGGTCGTAGGTTAATAAAACACATTAATAATACGAGAAGAATTGTACGCCACGAGCCTTAAGCGGTAGAAAGGAGGATAACGAGCTCTCGTTACTCGCTTCGATTATTTCGTCGCAAGACGCTCGTCTTGTTGGTTTGGAATAAACTACTCATAGTCTTTAGTACAATTCGACTCCTAAATCATTTCATCAAAGAAAGGTAATAAAACAAGCATCCACCAACCGTAGTAAGCCGAACTACGAGGCTCTGACTTTCCCATTGCACGCGGGAATACGTAGGCACAAGGATCTCAATCCTTGTCGAGCACCTAGGATCAATCTAACTTATAATTTAAACTCATTTCCCTCTAGCAAGTAACTCATTAAGCATAGACATCCTTTCGCGTGTGATAACTTAGATGGTTCCCATCGAGTACGATGGATGTAGGGGGTGCTAATACCTTCCCCTGCATAACCGACTTCCGAACCCATGCAATGGTTGCGAGACCTTTGTCTTCATCCTCCTTTTCGACGGGTTTTAGCTATATCTTCCCTTTCCCCTATTGGGAATAAATTAGAATTAGGTGGAGACTCTCATATCTGCCCAGCGCGCGGCTCTTCTCTTTCAGATTGCGTAAGGTCGTATTTTTAGGGGTGCGACAGCTGGCGACTCTGCTGGGGACAGGTTCACCCCTATGCGAGTCAAGCCTAGTCTAGGTTTCCACGTTGGTTTGGATGTTTGATTTTATGTTTTACTTGTTATTTTATCGCTTTCTTTATTGCATTCCATATTATATATCTTGTGGCTCCTTGGTACTATGATTTGGATCGATACTTTGATCGTAAAAGAAACTTGAGGGAAAGGCTCTATACCCGGGCTTACAAGTACAAACATAAGTTAGCGAGGTTGTGTAGTATGGGCTCCCGAGGGAACCTCTCTCGTGGGTTGTCGATACGAAAACCTCACTTGGAGTAGATTCTAATGAGAATACTGACGACCGTCAAGCTCTTGGAATGTGTGCTCAGTTGTTTTCATTAGAGTCATCGACTCTGAGGACCTTTAGAACCTTTTGGTTAAAACATCGATTGATGGTCGCGTAGTATGGACTCCCGAGAAATTTGCTCTCGTGGGTTTTCAATACGAAGACCTCACTCAGAATAGATTTTCTCAATGGAGTTGATTGACTGTCAAGAGCTGACATATGCATCAAACATTTGAGCAAAGTCCATAACTCTGAGGCCTTTGTTTAAACCTTGTGTCGATGATCGCGTAGTATGGGCTCCCGAGAAAATTTTCTCTCGTGGGTTGTTGATACGAAGATCTCACCCAAAATAGATTCATTTGGGGAAGTCAGTCAACCGTTATGCTTATGGCATGTGTGATGAACAACCATATGAATTGACAACTTTGGGGTCCCTAAAACTTTAGAGTTTACCCAGTGAGTTCCTGATCAGAGTATCCTCCAACTGTACCTTGGACTCATGAGACCCTGATCTTGTGATCCTGGATTCTGACATTGCATATCATTTCATTTGCATTAATTATTCATCTTGCATTTCATTCCAAAATCTGAAAACTTATTTCCATGTCCCTTTATCTTCAGTAAATCAAGTTGGTTTACCGAAGCCCGAATCGTTCTCGACGCACGTACCTAACTCGAGCCAACACTAGAATACTGATGGATGTGATTCAAGATGAACAAGCTGCTATGAGGGAAGAGATTGACTCAGTCAAGAGCAAGATCGATAAGATTTTTTAGACTTTACAAGCTTTGGCCAGAATGAAAGAACGTCGTGAAGCTGCTGCTGCAAGGAACAATGTTCTCTTGCAAGGATCTACCTTGCATACAATGCCTTCAGTTCTAGTTCCAAATCCTTTGGTCTATGGTTTGCCTCCAGGCTTCACTCCTGTTGTTGAAGAAGCCACATCTCAACCAATACTTACCTCTGGTGTTACTGTTGGTGATATTCCTCAAGCTCAACCTATTCCAACTCAAGTCCAGTTTCCTCATGCTCAAGAGGATCATCAAGTTGAGTATGAGATGCATACTACTGTTCCAATCACCAATCCTCATGCTGTTCAAGAATCCGAAGCTATGAAGATGTGTCGCGAGTTAGCTGAAAAACTCTGAATCATGGAAGAACACAATTCAACCTCTCTGAGTGCCTCAGACATGTGCCTAGTTCTGGATGTTGTGATCCCTGCTAAATTCAAACTTCCAGAATTCGAAAAATAAAAAGGCCTCAGTTGTCCTGAACTCCATTTAAGGATGTATTGCAGAAAAATGGCCGCTCATGACAAAGACGACAGACTCGTGATCCATTGCTTCCAAGACAGCCTGTATGGAGCATCTCTAGAATGGTACATGCAACTTGAGCGTAATAATGTGCGCACTTGGCTTGATCTATCTGATGCATTCAAAAAGCAGTACAAGTACAACACTAACTTAGCTCCAAACTGTACTCAACTTCAGAGTATGACTCAAAAGGAGAACGAATCCTTCAAAGAGTACGCACAACACTGGAGGGAACTAGCCGCCAGAGTGCATCCTCCATTGGTTGACCGTGAATTGATCGATATCTTCATGGGCACCTTACAAGGGCAATACTATGAGAAGCTGATCAACAGCGTGTCTTCAGGTTTCTCAGACATGGTGATTGTTGGAGAAAGAATCGAAGAAGGTCTGAAAAGTGGAAAAATCCAAGGAGGTTCTAGCAGCCAAGCCAGTGTCAAGAAGCCTTTCAACGGGTACAAAAAGGGTGAAACAAAAGCCATTTTTACTGCAAGTGGGAAACCTCAACAGAGTGCGCCTACTTCAATCCCCTACTATCAGTACCCGTATGTTGCTGCTGCACAATACACTCTTGTGCCATATTAACCAGTTCCTCCAATACCTTATCAGCCAGCTATTCAAGCTCCGTTTACACCTCAGATGGCTTATCAACCACGTCCATATCCTTTAATTATTGCGGCGTAATATGCACCCAATCCATACCAACAACCGGCTTATCCACAACAGCCTGGTCAACAACAACAGCGCGCTCCTCAACAGCGTCCACCGTATCAACAAAGAAGGCCTGAAAGAAACTTTGATCTACTGTCTATGTCATATGGAGAAATCTTCAATGGGCTGATGGCGAAGGGAACTCTTGTTTTGAAAGACCTGCCACCTCAAAATAGTACCTCCCGAGACTATGATGCCAATGCTCATTGTGAGTTTCACAAAGGTGCTCCTGGTCATACGGTCGAGAACTGCAAATCATTCAAGCACAAGGTTCAAGACCTGATCGACTCTAAGGATATCACCTTCACTCAGAAGAATCTGAATGTCCAGAACAATCCAATGCCGCCGCACGGTGCCAGCAAGTGAAAGCTTTTGAAGGGGTTGTTGAAAATCGAGCTGAATAATCTCCAACTTTGAAGAAGTCAAATCAAGAGAAGTTAATTCCTCATATTAAGGCCGCCATTTCCATTTATCATTTCCCAATCTTTGGTATTTTGTATTGTTTGTTTAAGTACGATTTGCTTTGAACATTGTTATTCATACTTGGTTTTGTTAATATTATGTTTATGCATGTTTTGAATCAGTTTATTCACATTTGCTCATTATCTCTCATTTATCACAAAATCAGAAAAATATTCTCTCACTTCATTTTAGCAAATATTTGATGGAGGATGATGAAAACTAAATACCCATAACTGTTATGGTATGCTTTCGGATAAAACCTCGTCAACGATGTACATGCATTATTTTTCAAATCCCCAAACACTGGAGATATAAGGAGTTAATCCCTAGTCAACCACTTCGAGCCTAGAAGTAGAAGTTTCTTTCGGATATAACCCTTACATCTAACCCGGGGCAGGGTAGTTGTTCAGTTAACCTGACTACACATTCAAATCGCAAGATGAGACATCCCGTCGGAGGACCATCAACAAATGACTTGGCAGTCACAATATTCAACAAAATACAAAAAAAAATATAGAAAAGAAAACCGCTAAGTTGAGCACCCAAAGGGAGACTTAGTCAACAAAAAAGAAGAACAAATCAAAAGAGGAGCTCAAATCCTCAACAAAAGCAAAACAAAGATCGGTGACCACTAAATCAAAATCAAAGGGTCACCGAAATCCAATCAAAATCAAAATAAGATGACTGCCACTTCCAAGCGAACATCAAAGCTTCATTTTCACTCTTGCAAAGTCGAAAACAAATGCATATGTAGAGTTAACTGAACGTAGGACTGGATAACATTACGAAGAAGGGGTGGATACAAATCAAACTTTGAGCATTATATCCTTTGTTTCTTTAACCATTAACCAGACCATATTACAACCCTCGAAAGACCTAATTGAGGCACGGTTTATTCTGAAAGCATGCTACCAATAAGGTTGCGTAAATTGACTCCCATATATTTGCTAATATTCAATTTCGATTGCACATTATTTTTGTTGTATCTTTCACGCACTTTCTAAATCAGCACATTGTTTGGACCAACGGTCCATTCGTCACACTATCACAACATTCAAATAAACGACTTTTTCAAAACTTGTATGAACGTTGCATTAACATTACCATTTGTGTATGAACAATTTAATTGCAAAAATAGTGCTTGACATCAAGACATCCCAACAAGGGGCAATCAAAAGAGAAATTTAAACTT
Source organism: Lathyrus aphaca (assembly GCA_963966055.1). NCBI lineage: Eukaryota > Viridiplantae > Streptophyta > Magnoliopsida > Fabales > Fabaceae > Lathyrus > Lathyrus aphaca. The sequence continues at coordinate 141,817,089 of OZ014519.1, forward strand.
CATTGGTGCCGACATGAATCAAGACTACCTCAACAATCCAATCAGGGGCAAAGCATCTTCAATAGCCCAATCTGGGGCAATTTATCTCAAAGTCCATTAATCAGGGGCAAAATCATTCTTAATAGATCAATCAGGGGCAAGATCATCTTCAAAGGCTCAATCAGGGGCAGACACCTACCAAATCCAGACTCTGGGGCATATCATGTCATGGTCACTCTCAAAGTTTCCCCATCAGAATTCTTTCCAATACCTTACAGATAGGGGCAAGCAAACAAGGAGCAAATCTTCCTATCTCTTTTCTCCAACTGAACAAGCAGATCTTGTCAGGCGTTAGTAATCATTCAAAGCAAAGCAATTTTCATGTGCCAATTAAGTCGTTCCGCTCATCAATAAATGAAAAAACTTGGGGCATCCAGATTCATCTTCTGACCACGCATCGTTGAAGATCAAGTGTCGGGGAATCAAACCCTCCACCTGTCGTACCTCGGAAAATACGATCCTCGCGAATGCGGTTGCGGCTGGGCTGACTTAAGAGTCGCCACCTAATTTTGATTTATTCCCAAGGAGGGAAAGGGAAAATATAGATAAAACCCGAGAAGAAAGGATAAAGACAAGGTCATCGGAACCGTTGCTTGGGTTCGGAAGTTGGTTATGCAGGGGGAAGGTATTAGCACCCCCTACATCCATCGTACTCGATGGGAACCTTCTAAGTCATCACGCGTGAAAGAATGTCTATGCCTAATGAATTACATGCTAAAAGGGGAAAAGAGTTTAAATTTTATTATCTTTCTTTAAGGAAAGGGTTTAGGAGTCGAATTGCACTAAAGACTATGGGTAGTTTATTCCGAACCAACAAGCCAAGCGTCTTGCGACGGAATAACCGGAGCGAATAACGAGTACTCGTAATCCTCCTTTCTACCACTTAAGACTCGTGGCGTACAATTTTTCTCATATTATTAAAGTATTTTATTACCTAAGACCACTTGAAGTTGGATCAAGGGTTTGGATTTAAAAGAACCATCTTGGTAGGTCGATTGCGAGGCATAAAGCGACCGCGAAGGGTGAGTGCAAAATGGAGGTTAAGGGTTAATTAGTTACGCATGATCGATTCCTAGTCCTAAGCTAACGCGGAGCTGTTGGAGCTCGAATTAAACCGAAAGCGTCGAAATGTAGCTCTTTTAACTATCTTAGAATCGATTCAAAGTTGGAATCATTCTATGAGAAGTCGAGCGCCACTTTACAGTCAAACATTTATTTAAATAAAAGAAATGTGATAAAAAAAATAGAATTGGTCTCATATTGATCTAAATGACGCCGATTTGTCGAAATCGAACATTTAGATCGTTTGTTATATCATCGACCATAAAAATGAAATAAAGTATAAAAATAATAGTGAATAAAAGAATTGACCTCATATTTAATTTAAATAACGTCAATTTATTCGAAATCGAATATTTAAATATTTATTCATCGGCCAAAATAATAATAAATCGGGACAATGGGAAATAATAAGGAAAATAAAGGTGTGGCCTCAAATTAGGGGATAACGTCGATTTATTAGAAATTGAATATCACCATTTATCATTGGCCGATTAAATAATAAAGTCGATAAATAATGGATCTAAATTAATTAGAAACCATAAAAAAAATAGAAAACAGTCTCATATCAATTTGGACAACGTCGGTAAATCGAATGTCATAAATCGGATAATAATATCATAGACCAAATAATAAATATAAATAAACCAATAAATCAATAAAATAATAAATGAAGAAAAAAGTCGGCCTCAAATTGGTTTAGACAACGTTGCTAAGTGGAATGTCAATAAACCATATTTTTATCATAGGCCCCTATAAGAGATGCAAGAAATAAAGTGATTCATACCTTTATTAAAAGATTTGATAAAATTTTGAAAAAAGTTAACTAAGAACACATCAATGGGTCAATTTTTTAAGGAAAAAAAAATTAAGACAAACAAATAATAATCTTGGCTGAAATGAGACGACCCAATAAGGAACCGGTTCGGCCCAAAAGACTCTAAAAGAAAACCCTAGCCGCATGACCAAAAGGGACCGAAAAGAAAAAGCAATGTTTAATAAGACAATGACCCAGCTACTCAGTCAGCTAAATAAAAGGCATTCAATGCTAACACATCACCATAAATGACATTGAAGAAAGCTGCCATGTGTATAATAAGCAGCGAAAAGTCAGATTTCTCGAAAGGGAAAACCATTTAAAACTCAATTAAAACAAAATAAATAAAGCCAAAAAATATTGGAAACAAACACACGCCACCCCTACATTTATCACTAATCATCTCTGACTCATACGAGTTCTTACTTCTATCTCTCTCTAATTCATACTCAGTTCTCATTCTTTATCAAAGAGAGACAAAAAAACAAAGAACCTTCATCATACTCATCATCATCAATCACGAATCATATACCGAAACACATAAACCCTACTTCCCAAATCGTAATCCTAACACAACCCTAATTTCACTATGTTCATGATGAATCAAAGCATACAATCAAAAGATTAGAGTGAAATAAGAGCGATAAGGAAAAAAGTTCGAGGGATCTACCAATCGGAAAGACGAGTAGGTCTGGCGGCGGACAATGATGGAGCTCCGGTTAAGTTGAAGAAATTCTAGTGAGTCTCTTTCTTTTTGAGTATTTTCTTATTCTCCTTCTTCTCTATTCTTCTGGAACTTTTTGTTCTTTTGTTGTGTTGTTGATGTTCGTCGTTGTTATGGTTAATGTTGGTCGCATGAGGAGTGGCTTAGCTCAGAATTGTCGAGCTTCAAGAAAAAAACTCAACAGTCTTTGGGAGGAATTAGAGCTTTAGGAGATTAGGTTTTCGGGATTCATTTTCTCTGCACTTCATTAGGGTTTTTTTAGTGTCCCCCCTTTGATGATTGCCAACGATTGGCCTTTATAGTGAGAAAATGAGGTATAGATTGAAGGATTTTGTGTGAGGAAATCTTGTGAGAGTGAGCTGGAATTTTCATTCCGTTAGAAAGGTTCTTCAGTGCGATTGTGTGGGGTCCTGAGATGGATGACTTGCAAAAATTCTTTTGTCTGTAGTGAATGAGCTTCTAGAACCTTGGTGGTCCCCTGATGAAAAAAATTTGCCTTGAAGTTTTACTGCTATGTACGTTTCACTGCTGCGATTTTTACTGCTCCTTACTTGTGCTTTGACTTCACTTTTGCAATGCTCTATGTTTATTCAAGCTTTATATGCATTGGTTCTCAAGCTTTATTATTCTGCAGATCTTGATACTTAGTTTGATGTTTTCACGCTAGTATGACAAGGTAAACTACATCTATGATTAGCAAAAGAAGTTTAAAGGGATGTTTTGGCATTGAATCCTGGAAGGTGTGCCTCTGTTTATCTTTTACTTGATGATAAAATATGTTGTCATGCTTGGAATTAACTGGTGTTGAATTTACAGCTCATGTCATTTGTTTGGATGCCCAGATTAGAAAATGATGAAACAAGGTATAAGGACAAGAGATGGCTTGCATTGGTTTTGGAGTTTTACGCTTTAAACTGGCTTGATACAAAGGCATGGAGCATGGTATCCAATTGAAACTTTTCTGAGGAAAGATCACAACATCTTGCCATAAAGGGTCTTAGGAACTCTTATGAGGTTTTGATAATGATCTTTGCACTGCTTGAATTTTCTTTGACTTCTTGCTTGGCTTATGTTTTGAGATGAACATGATTTAACACCGTCTGTTTCTTCCCTGCAGCTTGAGGATCAGTTATGCTTGATTTTAAAGTTGATCCCGCCGCACTAACAAATTTTGTCACCGGAGGCTTGGATTCAGGTTGCTGCTTCAACTGTATGAAGATTGCAGGTTATCGATGTGAAATGAAAGCTTCCTTTCAAGTTGAGTGTGTTTGATACATGAAGAAATTTTTAAGAATTTGGAAGCATGCGACGTGAAGAAACAATGGCGACTTGCTAATGGAGGAATCTTTGAATTTAAGGTTTGCACTTATGGAAAATTCAGAACCAATGGTAAGCTTGATGAAAACTCAATGATAAAAACCTCGCATTGATATTATGACTCCTCCATACTAATTCCTGTAACTTGCACTTAAATTGAACATAAATCCTCTATGGCTTGGCTCTAAAACTAGTATTTACAAAGACCATTAGGAATGTGATCATGACACTTTGTGGTATTAAATATTAAGAAACTGTTAGAATGATTAATGTTATAAGCTTGAAAGTTGGTTGGAATGAAACACCCTTAGCATTTTTGTGGCTTTTGATCCATTGTGTTTTTTTAGAATCCTTAAAATTCAAGAACTGTAACTTACTTCTTTTGATACTTTCCTTCGAGTGCTTAATGCTTTCGCTTATACTAATCACTTATTGTGTTTCCTTTTTTTTATGTACACCCAGTTGATGGTGAGGTCCAAATGGAGTAAGATTGGCATTGTGACGACGAAACTATGAATTCTTACGATAACATGATGTTGGTGACGGTAATATCTTGGTTTATGTAAAAACAGTGACTTTGTTGTACCTGTCCCATTATTTGCATTCTACATTAATGTACCAACATTTAAGTTCACATGGAAAGAAATTTAATCCTTGTAGCATTGTGTCCAACATTGTAGGCTTTGCTTTGAAGAAATAATACGATACTCCGCTCACTTGTGTGAACCTGAATTGATATTTTGTTCTTTTTGTTTACAGAATGGTGGCAAGACGACCGACGATCTATGAAATGAGAGCAACGATATGCAATCCATGGCCTAGGCTTTTGAAGTAGGCGGGATTGAGGTGTGAAGATAACTTTCTTGTGGAGTATGCATTTCTGCACCAGACTGCACGCGAGCGCACCTGGGAATAGATGACTGAAATTGAGGAGGAGAAACATCTAAGGTTCGAATTGGCGTCTGACTTGTGCTGTCCTCTGAGATCGGTCCACTAGCTCTTTTGAATTGGATTAGCCTTTGGATGAAAACGCAGACCTGTCACTTCTTTGAAATTTTGTGCCTTTAAGTCCAACAACTTAGGATTTTTTTACAATAATTGATTGGATATTCAACAATAGCCTGAGCCAATCCTTTACTGTAGCCAAACTTATGATTGTATCCATGATAGCATTTCAACTTCAGACATGAGCTTCTTTTTACCAATTTTCTTCCCGCTTGAATATCTTTACCTTATGATCAAATTCAAGTTGCTCTTGTATTGTCTGATTTATTATGTATTTGGACTTCTTGAAACATGGCTTGAGACATCATGGCATGAAAATAATCCAAACATGGTCATTAGGTAGTACTTGAACATAATGCAACTTAACATGACCAAAAATCGATTTAACTTTGCAAGTTAGAACTTAAGACCAATCTTATAGCCATACTTATAACATGCCATGTTTGAATTAAATCCATGAATCAAATTCAAATCTCCTTTGAATTATCTGTTGAAAACAAACTTAGAGTGAAATCTTGAGAAAATTAATCCAATCATGGATCAATACGCGGATTTTTTTTGCAAAAGATTTGTAAACGATCCTTTTTTTTTAACCAACATGGACATGGGCCTTGGATTTATAAATTTTCACCCTTCACCTTCGAACAATTCAATGCCAATTTTTTTTCATATTGAACTTGAATGATCCATATGTGCCCCTTCTGCGTCATTCTGAATATTGAGAAATAAAACCAGAAAAAATCTTTGAATAATTGATGTGCTTGGATTATAAGAATATGGACACACATAAATGAAATTTGCGATGACTTGAATTATGAGATCAAACATCTTTACTAACTCCGACTCACCCTTGTGACACTGAACCTGGAAAAAAATAAAAGCTAAAATAACATTTTTTTAAAATAATGGTTAGCCAAAAGTGAGATGATATATGAAGGACATATTTAGGGTATGACAGATGCTCCTATCTAATTGTCTTAAACCCGAGAAATTGAACTATTGCAAAATGTTCGATTTTAAGGTAAAAGTCAATTAGATATAAGAATAGACGAAAATTTGTCCAATGCTGTCGCTCCCGAAGATTTGCGTCCTGGTACAAGCGCGAACGGTCGGCGAAGGGAACAATGAGAACACACAGCCGTGAACTCACTGGAGATGAAAAGAGTCGCCAGCTAGGCATTTTTATCCCAGAGGAAAGGTAATGCTGCATAGACCTAGAAAGATACGGATAAGACGGTTGCGAACCAGAGAGACTGAGAAAGGGGGTTGGTTACAACCTGGGAAGGTATTAGCACCCAGATTGTCCGTCGTACTCGACGGGATCCACGCTTAAAAGATTTGTGTTTTAAAGGGGTAGTGTCAGTGCAATCTGTGTATAAAATAGCTGGAAAGAATGTACAGGTGTCAGTGTAAAAGAGTGTGAAGTGTAACATGTATAAATGATGTGTCAGTGTAAGAATGAGAATGAATTGCTCAAGATTATGAGGCTTAAAGAAATGAGCTGGAAAGAGGGGGAATGAACAGAGACTTTTGTTCGATAACTGTTAAGTTATGCCTACGTATCCTCTCGTGCAATGAGGAAGTCAGAACACCGTAGTTCGACCCAAAGAGACTGAAAGATGAATTGACTGGTGAACTGCTTGCTTGTCTATGCTCAAGTGTATGACCTGTCTGGCTCAGGTGCTAACTGTCTTGCATTAGACGGAAGAAGCAAGTTCTCGGTTGTGAGTGAAGGTGATGAGAAAAGAATCCCGGAGGAGACGATTATTGTTTGTTTTTGTGTTTTCAGTCTTTTATTGTTTTTGGATTTTGTCATAAGATAATGAGCTTAAGTCTAAACCAATGGATTTAGTAAACTCATCACATCTTCCCTCTGTTTAGGGGTAATGAGAATACCTTAAGTGTGAAGTCAGATTCTCACACTTAATCACCTTTGATGTAGGATTAAGATCATTAACCTACTTGTGATTATTTAGATGTTTTTGTCGTTTTTGTTTAGTGTTAAGTAATGAGGTTAAGCCATAATCAGGGATTAAACAGACTCATTACACCATCCTAATAGAAGGATAATAGATGAGAATGTTTAAGCTGAGGAAAGCTCCTCAAATTAATCCATGATTAGGGATTAAACTCATGACAAAACAAGCCTTTGATTAAGTGGATTTTATTTAATGGTATGATGATGAAGTGATTTTTATGGTTTGTAAGACAACTTGAGGGGGACTTGTCCATTAACACTAGGGTTAGTCCTTCTTAACCACTTAAGGAAGAATTAGAACCCTAATGCAAGGCCCAAGTTACAAGTGTGATGTCTTGATGATTATTAGATGGATTGATTAAGAGATTTAAACACCTTAAGGGTTCAAGACTTAGGATTAAAGTTATACACTCCATCCTAAGAGAAGGATGCAGGCATAAGCTTAATCACAAAGTCTTAAAGCCTTTAGGGTTTAGTCCCTGATTATGAGATGAGAAGAGAGGACTCAAAGAAGACACAAAGGTAAAACTATGAGGGGAGACTAATCAAAACCCTAATTCATTGTCATGCTTGGATGATCCTAAGGTTTGTGAGGTTTTCAAGAACAATCTTCAAAGGAGCCACCAGGAAGCAGATGAATAAGATCAAGAGAAGCAAAGTGACTTGCTTCATTCAAGAAGTCAAGTCACTTGAAGAAAGAAGGTGGGAGGAACAAGAATGAGCAAGCTCAATCTCAAACACAAATAGAAATGCAGCAATGGATGCAAGAGAGATGAAAAGAAAAGTTATGAGAAGTGAAGGCAAATTCACTTCCCAAGTTTACTTACCACCTGAAATGTTAGAAAGAAATGCAATGCAATGCAAGATGAGATGAAATGACATGATGCTAGACCAAACCAGAAGCATGTTGATGATGATTATGATGTTATGAGGTGCTATGAACATGAGGCAAGGCATGGAGATGCTCATACAAGATCATGGATGTAAATGATGCAAGCTAGGGAGCATGAACAAACATGAAATGTTATGAAGCATACAAGACAAATGACATGGCAAACATGTAATGCAATGACCAAACATGCTTCCTATATGTCTTAAGATGTCAAATGGATCACAAGAATGCACAAAATGTAAAGACAAGTCATGTTATGCAAGAGAATGCAAGAAGGATGCAAGAGAAATCCCAAATTAGGGTTCATGAATCAAACAACAAACAAAAACCCAAAACAGAAGCAAACCCTAAGATAAAAACTGGAAAATGCTACCCAAAGAAACCCTAAACCTATAATGAACCACTGCCCAAAGGGGAGCTCTCAACTCTCAACCAAACTCAAGATATGATTTTTACAAGTTATTAGGGTTTTTTAGGGTTCTTAACAAAAGAAATTCCAAACAATTGGAAAATGCAAGATCAAATCATGGCCATTTTATCCTAGAAACTACATGCAAAATAGAAAACAATGCAAGAAGAACCACTGTCCAACTCTTCTCCAATAGGCAGAAATGATTTTTGGAACTTATGATCAAAATAATGCATAAAAAATGATTTAATTCAATGAAAAATTCTTAAAATGCATCAAGATCAAAAAAGAAATTTGGTTTGAAGGTTGGACAATGTTTCTAAATGTCTTAGAACATTTCATGAATTTTTTTGTAATTTTTAAATACCTAAAAGTATTTTTAATTAATTAATTCCCATTAATCAATTAAAAATAATCTTTTAAATATTTAAAAATACTTTTTTAATGATGAAAAATAAAATAAAAATATTTTTGGGTCTTAAAAATTAATAAAACCTTTAAGAAAAAGTTTCATAATTTTTAAGAATTTTTTACTATTTTAAAATAAATATGCAAGTTAATTGAAATAAAAATGAATAAAAATTAAATAAAACTGAAAGTAATCAGAATGGAGGGATGAGATGCGCCCAGGGTTTGAATCCGTTGACCAGCGCGCAAATGAAGGGCCCAGATGGCTCCTGAGTTAATTAGTTTAATTATAATTAATTAAAACTAATGAAAAAGGTTAGGGCATAATGACTAGATCTGGGCCATCCATTCGCGCGGCAAGTCAAACAAGTCAGACCATCCAACGCTCAATATTCAAACTAACATTAATGACCTGAGATTAGGGTTTAATCACTCAGGCGGCCGGAGAAGACTTCCGGTCGTCTTCTCCGGCCAGCTCTCTCCCTGAAAAATCCCCAAATCCCTCAAATCGTAACAAAAACAAAATCTATGAATTGGGAAATGATCTCCAACCTCTCACGAATCAAACCCCTCTCTCAAAACAAATTTCTTCTTCCTAAACAAGCTGAATCGAAGAGAACAAGTTCTAGGGCACGCTGGTTTCAGAGACAAATTAAACTCTCAAAACAAAACCATTTCAAAAACTAAGAACATCAGGATGATCAGTGAATCACATAGAACAAGTTTGTAACAAGAAAAATGATTTCTGGAAAAATTATTTTCGAGCTACCTGAGATTTGGAGCTTTCAGTTTGAGTACTTTCTGGCCACTTCTCCTTGTGCAATCCACTCCACTTGGTCCACAGAAGATGCTTGAATGCTCAAAAGGAGTTTAAGCTTGCTGGATAGTGAGATTCGAAAGCTTCTGCTCAAGCTTGATCAGAAATGGCAATGGTGTTTCTGGAGGTTTCAGGCCATTGTGAATGATGGTTTGTGATCCTGAGGATGAATGGAGAAGGTCTGGAGTGTTTGTTTGTGTGTTTGTGAACTATGGTGAGAGTTTCGAATGAAACTGCAAAATGGAGTGAGAAATGGCAGTGAGATGTTCAGGCTGTTTCAAGCTTGGGTTCTTGGTGCTGGGTGGTCTATGGAGCAAGGTGAGTTGAATGGTGAAAATGGTTGAAGTGTTTGCAGGCTGTGGAGAGGGATTCGATAGAAAATGCAATGTGGTGTGTTTTTTGTGAATGTGTTGAATGTGTGCTTCAGCCTTGCTTGAAGTGTGTTATGGCTTGCAAATTGTCCACATAACTCTCTCTCATTGGTCAGTTGATTGGACATGTGCTTTATTGATTGGTAAGTTGCCTTTTGCAAAAAGTCAAAAATTGTGTAAGAGAGGTATGGTGAAGTGCTAGCTTGGTACAAAGCCTAGGGGCTGCGCAGCATGGGATGGTGAGTGAGCTAGCAAGGTCAGCATCCAAGGTCACAAGTTGTAGGAAGCATGATGAGTGGTTTTGCAAGTTGTTGTACTTTGGTTCACATGTGAGAAATCCTTGTTACACAAACCAAACCATGGGGAAACTTGGTCCAATTCTGATTTTTTAGGCTCATAGAATGTTTATGTAATGGTTTGAAATGGATTAGAGGTCACATAATGCATTGGTTCATGACTTTGCAAAATTTCCATTTGAAGCATGCCTTGAAAAACAATGATTTTTGCCAATTTTGCCTTGCCATAACTTTTGATCCAAGAAGAGTTTGATCATGTTCTTGTACTTTTTGAAAAGGGAAAAATGAGATCTACAACTTTCATGACCAAAGTTTTTCCATTTGAAGCATTTTTGGATCATGAATCATGGCTTGAAAAATGACCTAAAATGATGCATTCTTGAAAAGTCAACTATGCCCCAAAAAGTCAACATTTGCAAAAACCCTAAATTCTTGATTTTTATGCACTTCAACCTTTTTCCATGATCAAATAAAGATCATATACACTCAAAATGATGAAGATCACCCATTGGTTGGGTCATTGGGGGCCTCAGATGCCCTGATTTTGCACTGACTTGTCTGAAAAGTCAACTCTTGATCAGATGACTTCCCCATGGAATTTCTTCATGAAAATTGATATGCATACTCCCTATACCATATAGAGATCAATGGAAACAAGAATGACCAAAAAATTTGGAGTTATGGCCTCTGAAACCAAAACCCTAATTTTAGGTCAACTGTGCAGTTCATCCTGGCTCTGCATCCACTCAAACCCTAGTTCTTGTGATTCCTCTGCAATTTTGGCTTTGAGGAGATGGAATATGACATAAGAACACACATGGACCCCTTTAAGTTGATTGGTGGCCTTTGGAATGGCCCAAGAAGCCTTGAGGTTGCTCAGATCACAAACCCTAGGTGCAGATGCCTTAGAAACTATCCAGTGAATCAAAAATGAGATGTGAGATGATATGTTGGTGTTTATGCAAATGAGATGATCACAAGCCATGGTGTGAATGGGTGAGGGCAAATTTGGGGTGTTTACAGCTGCCCCTATTCAAACATGAGTTAGCTGTGCAGGATGTAAGCAACGGCTTAACAGGCAAACAAGATAACTTGTGGTTGAATACCAAAGACAGTCCGAAATTTGCACTCACAAAATGAAGAAGAAAAGGGATATAGATTGTAAATGAAAAATAAAGTATATTGTAAAGTGTAGGCGACGGAGGACGACCGTCGAGCAGAGGACGACTGCTGGGTAAAGAGCGATGACGGGGACGGCCGACATGCTGGGAAAAGTGTGCAAAGCGATGACGGGGACGGCCGGCATGCTGGGGATAAAAAGGCAAAGCTAAGACGGGGACGGCCGACTAGCTGGAAAGAGTAAGATATTATGATGGGGACGGCCATCAAGATAAAGCTGTAAAATTTTCTGGGGATCGAATGAAACATGACGGGGACGGCCATCAAGTTCATAAAGTAGGTAAAATAACCAACGATGGGGACGGCCATCGGGCTAAAAAGGAAAAGGGACCACGACGGGGACGGCCATCGGGTTAAAGAATAAATGAAATAAACAGTTGATGGGGTACGGTCATCAAAGGTGAAGGACAATCACCTAGCAGGGGACGGCTGCTCTGTTGGGGATAAAAGAAATATGATGGGGACGGCCATCAAAGGTGGAGGACGACCACCTGGCAGGGTACGGCTGCCGAAAATATCAACGATGGGGACGGCCATCGGATAGAAAAGTTCAACGATGGGGACGGCCATCGGACGAGCAAGATGGAGGACGACCATCAAGAAGTGGAGGACGACCACTCAGCAGGGGACGGCTGCTCTCGAGGTTTATCGTAACACAGGACGAGTGTCAGATAACCAAAATCAACAATGGGGACGGCCATTGGATAAAAATGATGAAGGACGATCATCAAAAGGTGGAGGACGACCACCTAGCAGGGGACGGCTGCTAAAATCAACGATGGGGACGGCCATCGGATGAGCATGATGGAGGACGACCATCAAGAAGTGGAGGACGACCACTTAACAGGGTACGGCTGCTCTCAAAGGTATCATAACACAGGACGAGTGTTAGATAAAAAGAAAATTTGTTGGCGATCTACTGGGGATAAAGTAAACACGGACGAGCGTTTACATCCAAGAAACAAAAAGGTATAAGTGTTTGGTATTGTGTATAGATTAAAGATGCGGACGAGCATCCTTAAGATCATGATACGGACGAGTATCATGTAGAAACAAACTGACACATGTTCGGAGATGATGATACGGACGAGTATCAACTGGTTAACAAAGAACACGGACGAGTGTTGCATCTGAAAGAAACCTTCTGGGAAATAATAGACACAGACGAGTATCTATATTCAAGAAGACATAAGTGTTTGATATGGTGTATGGATTAAGGATGCGGACGAGCATCCCTAAGACTATGATACGGACGAGTATCATGTAGAAACAAACACTAGACGCAATGTTCTGAGATGATGGTACGGACGAGTACCAACTGGTTAACAAAGAACAAGGACTACTGTCGAATCTGTGGGGATATGAGTGATGATGTATACAAGATACGGACGAGTATCTGTATAAGTGTACCATGAGTAGTGAGCATTGTATTGATGAGTGTTTATCTGCTGGGAGAGTGACACGGACGAGTGTCAAGAGAGAAAGGTATAATATTAACAAGTGTATGGGTGATAAAGGTAAGCGACTGCACTGGGGATATGACACGGACGGGTGTCAAGAAAGTGTATGTATAGGTATATGTGAGTGCAAAGAGGATGTCTTTGGCTTTCTGCTGGTGATTTAACACGGAGGGGTGTCCAAAGGTGTATGTATTGGTGTGTGTGATTGGAGAGGCAACTGTTTTGGTTTGGACCCGGGTGGGGATTTTTCTGTATAATGATGATGAACGGTTTATTATTCACAAGTGTTACTTCGGAACATGGCTTATGATTATGCTATGCGTTTGATTTTTGCCGTAATGCTCCGTATTAGACGGAATGCTACGCTCTGGGGGGATAATATGATGTGAATGCTATGATTATGCAAAGAGGCACCGATCCGGGATTCGGATCCCATTGCTGCGAAGATCTCTGGCTGATCTGCTTGAAACGGACATCCCAGCTGGGGATGAGATCACTGGTAGATCTAATGAGGTATCTGCTTGGGGATATATGTCACTGATTGACATATCCTTATAGCATGGGACCCAGCTGGGGTTTGTAGAAGCTTCTGTACTCTGTTGTGACCTCTTCGTGCGTTGCTCTTCTGAATAGAGGCTGGGGAAGGTCTGTGGGGAGATGATTCCCTGATTCTTGCATTCTGCTGAGGAAGAATGGTTGGTACTACAGCTGGGGAATGCTGTTGGTAACTCAGCTGGGGAGAGCAATGGGAAACAACTCAGCTGGGGATAGTAATGAGAGGCAACTCGGCTGGGGAGAAAACATCCTGAGTGTTAAGCCTGTTTGTTGATTTGGCAACTTTGCTGGGGAAGTGGACACCTTCCAGTGCCACGTGGACGATAGACCGGGTCGATAATGATTCGCCAACTTGCTGAGATGTAACCTGCATGCCCCAGGTTGCGTTCTGGATACCTGCAATCCTGCAACGATAAGGAAACGTACAAAAGGTCCCGAGGTATCCCTTACTGGGTTCCGTCATAGGAGATAAGTACTTTTGAGAATAATCACATTCCCTGTAAGCATGTGTTTTTATTTTTAGAGAAAGGCATCTGTACTTATGCAATTGTATTTTTAGAGATATCAGACAACTCTTTGCAAAACATAAATGTAAAACGAAACATGACCGAAAATCTGATTTTATTAATTCATGTGCCCTGAATTGGCAAGATACAGTCAAGGAAACAAATCTCCTGAAATGAAGAGACTGTTACAAATTGAGAAACAAAATGCTGGCAGTGTTGGCGACGCTTTGAGGAGCTTCCTCTCCTGCTATGACTCGTATGACAATGACGTTCTTCTCGTCTTGCTTTCTGAAGAAAATTGATTCTGATTGAAGCTGATCCTTCGTAGCTTACCAAGTTGTAGATAATACAGACGAATTCAGAATGCAGTTGTTCGCTTATTCCCTTATTTTGCATGGGTCGCCCTTTCGGGTTTTCAATCCATCGGGATACCCATTTTTGCCTGAGTTGTCCAATGCGGCTTTTCAACTCAGCGGGTGTACATTTTTTTATTTACTTCCCTTATTTTTGCCCGAGTCTTTTATTCTGTTTTTGACTCGCCGGGATGCCCTATTTTTGCCTGGACTTACATTCTGTTTTTATGTCCAGCGGGTCATTTTATGCGAAGTATTTTTTAACTGCATCTGAATTCACAGGGGATGGGAAATCTTCACCATCCATGGTGCTGAGCATCAGTGCTCCACCAGAGAAAACTTTCTTTACAACGAATGGTCCTTCATAATTTGGAGTCCATTTTCCCCTGTGGTCTGTATGAGGAGGGAGGATTCTTTTCAACACAAGATCCCCTACTTGGTACTCTCGGTGCCTGACTTTCTGATCGAAGGCCTTCTTCATTCTCTTCTGATATAACTGCCCATGGCAGATTGCAGCCAATCTTTTCTCTTCGATCAGACTCAGTTGCTCGAATCGGGCCCGAACCCATTCTGCTTCACTCAGTTTAACATCCATCAATACCCGTAAGGAAGGCAATTCAACTTCAACAGGTAGGACTGCTTCCATACCATACACAAGCTGATACGGTGTTGCCCCAGTGGATGTTCTGATTGATGTGCGGTACCCATGCAAGGCAAATGGTAGCATTTCATGCCAGTCTTTGTAGGTGACTACCATCTTCTGCACAATCTTCTTGATATTCTTATTTGCTGCCTCAACAGCGCCGTTCATCTTTGGCCTGTAAGGAGAAGAATTGTGATGTTGGATTTTGAAGTCCCGGCACAGCTCAGCCATCATTTTGTTGTTTAAGTTGGAACCATTATCAGTAATGATTCGCTCGGGCACTCCATACCGACAGATGATATCTCTCTTCAGGAATCTGGTTACCACTTGTCTAGTAACATTTGCATATGAGGCTGCTTCAACCCACTTGGTGAAATAGTCGATGGCGACCAGGATGAATCTGTGACCATTTGAAGCAGTCGGCTCAATCTTGCCAATCGTATCAATACCCCACATAGCAAAGGGCCATGGTGAAGACATGATGTTCAAAGGATTGGGAGGCACATGCACCTTATCTGCATAGATCTGGCATTTATGGCATTTTCTGGCGTAAGCACAACAGTCTGCATCCATTGTGATCCAGTAATAGCCTGATCTTAGCAATTTCTTAGCCATGGCATGCCCTCCTGCGTGGGTACCAAAAGATCCTTCGTGCACTTCATGCATCAACAAATCTGCTTCCGTCTTGTCAACACATCTGAGGAGTACCATGTCAAAGTTCCTTTTGTATAAAGACCCATCAGTGTTCAGAAAGAAACTACCAGCAAGCCTTCTCAAAGTCTTCTTATCATTGGAAGATGCCCCAGGTGGGTATGTCTGATCCTCCAAGAAGCACTTAATGTCATGGAACCAAGGCTTATCATCTTTTACAACATCCGCTGCAAATACATATGCTGGTCTATCGAGTCTAGACACTGAAATCTGAGGTATAAAGTTAGCGGCTTGAACTTTGATCATGGATGAAATGGTAGCAAGAGCATCCGCAAACTGATTCTCGTCCCGAGGGATATACTCAAGCTTGACTGTTGTGAAGAAAGTCAATAACCTTCTTGTATAATCCCTGTAAGGTATCAGATGATCCTGGTGGGTGTACCATTTCCCGTTGGTTTGATTGACTACCAAAGCTGAATCTCCGAATACGGTCAATGTCTTGATCCTGAGGTCAATGGCTTCCTCAAGACCCATAATGCAAGCTTCGTATTCAGCTTCGTTGTTAGTGCAATTGAAAGTGAGTTTTGCCGAGAAAGGCATGTGGACTCCTTTAGGTGTAATGAGTACTGCACCAACACCACGACCATTCATGTTAACAGCCCCATCAAACATCATAGTCCATTCTTCCTCCGGGTCGGGCCCTTCAGTGTGAATAGGCTCTTCATGATCTTTTGATTTAATGAACATGATGTCTTCATCAGGGAAGTCAAATCTCATAGGCTGGTAGTCATCCATAGGTTGCTCAGCCAGATATTCAGATAGTACACTGCCCTTGATGGCTTTCTGAGATGTGTACTGTATGTCGTATTCTGTGAGAATCATCTGCCATCTTGCAACCCGACCGGTAAGAGCTGGCTTCTCGAAAATGTACTTAACTGGATCCATTTTTGAGATTAATAAGGTAGTGTGGGTCAACATATACTGTCTCAGTCGGCGAGCAGCCCACGCTAAAGCACAGCAAGTTTTCTCGAGCAGTGAATAACGTTGTTCACAGTCGGTAAACTTTTTGCTTAGGTAGTATATTGCATACTCTTTTCGACCAGACTCGTCATGCTGGCCCAGCACACACCCCATTGACTCTTCTAGCACTGTCAAGTACATAATCAGAGGTCTTCCTTCAACTGGAGGCATAAGGATTGGAGGTTCTTGCAAATATTCCTTGATCTTGTCAAAAGCCTTCTGGCAGTCTTCGTTCCACCTGACCGTTTGTTCCTTTCTTAGCAGCTTGAACAAAGGTTCACAGGTTGCTGTAAGGTGAGATATGAACCGTGAGATGTAGTTCAACCGACCCAAGAACCCTCGAACTTCTTTCTCAGTTTTCGGTGCAGGCATTTCTTGAATAGCTTTGACTTTATCTGGGTCAACCTCAATCCCTTTCTCGCTTACAATAAAGCCCAGCAGCTTACCGGATCGCACCCCGAATGTGCATTTGTTGGGATTCAACTTCAATTGGTATCTCCTCAGACGCTTGAACAACTTCAGCAGATTCACCAGGTGATCTTCTTCTGTAAGGGACTTGGCGATCATATCATCCACATAACATTCTATTTCCTTGTGGATCATATCGTGGAACAATGTCACCATAGCCCGTTGATATGTGGCACCAGCATTCTTCAGTCCGAATGGCATCACTTTGTAACAGAACGTGCCCCAGGGTGTGATGAATGTTGTCTTCTCCATGTCTTCGGGTGACATCTTGATCTGATTATATCCTGAAAATCCATCCATGAAGGAGAATACCGAGAACTGAGCCGTGTTATCAACCAATACATCAATGTGAGGTAATGGGAAGTCATCTTTTGGGCTGGCTCTGTTCAGATCCCGGTAATCAACACACATTCTAACTTTTCCGTCCTTCTTAGGCACAGGTACTATGTTAGCAACCCATGGAGGATAACTAGTCACAGCAAGGAACCCGGCGTCCCATTGCTTTTGTACCTCTTCCTTGATTTTCATAGCCATGTCTGGGCGAGTTCGGCGCAACTTCTGTTTAACTGGCGGGCATTCTTCCCTCAGAGGCAGCTTGTGCACAACAATGTCGGTATCCAACCCTGGCATATCTTGATACGACCAAGCAAACACATCAACATACTCCTGAAGCAGATCTACCAGTTGCCTCTTCACTGAGTCTTGCAGGCAGGCCCCGATTTTAACCTCTTTCACGTCTTCATCCGTACCAAGATTAATCACTTCAACCTCCTCCTGGTGAGGGGTAATGACCTTTTCCTCTTGTCTCAACAACCTGGCTAGCTCTTCAGGAAGCTCATATTCTTCATCAACCCCTTCATCAGCTTGATTGATTGGATTGTCAAAGTCATACGATGTCATAGCCGTGCTGTTGTCGGTGTTGTCAGGAAGGCACTCTCTGCAAGGGTTAAGTTTGTTCATTTTAGTGATTGATTTTAATCTTGCTTTAGAAAAGAGTGAAATGAAGTTATCATTTTGAAAACACCGCCATTTATTTTTGTACAAAAAGAAAAATGGAAAAAACAGTGAGCAGAAAAGAAAAAGACTCGTTTGCAAAAAGATGTCTGATATTTCATTAATTTAATCCTGTTTGCACAAAAGTACAGATGGCCCTGGTTACAAAATGAGTCTTGTCATCTTGGGCAAGATGCAAGACTTGGATGCATGCTATGAAAATACAGGAAATAATAATTACTCTGCATGAGTAACTCTTATAATTTCCTGGGAAGACCAGTTCGAGACACTGCTCCCCGGGATCTTTGGACGAATCCAATTCTCCAGATTGCGCTCCTCTTCCAGCTCGTCTTCCAAACAGTTGATAGCGCCGGGGGTAAGCATTCCCCCACTGACAAAACCTGGCTCTGCAGCAGCCTTTGCTTGATGCTGAGTTGGTCTGTAACCCAACCCAAATTTGTCCTTCTTCTCCTCCACAGCTAAGACCTTGCCCCAGCCTAGGGCAGTTCCTTCCTCAACAACCTTCCGGGCTTGTCGGAAAGATGACATGGAGATACCTGACACAGCAGATGTTTCATTGACATTCAAGGCTTCAAAACCTTGGCTCATTGTTTCATGGATCTCCCCATCCATTTCAATGTACTTATAGGTTGCCAGGTGGCTGACAAAAATGTCCTCCTCTCCACAGATTGTGACAACTTGGCCTTCCCACTCAAATTTTAACTTTTGGTGAAGGGTAGACGTTATTGCGCCGGCGGCGTGAATCCAGGGTCTACCCAACAAACAGCTGTAGGCGGGCTGAATGTCCATCACATAAAAGATAGTTTTAAAGGTCTGTGGGCCAATTGTCACAGGCAGCTCAATCTCTCCCAGAACCGATCTCTTCGAACCATCAAAGGCTCTTACCACCAGGTTGTTGGGTCTCAATGCCAATCCATCATATTCTAACTTCACCAGAGCCTTCTTTGGTAAGACATTCAGGGAAGAACCTGTGTCCACCAGCACATGAGAAAGGACAGCTCCTTTGCATTCCATGGTTATGTGCAAGGCTTTGTTGTGATTGCGGCCATCCGCTGTCAAGTCAGAATTGGTAAACCCTAGCCCATTGCTAGCAGTAACATTTCCAACCACGGTTTCCAACTGGTTGACAGTAATCTCTTCAGGCACGTAAGCTGCGTGCAAGACCTTGAGTAGTGCATTCCGATGGGCTTCGGAGCACATAAGCAGTGAGAGGATAGAGATTTTGGATGGCGTCTGGTGAAGTTGATCCACAATTTTGTAATCACTCTTTTTGATGATCCGCATAAACTCATCAACTTCTTGATCGAACGGTGTCTTCAAGGCTTCTTTGGCAGCTGGATCTTCCTGCACCGGGCTCTTTCCTTTTGCCTTGGCAGCAGCTTCTGCTTCGGCGGTAGGTCTTTGAACTTGTGAAGCGAAGAGACGTCCGCTTCGAGTGAAGCCTCCGCCTCCCCCCACATTATCTACTTGTGGTGCAGGTGTTGATGTTTCCAGAGTGATTCTTTTTCCTTCGCAATACAAGTCAGAGCCATAGTGCCAGGGGATGGCCCTATTGCTTTCATATGGTACTGGTCCAGGCACCGTGACAGTGACTGGACTGATTGCTGCTGCTGAAGGGACTGTTATTGTTTGTGGATCATAAAAGATTGTAACTGGTGCTCTGGCGGGAGCAGCACCTTCTGAATGGTAGGCAGAGTTGTTCTCAGGATCATAGAATATGGTAACAGTGGAGACATCTTCAAGATTGATTGCTGGTGTTGTAGGAGGTACTGTTGGAAGGACTGTTGTTGTTGTTGATGGAGATTCGAAATGGAATGAAGCTGAAGTTGTAGCAGGAGAAACTGTTGAAAACTGATCATTTGGGAGGACAGATGAAGTACTTGTTGATGGTGCTGATGAATTGTCGGGAACAATAGTTGTTGTAGTTGTAGGAGGTTCTGAAACCGTTGTTGATGAAGTTGCCGGATTTGTCGGAAATGATGTAGTGATTTGTAGTAGGCCACTCTGAATAAGGCTGTCAATGCCATTCCTCAAGTCTGCACACCCATTCCATGAAATATTGCAGTAGGGACACCCTAGTTCACATCCCGGAAATATTTGGTTTTCACGGAGTTGAGCTTTGATTTCCACCAACGGTGTCCTGATCTGATCCACACTAGTTATCAAATAAGACGGTTGGTCTTCTTCAATAGCGTTAATTCGGGGACCACCATGATTTGGCATTGGGTTTTTATTGACATTGGGCGGAGGTGCAAAATTCAGAGCCTTGGAGTCTACCAAGTCTTGTACCTTCATATGCAGAGCTCTGCATTTTTCTGTACTGTGACCAGGTGCGTTCGAGTGAAAAGCACACCTAGCATTGGAGTCATAGTTCCTTGGTAGACTGTTGGGATCCGGAGGTGCCAACGTTCTTAGCTCAACCAGGTTGAGTTTCAGAAGTTGTGGCAGCAAGGCAGCATACGGCATTGGGATCGGGTCGATCACTCGGTTAGCTTGGGATGGTCTTTGTTGGAATGGCCTTTGTTGATTGTTGTTGTTGGAGTTGTTGTTGAAGTTCCTTGGAGGATACTGATTCTGCTGATACTGAGGTTGTTGTTGGAAGTTTTGTTGAGGAGGTTGATAGACTGGATGAGGATGAGCTGGAGCAGGGATAGTGACTGCTGCTATTGACCTCTGAGCATATTGGGGCCTACCCCTGTTGGTGTGGATGGCATTAGTCTCGCCAGCTCTTCTCGGGCCTGCAAAAGGCTTTCTTGTACTGCTGGACGAACTGGCACCATTATCAGAGATCTTACCCATTTTCAACAGGCTTTCAATTCTCTCCCCAGCTATGACAACATCTGTGAAGCTAGTGGAAGAGAAAGCAGCCAACCTGTCAATATACATTCCCTGAAGAGTGTTCATAAACATGTCTGCCATTTCTCTCTCAGACATTGGTGGTTGAACGGCAGCAGCCAATTGCCTCCATCTCTGGGCATATTCTCGGAAACTTTCCCTTGACGACTGTGACATTCCCATTAGGAGAGTCCTGTTGGGTGCCATGTCTAAGTTGTATTGATACTGTCTAATGAAGACCTCTGCCAGGTCCTTCCAGCATCTCACAGTTGCCCTTGTCAAGTGGGAATACCATTCCCTCGATGCTCCAGTCAAGCTGTCTTCAAAGTAGAACATCCAGAGCTTCTCATCCATTGTATAGGCCTTCAGCCTTCCCAGAAATGATTGCAAATGAGTCCGGGGGCATGAAGTCCCATTATACTTTTCGAAACAAGGAGGTTTGAACTTATGGGGGATCCTGACCCCGTCTACCAATCCCATGTCCATAACGTCGAAACCCAAAGAATTTTGAGATTCTAAGGACCTCAACTTCTCAGCTATTTCTTCCAACCGTCTATCATAAGTTTCCTCTCCAGCACCCATTACTGTAAACTGGTCCTCCTGAGGATCTTCTTGAAGTACTCTGGCTGCTGTGGCTGTCCCTTGAATGTTTGCGGGAATATTAACCTCAGGATGTAGATGTGGACCAAACACAGGGGGGTTAACATGTGGTTGCACCCGTTCATTGTTACTTGTGCCTGCAGTCCCCACATGGGGCTCCTCTTGATTCCTCCCTTCTACCAAAGTTCTGAGCCTCTCCTGACTTTGAGCTAAGTTGTTCATTACTTCCATGAACTGTGTTATCTGAGTTCTCATCTCCAACCTTTCGTTGGCCATCTGGTTTCTGACCTCCGTAAGGTCTTGCTGCATCTGATCCATCTGGATTCCCGGAAGGTTGTTTCTAGTTGGGTACCTGTGTGGCCTGTTGAGAGGAAATACCCGGCGGCGAGCAATAATTCCTGAACATCACAACAGAGGTTAGCAACAACAAAACAAAAACCTACAAAACAAAAAAAAGGGTTAGCATGCAATGCAGTTATGCTTATTTGTTCTCAAGGTATCCGGCTTGGCATTCAGTTTTGACCCTTCCAGACCCTTGAAGATGATGCTGTTGAAGTTGCTTTTGATGTGAACCCAGATAGAAACCAACACAAATATATTACAAAGGTGAAATAATACAATTTGTTCATTTTACAACACCGGCCCTCTAAGGGGTCAAAATACATCACAAAAAGCAAAAGTACATGAAAAGGAACAACAACAAGCAAATGATCAAACTCCAAGGCCAAACTCATCCTCACGAACTTCCTTGAGAAGTGCTTCGGTCACAGGATCAGCCGGATGCTCCGTGAGATTTCTGATGAGAAGGTTCCTTGTTGCAACAGCTGCAGTCAACTTCCTGTTCTGACTTTGGTCCTTAGACCTCTTCACTCCTGCTCTGATTTCTAGCTCTGATATTTCCTTCTGGGCTGCTGCCAGGGCTTTTTCCATCTGCTCCAACTTGTCCTGAACTCTCTTGTCTTCTAGAGTACGGGCCTCAGTGATCCGGACCCACCTGGCCTGACTCTCTTTCAAATACAAGTCTGTCCTTGCTCTCTGGAACTGGGCTTCTTTACAAGCATTCTTCAGAATCTGTTCACCAGCTTTAGACTTGTTGATATAATCTCCAGACTTTTCAATCTTGGTCAAGTGTTCCACTCTCAATTTCTCCAATCTCTCAATCTCCCTCACACCTTCACTCCTCTCCCGGAGGGTCTTCTGCAAAGCCTGGGTTAGCTTCCCATTTCTTTCCTTCAAGCTCTCAAACTCCTCCAAACTGATAGTGGCAGGGGGTGGTGCTGAAGATGACTCAGGCATGTCTTCTATGGTAAAGGGCATTCCAGAGAATTGGGCCCTAGCATGGGACCACTCATAATATTGGACTGATGCCACATTATTGCACTTCCCCAGAATGGTGATTCCCTTAGTTTGAACATGATCCCAGGCCCAGGCAGCCTGCCTAACAACAGCCAAACTAATCTTGTTCTCACAGTAGAGGGTCTCAACCAAGTCTTGCTCCCTGGGAGTATGGACCAGTGCATAGCCTAATTGCCTCTTGAACAGCAGAGGGTTGTAATTGATACTTCCCTTAACTCCTATTAAGGGCACATTGGGAAAGTGCCCACAGCTGGTGATTATATCTCTGCCCTTGGTGCTCTGAGTACACCATCTGATGTCTGCTGAAGTGAGAGTAGTGAGCCTCTTAGCCCAGTTGCTTTGCTGATGAGGATTTAGAAATGCATCTGTCCTGGGTAGATGCCTGAGAAGCCAAGCATGAAATAATGGAGCACAACACCTCACTAGCCTCCCCCTCTGCTTCTCATTCTTCTGATGTACTGAGTAATAGAGATCACCCAGTAAAGCTGGCACTGGGTTCTTCAGGATGAACAAATGGATTGCATTCTTGCTGATGAATCGAGGCTCATCTGCAAACAACACAATTCCATATACACTTAAGGCCAACAAAGCACAAACAGCTTTCCACTCTCCCAAGGAGGCCTTCAGACTAGCTTGAGAAATCAAGAAGTCCAGATGAAATCCAGGGATCCCAGCTTTAGAGGTCATATGCTGCTCAATCAAAGCAGGTTCCAGGTGCAAAGCTTTTGCTACCTCTCCATTGCTGGGAGAGACCATTTCAGGGTTGAAAGGGATTTCTCTTTTGATAGACAGACCAATCAATGATGAGTATTCTTCCAGAAGAGGACCCAACTGAAAGTCTTGAAAGGTGAAACATCTCAATGGGGGGTCATAGAACTGAATACAGGTATGGATCAGGCTTCTCTGAGATGGGTCCAGATCCATGACCAAGTCAAGTATATCCCCATAATGATCCCTGAACAAAGGTACGTGATCTGGAGTGATCAAGGTTTGGATCCTCCTGATGTCTGATAAGTCTGGTTGGAAGAAATGATAGGTGATGTTGCTTTTCTTTGGAGCCATGATGCTGAGACTGAGTAGGATAAGTGCTGATGAAGATGCTGAGGAGTGGGCCACTGGCTGGCTAGTGCTAGTAACTGAAGTATATGGCTGACAGGCTGAAGCAAGTGCTGGTGGAGATAGGTCAAAACTGCAGATGGGGTCAAAACCAAAACCAAAGATGAAGGTGGATACCCTGAAACACAAATAAGCAAATGTTAATATGATGCAATGGGTATGTATGCAAATGAAATGCAAGGGTTTGTGACTGAGCTGGATCTGATTAACTGCCTTGGTATAGATCCATGTGTGTTCAAGAAATCCAGATGGAGGTCTAAAAATCCAGTAACCAGGGTGGGGGACTCAAATAAAGAGCCACAAGTCCAAGGTTTTAGAACCACAAGAACTGTCCAACATGGAGCATTCTTAACAAAGTCAAAGTAACAGGGTATTCTGAGGTCAAGGTACTTGCAAACCTGTAAACAGCCCAACCCCCTCACAGGTGGTGTTCTAAAACAAGGATCCTCAGACTTGGATCAGTTATGAGAAGTGTAAACACTTCTAACCCGGAGGTACAGTGTTTACAATAACCATAAAAGTTCCTCCTCTAACTCACCTCAGTTTCTGAAGGTCAATACTAAAAGGTCATCCAGACTTAGCAGGCTTCCCAGATAGCCCTAGCATTGCAGGAAATCCGCAACACAGAGTTCTCAAGAAGAAACCCATATCTGAACCGTGTTTCATATTCCCGCACCAGACCGAAATGGAATGGGAAAGAATATGATTCACTCTAGCCTAGGTGTCACTCAGGTCCCAGGTATAGGACCTTAACTCTCAATGGAACACCCACCCACCAAAACAAAGACCAGATCCAGCCAGCAGCATGACAGTATGATATATACAAATGCAATAAAGAAAGCATTAAAGTAACTGTACATAAGGCAATAAACAAAAGTAAATACAAGCACAAACAAGCACATAACACCCCAGTAAACACAAATCAAACAAGCGCTAGGAGGAACCCACAAAAAGAACCAGAAGCCCTGGTTGCAGTATAAGGTATCCCCAGCAGAGTCGCCAAGCTGTCGCTCCCGAAGATTTGCGTCCTGGTACAAGCGCGAACGGTCGGCGAAGGGAACAATGAGAACACACAGCCGTGAACTCACTGGAGATGAAAAGAGTCGCCAGCTAGGCATTTTTATCCCAGAGGAAAGGTAATGCTGCATAGACCTAGAAAGATACGGATAAGACGGTTGCGAACCAGAGAGACTGAGAAAGGGGGTTGGTTACAACCTGGGAAGGTATTAGCACCCAGATTGTCCGTCGTACTCGACGGGATCCACGCTTAAAAGATTTGTGTTTTAAAGGGGTAGTGTCAGTGCAATCTGTGTATAAAATAGCTGGAAAGAATGTACAGGTGTCAGTGTAAAAGAGTGTGAAGTGTAACATGTATAAATGATGTGTCAGTGTAAGAATGAGAATGAATTGCTCAAGATTATGAGGCTTAAAGAAATGAGCTGGAAAGAGGGGGAATGAACAGAGACTTTTGTTCGATAACTGTTAAGTTATGCCTACGTATCCTCTCGTGCAATGAGGAAGTCAGAACACCGTAGTTCGACCCAAAGAGACTGAAAGATGAATTGACTGGTGAACTGCTTGCTTGTCTATGCTCAAGTGTATGACCTGTCTGGCTCAGGTGCTAACTGTCTTGCATTAGACGGAAGAAGCAAGTTCTCGGTTGTGAGTGAAGGTGATGAGAAAAGAATCCCGGAGGAGACGATTATTGTTTGTTTTTGTGTTTTCAGTCTTTTATTGTTTTTGGATTTTGTCATAAGATAATGAGCTTAAGTCTAAACCAATGGATTTAGTAAACTCATCACATCTTCCCTCTGTTTAGGGGTAATGAGAATACCTTAAGTGTGAAGTCAGATTCTCACACTTAATCACCTTTGATGTAGGATTAAGATCATTAACCTACTTGTGATTATTTAGATGTTTTTGTCGTTTTTGTTTAGTGTTAAGTAATGAGGTTAAGCCATAATCAGGGATTAAACAGACTCATTACACCATCCTAATAGAAGGATAATAGATGAGAATGTTTAAGCTGAGGAAAGCTCCTCAACTTAATCCATGATTAGGGATTAAACTCATGACAAAACAAGCCTTTGATTAAGTGGATTTTATTTAATGGTATGATGATGAAGTGATTTTTATGGTTTGTAAGACAACTTGAGGGGGACTTGTCCATTAACACTAGGGTTAGTCCTTCTTAACCACTTAAGGAAGAATTAGAACCCTAATGCAAGGCCCAAGTTACAAGTGTGATGTCTTGATGATTATTAGATGGATTGATTAAGAGATTTAAACACCTTAAGGGTTCAAGACTTAGGATTAAAGTTATACACTCCATCCTAAGAGAAGGATGCAGGCATAAGCTTAATCACAAAGTCTTAAAGCCTTTAGGGTTTAGTCCCTGATTATGAAATGAGAAGAGAGGACTCAAAGAAGACACAAAGGTAAAACTATGAGGGGAGACTAATCAAAACCCTAATTCATTGTCATGCTTGGATGATCCTAAGGTTTGTGAGGTTTTCAAGAACAATCTTCAAAGGAGCCACCAGGAAGCAGATGAATAAGATCAAGAGAAGCAAAGTGACTTGCTTCATTCAAGAAGTCAAGTCACTTGAAGAAAGAAGGTGGGAGGAACAAGAATGAGCAAGCTCAATCTCAAACACAAATAGAAATGCAGCAATGGATGCAAGAGAGATGAAAAGAAAAGTTATGAGAAGTGAAGGCAAATTCACTTCCCAAGTTTACTTACCACCTGAAATGTTAGAAAGAAATGCAATGCAATGCAAGATGAGATGAAATGACATGATGCTAGACCAAACCAGAAGCATGTTGATGATGATTATGATGTTATGAGGTGCTATGAACATGAGGCAAGGCATGGAGATGCTCATACAAGATCATGGATGTAAATGATGCAAGCTAGGGAGCATGAACAAACATGAAATGTTATGAAGCATACAAGACAAATGACATGGCAAACATGTAATGCAATGACCAAACATGCTTCCTATATGTCTTAAGATGTCAAATGGATCACAAGAATGCACAAAATGTAAAGACAAGTCATGTTATGCAAGAGAATGCAAGAAGGATGCAAGAGAAATCCCAAATTAGGGTTCATGAATCAAACAACAAACAAAAACCCAAAACAGAAGCAAACCCTAAGATAAAAAATGGAAAATGCTACCCAAAGAAACCCTAAACCTATAATGAACCACTGCCCAAAGGGGAGCTCTCAACTCTCAACCAAACTCAAGATATGATTTTTACAAGTTATTAGGGTTTTTTAGGGTTCTTAACAAAAGAAATGCCAAACAATTGGAAAATGCAAGATCAAATCATGGCCATTTTATCCTAGAAACTACATGCAAAATAGAAAACAATGCAAGAAGAACCACTGTCCAACTCTTCTCCAATAGGCAGAAATGATTTTTGGAACTTATGATCAAAATAATGCATAAAAAATGATTTAATTCAATGAAAAATTCTTAAAATGCATCAAGATCAAAAAAGAAATTTGGTTTGAAGGTTGGACAATGTTTCTAAATGTCTTAGAACATTTCATGAATTTGTTTGTAATTTTTAAATACCTAAAAGTATTTTTAATTAATTAATTCCCATTAATCAATTAAAAATAATCTTTTAAATATTTAAAAATACTTTTTTAATGATGAAAAATAAAATAAAAATATTTTTGGGTCTTAAAAATTAATAAAACCTTTAAGAAAAAGTTTCATAATTTTTAAGAATTTTTTACTATTTTAAAATAAATATGCAAGTTAATTGAAATAAAAATGAATAAAAATTAAATAAAACTGAAAGTAATCAGAATGGAGGGATGAGATGCGCCCAGGGTTTGAATCCGTTGACCAGCGCGCAAATGAAGGGCCCAGATGGCTCCTGAGTTAATTAGTTTAATTATAATTAATTAAAACTAATGAAAAAGGTTAGGGCATAATGACTAGATCTGGGCCATCCATTCGCGCGGCAAGTCAAACAAGTCAGACCATCCAACGCTCAATATTCAAATTAACATTAATGACCTGAGATTAGGGTTTAATCACTCAGGCGGCCGGAGAAGACTTCCGGTCGTCTTCTCCGGCCAGCTCTCTCCCTGAAAAATCCCCAAATCCCTCAAATCGTAACAAAAACAAAATCTATGAATTGGGAAATGATCTCCAACCTCTCACGAATCAAACCCCTCTCTCAAAACAAATTTCTTCTTCCTAAACAAGCTGAATCGAAGAGAACAAGTTCTAGGGCACGCTGGTTTCAGAGACAAATTAAACTCTCAAAACAAAACCATTTCAAAAACTAAGAACATCAGGATGATCAGTGAATCACATAGAACAAGTTTGTAACAAGAAAAATGATTTCTGGAAAAATTATTTTCGAGCTACCTGAGATTTGGAGCTTTCAGTTTGAGTACTTTCTGGCCACTTCTCCTTGTGCAATCCACTCCACTTGGTCCACAGAAGATGCTTGAATGCTCAAAAGGAGTTTAAGCTTGCTGGATAGTGAGATTCGAAAGCTTCTGCTCAAGCTTGATCAGAAATGGCAATGGTGTTTCTGGAGGTTTCAGGCCATTGTGAATGATGGTTTGTGATCCTGAGGATGAATGGAGAAGGTCTGGAGTGTTTGTTTGTGTGTTTGTGAACTATGGTGAGAGTTTCGAATGAAACTGCAAAATGGAGTGAGAAATGGCAGTGAGATGTTCAGGCTGTTTCAAGCTTGGGTTCTTGGTGCTGGGTGGTCTATGGAGCAAGGTGAGTTGAATGGTGAAAATGGTTGAAGTGTTTGCAGGCTGTGGAGAGGGATTCGATAGAAAATGCAATGTGGTGTGTTTTTTGTGAATGTGTTGAATGTGTGCTTCAGCCTTGCTTGAAGTGTGTTATGGCTTGCAAATTGTCCACATAACTCTCTCTCATTGGTCAGTTGATTGGACATGTGCTTTATTGATTGGTAAGTTGCCTTTTGCAAAAAGTCAAAAATTGTGTAAGAGAGGTATGGTGAAGTGCTAGCTTGGTACAAAGCCTAGGGGCTGCGCAGCATGGGATGGTGAGTGAGCTAGCAAGGTCAGCATCCAAGGTCACAAGTTGTAGGAAGCATGATGAGTGGTTTTGCAAGTTGTTGTACTTTGGTTCACATGTGAGAAATCCTTGTTACACAAACCAAACCATGGGGAAACTTGGTCCAATTCTGATTTTTTAGGCTCATAGAATGTTTATGTAATGGTTTGAAATGGATTAGAGGTCACATAATGCATTGGTTCATGACTTTGCAAAATTTCCATTTGAAGCATGCCTTGAAAAACAATGATTTTTGCCAATTTTGCCTTGCCATAACTTTTGATCCAAGAAGAGTTTGATCATGTTCTTGTACTTTTTGAAAAGGGAAAAATGAGATCTACAACTTTCATGACCAAAGTTTTTCCATTTGAAGCATTTTTGGATCATGAATCATGGCTTGAAAAATGACCTAAAATGATGCATTCTTGAAAAGTCAACTATGCCCCAAAAAGTCAACATTTGCAAAAACCCTAAATTCTTGATTTTTATGCACTTCAACCTTTTTCCATGATCAAATAAAGATCATATACACTCAAAATGATGAAGATCACCCATTGGTTGGGTCATTGGGGGCCTCAGATGCCCTGATTTTGCACTGACTTGTCTGAAAAGTCAACTCTTGATCAGATGACTTCCCCATGGAATTTCTTCATGAAAATTGATATGCATACTCCCTATACCATATAGAGATCAATGGAAACAAGAATGACCAAAAAATTTGGAGTTATGGCCTCTGAAACCAAAACCCTAATTTTAGGTCAACTGTGCAGTTCATCCTGGCTCTGCATCCACTCAAACCCTAGTTCTTGTGATTCCTCTGCAATTTTGGCTTTGAGGAGATGGAATATGACATAAGAACACACATGGACCCCTTTAAGTTGATTGGTGGCCTTTGGAATGGCCCAAGAAGCCTTGAGGTTGCTCAGATCACAAACCCTAGGTGCAGATGCCTTAGAAACTATCCAGTGAATCAAAAATGAGATGTGAGATGATATGTTGGTGTTTATGCAAATGAGATGATCACAAGCCATGGTGTGAATGGGTGAGGGCAAATTTGGGGTGTTTACAAATGCAGAATGCAATGCAAAAAAAAATGCAACATGATATGCTTGTACGGATGCAAATGTTGGGGACTTTAAGCATGAATGCGATATGATATGAGACACCAAGTCTGCGGGGATGATAAAATGATTGACCGAAAAGAATATTAAAAATAGTATTATAGGAAAATTGGTTGAGGAAAATAAAGTATTTCTGAAGATCTGTCTGGACGACAGAGGATAATTAGGAACACTTGGAGTGATGAGGGATAAACCCTGGAAGAGGAAATAATGGCATCTAACAATGATTTAGATGCACACGTACCAAACTTGGATATCAACGCCTGAAACATCGAGAAGAATACTAGATGTGGAATGAAACCAAACTATGAAAGTATACCAAGGGAGACAATCAAAATTTTCAACAAGGCATTCAGAGAGATGCTACCTGAAATAAAGATTAGTGTTAAACTTCTCAATGGGAAGAACCGAAGAGAGACCGTTGAAGGAAATATAAGAATTTCTCAATGGGATTAACCGGAAAGAGACAATTGAAAAAGGGGGTCCACGTCAAACTTCACACAGTTTGAAGGAAAAGAAAATATCCACGTCAAATTTTCTTAACAAGACAAATTTGAAGGAAAAGAGTTCCACGCCAAACTTCACAAAGTTTGAAGGAAAAGGAGAATATCCACGTCAAATTTATCAATAAGACAAATTTGAAGAAAAGGAGGTCCACGTCAAACTTAACATAGTTTGAAGGAAAAGAAAATATCCACGCCAAATTTTCTTAACAAGACAAATTTAAAGGAAAGGAGGTCCACGTCAAACTTAACAAAGTTTGAAGGAAAATAAAATAAAGGCAAAATACCCAAATTAGTCCCTTAAATTTACCTCATGGTCCATTTTGATCCCTTATCTTTAAAAAGTTCCAAAGTGATCCTTTAATTGTTTAAAAAGGTTCACGTTAGTCCTTTCCGTCCATTTTTTTCAAACGACGTCAACTTTTGCTTAGGTGGCATCTGATGTTGCACTTGGTCGTACGTGTGGCATCTGACGTTGCACTTGGTTGTACGCATGGCATGTGAGGTCATTAAATACTTAGAAAAATTCTTAAAAAAATTGCTTCAACCAAGATTCGAACTCATGTGCAATTGGTTGCTAGTCAATATATCCAACCACTACACCACCTCACACGTTTTGTTAATATTCCCATTACTATTATTATAACTACTATCAGTAACAGAAATAGATTTCAATGCATTTGGAAAATCCATTATTTGCATAAGTTGCTTTCACTTTTTTCCTTATCTTATCTTTCTACTTCTCCGCTTTTACACTTTTTTCTAAATATTTGACATTTATTCTTAGTATCATGCATGCACAGACACATTCTGAATTTGTTTAGATCTTATTCCATGCCAATATAGGGAAGGAAGCTTTTGGTATGCCAGTGGCCTTGTGAAGATTGTCAAATATAGTAAACATATAGGATGTAGACCAAGATAGGGTCAATGATACCAAACCACATAAAATACCGAGCAATAAATACAGCGGGAGCTCTGAAATGAAGTTGAATAATGATATCAAGTATTGTTTTCTTGAAATTAAAAATCAGTATAGTATACAATGGCATAGGTGAATTATTACAAGGTATGAGTTAGTAATTATAAATAAAGATGTAAAAGAGTTATTTAGTTACCCGCAGGAGAACGAAAGTCATAATTTGGGACTTGAAAGGCTGGTTGAGAGCCAAGGACAATCTGAGAAATGACAGAAGCTATGACAGCACTGAGAATGACAGTGGAATTATATATGAACCTCGGTCGGGAATCCCATCCCACGAGAAATCACGAATTTCATGAACCTGAAATTATATATGAGCATGAGCATGATAAGATAAGGCAATAATAAGAAGGAATGAAGTTACAGTGTTGTTGAGCATGATAAGGTAAGGCAATAATAGGAAGGAATGAACTTACAGTGTTGTTGAGCATGATAAGGTAAGGCAATAATAGGAAGGAATGAACTTACAGTGTTGTTGAAGAGAACAACAGCGACGCCGGTTAAGAGACCAACCAAGCAGGAAGATATAATTCCAGAATTACGAATCCATTCAATTTGTTCAGATGAAGAAGAAGGTGGTTCATCTTCCTGGACGTGCTTATTTTGGTTATTACAGTGAGGAACTAGATAAAACCTAGGGCTTGTTGGGGGATTTGAAACAGTGAAGATGGCGTGCTTCTTGATTGAGCAAGGCGAACGTGTGAGTGTTTTTGGTTCGTCAGCAAGGAGAGGAAGAAAGTGATGATGAAGATCAAGTCCTACTTTTCTCCACCTATACCTTCAACTAGACATCTCTCAAGCATTGATTAAACTGTAACATCAGTAAGCACCATAACCATAACTACTACTATGCTAATAGAAGACACATTCATGAATGAAACTAATTATAAAATGATTGGTGTTGTAGATTAGATTGGCATGGGTTAGTGGAGACAATTCACCTCAGCAAATTCAATACGGAGATGGAAAAAGAATTACTTTAGTAGTTACTACTTAACTATCTAAAATGTAGTAAAAGAGTACTTAACTATCTGATAAACTTTTAACTCTCTAAAATGTGAAACATTGACTCTTTTATATTTGTTTCCCACTACTCTCAAACCTTAATAAAAAACTATCCTTAAGAGTGTTTCTGCTGCTAGAAGTGTTTCTGTTACTGATAGTAGTTATAATAATAGTAATGGGAATATTATCAAACAAGTGTGAGGTGGTGTAGTGGTTGGATATATTGGCTAGCAACCAATTGCACATGAGTTCGAATCTTGGTTGAAGCAATTTTTTTAAGAATTTTTCTAAGTATTTAATGACCTCACATGCCATGCGTACGACCAAGTGCAACGTCAGATGCCACACGTACGACCGAGTGCAACATCAGATGCCACCTAAGCAAAAGTTGACGGCGTTTGAGAAAAATGGACGGAAAGGACTAACGTGAACCTTTTTAAACAATTAAAGGATCACTTTGAAACTTTTTAAAGATAAGGGATCAAAATGGACCATGAGGTAAACTTAAGGGACTAATTTGGGTATTTTTCCTAAAATAAACACGAAAGACAGGGTGACAGACACGACTGCTTTGATAGGTTCCAAGTAAATTGGATTTTGACTTTTGGTGATTGCCAATAGAATTTGAACTTTGATCACAAGGTAAGATGACAAGACCTCAGGAAATGCCAATGAGCACGAAGTAATTCGAGCTATGCTTGATATGAAATTTTATGATGTAAATGGTGCAATGATTGCAATGCAAATGCTAAGACCTCTGGATAAAACTTTTTTTGGAGAGGTGCGGCTGAAATAGTTGATTCCACAACACAAGGAACTTTTTCCAACTACTCCTTTGAAAGATTTCTTAAGCACAAGGAAGTATGAAGATGTTGATCCTGGTAAGAAGGAGTGATAAGCTTGCTTGGGGATTTCTTTGAAATAGACTGCCCCATGAAAGACTGATTCTGGATTGACTATTTGATTGGTCGCTTGAAATGCTTGCCCCAGCGTGAGTCTAGAAAGAAAATTTTCTCTGAATAACAAGATCTTTGATTGCGATATGCCCCTGATAGGACCACTGATCAAGTTTCTCAACTGTTTAGAATTCCTTAATGATGAGTGCTTACTTGCAAATAAAATATTCATTCACAAATGTTAATTTTAATGCAATGCTCAAGCACAAAAGATCATAATCATTATTGGAATGATATTGGTGTAAAGCAAATGAATCACTGGTAAGAATGCAATATTTATTTAGACACACAAAGTGAAAGATAATGCAAATTGAAAGATAATGCAAAAGGAATGATCCCAAAGCAAATGATTGGCAAATCTCTTGGGGAGTCAGCTTACGCAACCTTGCTATGATATGTTTTCAAAACAAACCTAACTTTAATTAGGTCTTTAAAAGGGTTGTAACGTAGTCTGGATCACGGTTTATGAAACAAAGGATATAAGGATCAAAATTTTATTTTTACCCAACCCATTCTCCATGATGATCTTCAGTCCTACGCTCAATTAACTCAACTTATGCATTCAGATTACTTGAAGTTGCACTGATGAGGATGGCTCAGAAGCCAAAGGATTATTAGATAGCATGCATTGCTTCTTCACAACATTTTGTTGTCTTTTTGTTGAGGACTTTGGGTCAACTCTTCCTTGTTTTGGTTGAGGAATTTTGGTGACCTCTCTTGATTTAATTTGTGTATTATCCCTAACTTTTCCTGGACTGTATCTTTGATGTTTTCAGTCCACCGGGATGCTTTTATTTTGCCTAAGTCGCCTTTTAGGTGTTGACTTTGCGGCTTTTTCCATCATTTTTTATTTGGACAATGACTACCATTAACTTCCTTGACAATTGTGAGAAGGAAAATTTGTGCTTGAAAGTCTTATTGAAAGGTGTAAGAATAATCCTCCTGACATTGAATGTATACTCGAATTAATTGAGAACTACCCTGCCCCGGGTTAAGATTACGGTTTTTTTGCATAGAAAGAAACTCCAACTTCTAGGCTCAAATGGGTTAACAATGGATTAACTTCCTTATTTCTCCAGTGTTTGGGGAGTGAAACAATGCATGTATATCATCAACAAGGTTTTATTTTGAAAGCATACCATTCAACAGTTTGGGTATTTATTTGTCATCCTCCCTCCAATCATTGCTTATACAACAGATGAATAAGAGAAACAATGGTATATATATATATTTGGAATTTTTGAAAATGAAAAGCATAAATACGCACAAATATGAAGGTGAATGAATTGATTCAAAAACATGCGATGCTCATTTCATTAAAATTAACATTAGAGAACGAACAAAGTTTTTAAACAAGTACACGTAATACAAACAAGGAAATTAAAACTGAAAAAGAAACAAGGCCTAGTGTCTAAGTTAGCAAGGATGAGCTTTCCCGTCTGACCCACTGGCTTTAGGTAGTAACTTGTGATTCTTCGACCAAATCTTCAGCCACTTTGTTTTGGCATGGGATCCATTTCAACCTTGGGAGCCTTTCTCGGTGTGAAGGTGAGTAAGTCTCCCCTGACCAAGTCCTGAACTCGAGCTTGGAAAGCATAACAGTTCTCAATATCATGACCTGCAGCTCCTTCATGGAATGGGCAATGAAGATCGGTCCTAAATCCAGGCGGAAGAGGATTTGGAGGGTTGAGAGGTCTAGTGGTAACAAGACCTTTTTGGCACAAGGCGGGGAAAATCTCAGCATATTTCATGGGAACAGGATCAATAGGAGCCCTGGGCCTGGGATTGCGAGTCTGATTCTGACCAACATTCCTTTTTAGATGAGCTCGAGCTGGTGGAGCATTAACCATAGGAGCAATTGCGGCTACTTGGGCTTCACCATACTGTTGTTGCCTGTAGTAGGGTCTTTTTTCAGTGTTGACAGCATGAGTATCACCCTCTTTCTTCTTTTGAAAGTTCCCAGAGGACTTTCTCGCAGCATTAGAAGCTTAAGCACTTCCAAACTTGCCCTTTCTGATTGCTTCCTCTAGCCTTTCTCTAATAGTGACTAGGTCAGCAAAACTAGATGATACACTACCTATCATCCTTTCCCAGTAAAGAGGTTGAAGAGTATCCATGAATAAACTAGTCAATTCTTTCTCTGCCAAGGGAGGCTCAACTTGAGCAGCTAGCTCTCTCCAGCGCTGAGCATACTCTTTGAATGATTCATTTTCTTTCTGAGACATGTTTTGAAGCTGACGGCGGTCAGGTGCCATGTCCAGATTGTATTTGTATTGTCTCAAGAATGCATCAAGCAAATTTTGCCAGCATTGGATGCGGCTTTTCTCGAGTCCCATATACCATTTCAAAGATGCCTCACTCAAACTATCTTGGAAGCAATGGATGAGCAGTTTGTGTTTATCAGCATGGGCGGCCATTTTGCGGCAGTACATGATCATGTGGCTTTTTGGGCAAGTGTCTCCCTTGTATTTTTCAAACACTGGCATTTTGAACTTGTCTGGCATAACCAAATTCGAAACCAAGCACATGTCTGATGCAGAAGCATTGAAGACATCAAATCCTTCCACAGCTCTTATCCTTTTCTCCAAAGTCATGCATTGTTCCCTAACATCTTCAATGTTTCCAGCCTCTCCTTGTACCAAAGATGGTGGATTGTTCACGAAGGGAGGATTCACATAATCAGTTTGGGCAACAATATGCACATTAGGTTGAGAGTCAGCGAATACTCCAGGTTTGAAAATAGTGGATGTACCAGTCATCTGAGTAGTTGCAAATGGCGGAGTGTAACCTGGTGGCAAACCAAATTCTGGCCAAGTGCTAGCGAGTCTTGAAGACTCTGCATTAATGACGAAGCTATTGACTTCAGAGGTGACAGTCCTCTGAGGTTGAGCATCCTTAGTAGCTAATACTTGGAGCATTTCCATGATCTTACTCACACTACTCTTCAGGTCATCAATGTCTTCCCTGACTCGCTTGTTGTGTTCTTCTTGTTCATCCATTCTTCTTCTTTCGTGGGCCCTAGTTTTGTATTTGCATGGAGGAATTAGCTTGACGGGTACTCAACAACTCTGAAGACGAGAACGAATGAACATGAGCGACTATGAATGCAAAATGAATGCAAATATGAATGCAATGATATGCAAATAAAATGCGAAAAGATATTAAACATAAATTCATGGTATCACAAGTCCAAGGTACGGATGGAGGAAACTCGGATTGTGCTCCTTACAAGGATTTTTCCGGGTAGGCTATAAAGCTCAAAGGCTCCCCAAAGTTAACAATCCCTATGGTTATTCATCACACACGCCAGAAGCATGATAGTTGATTGACTCCACCATATGAATCCCTTTTGGGTGAGATCTTCGTATCGAGCCACGCGAGAGGGAAGTCTCTCGGTGCCCCATACTACGCGATCACCGACACAGGGTTTAAAACAAAGTCTCAGAGTTATGGACCTTCCTCAATTGTTTGATGCACGTGTCAATTTTTGTATATCTTTGACAGTCAATCAACTCCATTAAGAAAGTCTATTCTGAGTGAGGTCTTCATATCGAGCCACGCGAGGGCGAACCCGGTGCCCCATACTACGCGACCATCAACCTATGTTCTAAGCCACACGGCTTAAGGTTCTAAAGGTCCTCAGAGTCGACGACCCTAATGAAAATAACTGAGCACACACGTCAAGAGCTTGACGGTCGTCAGTGTTCTCAATAGAATCTACTCCAAGCGAGGTTTTCGTATCGACAACCCACGAGAGCGATTCCCTTGGGAGCCCATACTATGCAACCTCTCTTAGCTTATGTTTATACTCATAGACCCAGGTATAGGTCCTTTCACTCAAGTTTCTTTTGTAATCAAAGTATCGATCCAAGAACCACAAGGTATAATATGGAAAGCGAAAAGGAAAGCGGTAAAAACAAATAAGTAAGACATAAAGGCAAACATACAAACAAGCGTGAAACGACCTAGATTAGGCTCGACTTGCATAGGGTGACCCATTTCCCAGCAGAGTCGCCACCTGTCGTACCTCGGAAAATACGATCCTCGCGAATGCGGTCGCGGCTGGGCTGACTTGAGAGTCGCCACCAAATTTTGATTTATTCCCAAAGAGGGAAAGGAAAATATAGATAAAACCCGGGAAGAAAGGATAAAGACAAGGTCATCGGAACCGTTGCCTGGGTTCGGAAGTCAGTTATGCAGGGGGAAGGTATTAGCACCCCCTACATCCATCGTACTCGATGGGAACCTTCTAAGTTGTCACGCGTGAAAGGATGTCTATTCCTAATGAATTACTTGCTAAAAGGGGAAAAGGGTTTTAATTTTATTATCTTTATTTAACGAAAGGTTTTAGGAGTCGAATTGCACTAAAGACTATGGGTAGTTTATTCCGAACCAACAAGCCAAGCGTCTTGCGACGGAATAACCGGAGCGAATAACGAGTACTCGTAATCCTCCTTTCTACCACTTAAGGCTCGTGGCATACAATTTTTCTCATATTATTAAAGTATTTTATTACCTAAGACCACTTGACGTTGGATCAAGGGTTTGGATTTAAAAGAACCATCTTGGTAGGTCGATTGCTAGGCATAAAGCGATCGCGAAGGGTGAGTGCAAAATGGAGGTTAAGGGTTAATTAGTTACGCAGGATCGATTCCTAGTCCTAAGCTAACGCGGAGCTGTTGGAGCTCGAATTAAATCGAAAGCGTCGAAATGTAGCTCTTTTAACTATCTTAGAATCGATTCAAAGTTGGAATCATTCTATGAGAAGTCGAGCGCCACTTTACAGTCAAACATTTATTTAAATAAAATAAATGTGATAAAAAATAGAATTGGTCTCATATTGATCTAAATGACGCCGATTTGTCGAAATCGAACATTTAGATCGTTTGTTATATCATCGACCATAAAAATGAAATAAAGTATAAAAATAATAGTGAATAAAATAATTGACCTCATATTTAATTTAAATAACGTCGATTTATTCGAAATCGAATATTTAAATATTTATTCATCGGCCAAAATAATAATAAATCGGGACAATGGGAAATAATAAGGAAAATAAAGGTGTGGCCTCAAATTAGGGGATAACGTCGATTTATTAGAAATCGAATATCACCATTTATCATTGGCCGATTAA
Organism: Lathyrus aphaca; assembly: GCA_963966055.1. NCBI lineage: Eukaryota > Viridiplantae > Streptophyta > Magnoliopsida > Fabales > Fabaceae > Lathyrus > Lathyrus aphaca. The sequence goes on from OZ014519.1 coordinate 141,855,744, forward strand.
ATAATAAAGTCGATAAATAATGGATCTAAATTAATTAGAAACCATAAAAAAAATAGAAAACGGTCTCATATCAATTTGGACAACGTCGGTAAATCGAATGTCATAAATCGGATAATAATATCATAGACCAAATAATAAATATAAATAAACCAATAAATCAATAAAATAATAAATGAAGAAAAAAGTCGGCCTCAAATTGGTTTAGACAACGTTGCTAAGTGGAATGTCAATAAACCATATTTTTATCTTAAGCCCCTATAAGAGATGCAAGAAAGAAAGTGATTCATAACTTTATTAAAAGATTTGATAAAATTTTGAAAGAAGTTAACTAAGAACACATCAATGGGTCAATTTTTTAAGGAATAAAAATAAGACAAACAAATAATAATCTTGGCTGAAATGAGACGGCCCAATAGGGAACCGGTTCGGCCCAAAAGACTCTAAAAGAAAACCCTAGCCGCATGACCAAAAGGGAACGAAAAGAAAAGGCAATGTTTAATAAGACAATGACCCAGCTACTCAGTCAGCTAAATAAAAGGCATTCAATGCTAACACATCACCATAAATGACATTGAAGAAAGCTGCCATGTGTATAATAAGCAGCGAAAAGTCAGATTTCTCGAAAGGGAAAACCATTTAAAACTCAATTAAAACAAAATAAATAAAGCCAAAAATTATGGGAAACAAACACACGCCACCCCTACATTTATCACTAATCATCTCTGACTCATACGAGTTATTACTTCTATCTCTCTCTAATTCATACTCAGTTCTCATTCTTTCTCAAAGAGAGACAAAAAAACAAAGAACTTTCATCGTACTCATCATCATCAATCACGAATCATATACCGAAACACATAAACCCTACTTCCCAAATCGTAACCCTAACACAACCCTAATTTCACTATGTTCATGATGAATCAAAGCATATAATCAAAAGATTAGAGTGAAAGAAGAGCGATAAGGAAAAAAGTTCTAGGGATCTACCAATCGGCAAGAAGAGTATGTCTGGCGGCGGACAATGATGGAGCTCCGGTGAAGTTGAAGAAATTCTGGTGAGTCTCTTTCTTTTTGAGTATTTTCTTCTTCTCCTTCTTATCTATTCTTCTGGAACTTTTTGTGTTTTTGCTGTGTTGTTGATGTTCGTCGTTGTTATGGTTAATGTTGGTCGTGTGAGGAGTGGCTTAGCTCAGAATTGTTGAGCTTCAAGAAAAAGACTCAACAATCTTTGGGAGGAATTAGAGCTTTAGGAGATTAGGTTTTCAGGATTCATTTTCTCTGTGCTTCATTAGGGTTTTTTTAGTGTCCTCCCTTTGATGATTTCCAATGATTGGCCTTTATAGTGAGAAAATGAGGTATAGATTGAAGGATTTTGAGTGAGGAAATCTTGTGAGAGTGAGCTGGAATTTTCATTCCGTTAGAAAGGATCTTCAGTGCGATTGTGTGGGGTCCTGAGATGGATGACTTGCAAAAATTCTTTTGTCTGTAGTGAATGAGATTCTAGAACCTTGGTGGTCCCCTGATGAAAAGACAAATTGCCTTGAAGTTTTACTGCTATGTACCTTTCACTGCTGTGATTTTTACTGCTCCTTACTTGTTGCTTTGACTTCATTTTTGCAATGTTCTATGTTTATTCAATTTTTATATGCATTGGTTCTCAAACTTTATTATTCTGCAGATCTTAATACTTAGTTTGATGTTTTCACGCTAGTATAACAAGGTAAACTACATCTAGGATTAGCAAAAGAAGTTTAAAGGGATGTTTTGGCATTGAATCCTGGAAGGTGTGCCTCTGTTTATCTTTTACTTGATGATAAAATATGTTGTCATGCTTGGAATTAACTGGTGTTGAATTTGCAGCTCATGTCATTTGTTTGGATGCCCAGATTAGAAAATGATGAAACAGGGTATAAGGACAAGAGAGGGCTTTCATTGGTTTTGGAGTTTTACGCTTTAAACTGGCTTGATACAAAGGCATGGAACATGGTATCCAATTGAAAATTTTTTGAGTAAAGATCACAACATCTTGCCATAAAGGGTCTTGGGAACTCTTGTGAGGTTTTGATAATGATCTTTGCATTGCTTGAATTTTCTCTGACTTCTTGCTTGGCTTATGTTTTGAGATGAACATGATTTAACACCATCTGTTTCTTCCCTGAAGCTTGAGGATCAGTTATGCTTGATTTTAAAGCTGATCCCACCGCACTAACAAATTTTGTCACCGGAGGCTTGGATTCAGGCTTCTGCTTCAACTGTATGAAGATTGCAGGTTATCGATGTGAAATGAAAGCTTCCTTTCAAGTTGAGTGTGTTTGATACATGAGGAAATTTGTAAGAATTTGGAAGCATGCAACGTGAAGAAACAATGGCAACTTGCTAATGGAGGAATCTTGGAGTTTAAGGTTTGCACTTATGGAAAATTCAGAACCAATGGTAAGCTTGATGAAAACTCAATGATAAAAACCTCTCAATAATATTATGAATGGATAGATATCAATATGGCTTGACTCCTCCATACTAATTCTTGTAACTTGCACTTAAATTGAACATAAATCCTCTATGGCTTGGCTCTAAAACTAGTATTTACAAAGACCATTAGGAATGTGATCATGACTCTTTGTGGTATTAAATATTAGGAAATTGTTAGATTCATTAATGTTATATGCTTGAAAGTTTGTTGGAATGAAACACCCTTAGCATTTTTGTGGCTTTTGATCCATTGTGTTTTTTTAGAATCCTTAAAATTCAAGAACTGTAACTTACTTATTTTGATACTTTCCTTCGAGTGCTTAATGCTTCCGCTTATACTAATCACTTATTGTGTTTCCTTTTTTTATGTACACCCAGTTGATGGTGAGGTCCAAATGGAGTAAGATTGGCATCGTGACGACGAAACTATGAATTCTTACGATAACATGATGTTGGTGACGGTAATATCTTGGTTTATGTAAATACGGTGACTTTGTTGTACCTGTCCCATTATTTGCATTCTACATTAATGTACCATCCTTTAAGTTCACATGGAAAGAAATTGAATCCTTGTAGCATTGTGTCCAACATTGTAGGCTTTGCTTTGAATAAATAATACGATACTCCGCTCATTTGTGTGAACCTGAATTGATATTTTGTTCTTTTTGTTTACAGAATGGTGGCAAGACGACCGACGATCTATGAAGCGAGAGCAACGATATGCAATCCATGGCCTAGGCTTTTGAAGTAGGCGGGATTGAGGTGTGAAGATAACTTGCTTGTGGAGTATGCATTTCCGCACTAGACTTCACACGAGCGCACCTGGGAATAGATGACTGAAATTGAGGAGGAGAAACGTCTATGGGTTGAATTCGCGTCTGACTTGTGCTGTCCTCTGAGATCGGTCCACTAGCTCTTTTGAATTGGATTAGCCTTTGGATGAAAACGCAGACCTGTCACTTCTTTGAAATTTTGTGCCTTTAAGTCCAACAACTTAGGATTTTGTTACAATAATTGATTGGATATTCAACAATAGCCTGAGCCAATCCTTTACTGTAGCCAAACTTATGATTGTATCCATGATAGCATTTCAATTTCGGACATGAGCTTCTTTTACCAATTTTGTTCCCACTTTAATATCTTTACCTTATGATCAAATTCAAGTTGCTCTTGTATTGTCTGACTTATTATGTATTTGGACTTCTTGAAACATGGCTTGAGACATCATGGCATGAAAATAATCCAGACATGGTCATTAGGTAGTACTTGAACATAATGCAGCTTAACATGACCAAAAATCGATTTAACTTTGCAAGTTAGAACTTAAGATCAATCTTATAGCCATACTTATAACATGCCATGTTTGAATTAAATCCATGAATCAAATTTAAATCTCCTTTGAATTATCCGTTGAAAACAAACTTAGAGTGACATCTTGAGAAAATTAATCCAATCATGGATCAATACGCGGATTTTTTTTTGCAAAAGATTTGTAAACGATCCTTTTTTTTAACCAACATGGACATGGGCCTTGGATTTATAAATTTGCACCCTTTACCTTCGAACAATGCAATGCCAATTTTTTTCATATTGAACTTGAATGATCCATATGAGCCCCTTCTGCGTCATTTTGAATATTGAGAAATAAAATCAGAAAAAATCTTTGAATAAATATGTGCTTGGATTATAAGAATATGGACACACATAAATGAAATTTGCGATGACTTGGATTATGAGATCAAACATTTTTACTAACTCCGACTCACCCTTGTGACACTGAACCTGAAAAAAAATAAAAGCTAAAATAACATTTTTTTTTAAATAATGGTTAGTCAAAAGTGAGATGATATATGTAGAACAAATTTAGGGTATGACACCACCCACCCAAAGTCCAATCATCTTTGGCAACTACGAGACCAAAAGTCCACCAAGTTGGCGCTTTTATCGTTTCGATCACCTCATATGCATCATTATGCATCATTTACATCCATCATTTATAGCATGTGTATCATATGCATACCTAAATAAATCAATTTTTCATACTCCCAACATTTTAACTTTCAGCAGTGCATAAACACTTGCATCGTATCTCCATCATTATGGAATACCATTTCAAAAACAAACAAGCATAGTTGCATAATTCAGGATCCAGGATCAACCCAAGATTCCAGGCCTTTCCCCAGTAAAGGTCAGGATCCAGGGTCGATCGAAGATTCCAAAGATTCTCCTAGGTGTTATTCAGTGGACGTCCCCGTTGGATATTTCTCTTCCAGATTATTTAATTTTTCTGTTACTCAGCATCGACCTAGCATCGAGTGTTGGGGTCGCATTATCATCCTTGCGGTGGTAAGCGATTATTTATTTTTTTGTTACTCAGCATCGACCTAGCATCGAGTGTTAAGGTCGCATTATCATCCTTGCGGTGGTAAGCGATTATTTAATTTTCTGTTACTCAGCATCGACCTAGCATCGAGTGTTGGGGTCGCATTATATATCATCCTTGCAGTGGTAAGCGATTATTTAATTTTCTATTACTCAGCATCGACCTATCATCGAGTGCTGGGGTCGCATTATCATCCTTGTGGTGGTAAGCGATATGTTTAATTTTTCCGTTACTCAACATCGACCTAGCATCGAGTGTTAGGGTCGCATTATCATCCTTGCAGGTGGTAAGCGGTTATTTAATTTTTCGTTACTCAGCATCGACCTAGCATCGAGTGTTGGGGTCGCATTATCATCCTTGCGGTGGTAAGAGATTATTTAATTTTTTGTTACTCAGCATCGACCTAGCATCGAGTGTTGGGGTCGCATTATCATCCTTGCGGTGATAAGCGATTATTTAATTTTCTGTTACTCAGCATCGACCTAGCATCGAGTGTTGGGGTCTCATTATCATTCTTGCGGTGGTAAGCGATTATTTAAATTTTCTGTTACTCAGCATCGAGTGTTGGGGTCGCATTATCATCCTTGCGGTGGTTAGTGATTATTTAATTTTCTGTCACTCAGCATCCATATCGATCTAGATCGAGTGTTGGGTCGCCTTATCATCCTTTTGGTGATAGCGATTTATTTACTTTCAATCAACTTGTTTCTTCGATGTGTCACTTATTTTTCCTGTTTTAACTCATTTAGCTTTTATCATTACACATTTTCTTTTTGTCAGACAAATTTGGAGTCTGTTAGTATCTAATTGTCTTATACCTTGAAAGTTTGAACGCGAGCCAGTTCATCTTACTTGGTCTAAGCCAATTCGATAGGGGCAACTGTCATACCCCAAATTTGTCCTACCCGCACCATTTTATTTTATTGTCTAACCATTATTTCAAAAATACAAAAATATGTACCATTTTATTTTCTGTCTAACCGAATATTAAAAAAATCCAAAAATAGGTCATTTATTTTCAAAACAAAAAATCAAGTTTCATTATACAATTTTCTTTGTTATTTTTGTTTTTATTGTTGTTTTTATTTTCATTATTATTATTATTATTATTATTATTATTATTTCTGTTAGTACTTGTTCTGGACTGGGCCCAGGGCCACCTTGGGCCTTGCCCAGTTACGTCGGGCAGGTGCCCATCTGCACGAGCAGCAGTTTTGTCTTGGCGAGCATCAAAACAAGGTGTCGAGCACAGTGATGACGCACGGGCAGTAAGCAGGTCCTCCATCCTGTTGACTGGGCCCAGGGCCACCTTGGGCCTTGGCCCAGTTATGTCGGGCAGGTGCCCATCTGCACGAGCAGCAGTTTTGTCTTGGCGAGCATCAAAACAAGGTGTCGAGCACAGTGATGACACACGGGCAGTAAGCAGGTCCTCCATCCTGCCTGCCACGTCACCCCAACTACCCACGAATATCTCCTGAGATATAGGGGCTGTTGGACCAGGGCAATTACCTAATAACTGGTCATACACGCTCCTACGCGTTCCTTGGCAATTCTTCCTTGGGCCTAGCTGATCCAACCCAAGGAAGAATCTTGGCCCAGAGCTGGGGGCTCTATAAATACCCTTTCTTGCTAAAGGGTCAGGTAGGAAAAATTCTCATTGCTATTACCATACTGTACCTCTCTAACTTTGGCATCGGAGTGCCTTGCAGGTACACCCCCCTCCATTCCATCCATCCATCAACTTTGCTACGTTCAACCGACCAAGGGAAGGCTCTCCTTATCAGGTAAGATCAGTGGCGCCGTCTGTTGGAAACTAGTTATCCCCATCTTCACCAACAGAAGATCAAAGCTCATTCACTTCTGCCCTTCCAACATGGCCGGAGAACACAACAACAACCAAGGCATCCCCCTCGTCGACTACACGACGGAGGATAACCTCACTTACAACGAAGCAGATCCAAGAGACGGGCAACCCGCCACGCCGTCGCCCGAACCTGAGGACAACGGAGTCCTTCCGCCTCAGCCCCCGGTCGCCACTTTCCAGCCCATTCCAGTGCCCATTGAGGGTGACCCCACCATGATTGCTATGGTGCATGCCCTCAACCAGACCAACTCCATGCTCTCCCGGCAGCACGAACGGATCATGGCGTTAGAAGCTGAACGACAAGCCAGCCGACCTCAGCAAGGGCGGGCGCAACCTCAAGAGAAGCAGCGCGCCGACGCTGCCCGGAAGCGGGGACGCTCCCCCCTGCGAAGGAACCAGCGCTCCCCCGAGCCAAGGGTGAACAGGTCAAGGACACGTCGCGAAGGGGACAGGTCGGAAGCTTCACCCCGACGTGGTTGCAGCCCCAGGAATGACGAACTCTCCCCGCTAAGAAGCGACGAAGAGGATCCCCATTGCCCGCTCTCACGGGTTATCATGGAGGCCCCGCTCCTCAAGGGCATGGAGAAACCCCCGAACCTACCCACCTATGATGGGACCACCGACCCAGACGATCACGTCGACAACGTCAATGCCATGCTCGACTATCGCAACGATATCACCGGGCATCTCAAGTGCAGACTGTTCTCCACGACCCTGAGAAAGGGAGCCATGGCCTGGTACAAGAGCTTGGCCCCAGAATCCATCACATCCTGGAGGGGCATGAAGTCCCTATTCACAAGGCACTTCACAGCCTCCAGGCGTCATCCGAAGACCGAGGCCTCTCTAGAAGCCATCATACAGAGGAAGAACGAGACGCTGCGCTCATACATCGAGCGATTCAACCAAGAGGCCGTCGAGGTGGACACGACGGAACACATGAAGAAATATCTCCTCGAGAGGGGGCTCCTTCCCGGCAGCGAACTCAGCAGAGCTGTCGGGATCGAACCTCCCTGCACCCTGAATGAACTTCTGCACAAGGCCCAGGCCTACATCAGATATGAAGAAAAGCATGTCGCCCACAATGTCCGGAACAGCCGCGGCACCAGTGAAACCGACCATGCTAAGCGCGAGGAGCCCAGCGCTCCCCGACGTCAAGGAGACAGGACGGACAATGGGGCCTACTACTTAGAGAGCCTGCAAGGCGAAGAACTCGCTCGACAATATTACAGCTAAAAAAGCACCTACGGAGTCATGGAAGGTACGCCCACGACCTCGTCGCCAAAACAAATGGGGATAATGCCTACACCTGGGCGAACACAACCCCCGACGTCGGCCACCTCGAACGAGCCCCCGCGTCACAGTACCACGCGGGCAGGACACCCAGCTCGCGATGGGAGGTCCAAGCCCCGGGATCGGGGCACCCGATCGCAACCCCGATCCCGAGTCAAGGCGGATAACAACCCGCCACCTCGCCGGTTCCCTAAACCGGCGAGCCTAAACGAGTTGAGCATAAAGAGTTCACAAAAAGAAACAAGCATTTGAAAAACAAACAAACATTTGGCAAAATGACTAAGTATTATAACTCGGCCTAAAACGGCCATAGATCCATACAAAAGGGGCACAACGGCCAGTACATTGATTACATGGCACTTTGGCCGACAGGCACGCAGGCCGAACAAGACAAAAAATACAAAATCACTAAAATAAAAACTAAGGCTCCGCCCGGAGTGCAGCATCCTCACTGTCCTCAGCATCTTCCTCCTCATCCTCCGGACCCTCGTAAGGGTAGACTATCTCCCCGACCAAAGACTGGTCGTCTCATACGTCCACGAGCACCCGACGCTCGACCTATCCTATGTGGACCCATCATGCTCGACCTCCAACCCCTCATCGACATCAAAATGCGCCCGACTCTCTCTCTAATTCATCGCTCCAACCTGGAGACTCGACTTGGGGGGCTCCTGTTCTGGACTGGGCCCAGGGCCACCTTGGGCCTTGGCCCAGTTACGTCGGGCAGGTGCCCATCTGCACGAGCAGCAGTTTTGTCTTGGCGAGCATCAAAACAAGGTGTCAAGCACAATGATGACGCACGGGCAGTAAGCAGGTCCTCCATCCTGTTGATTGGGCCTTGGCCCAGTTACGTCGGGCAGGTGCCCATCTGCACGAGCAGCAATTTTGTCTTGGCGAGCATCAAAACAAGGTGTCGAGCACAATGATGACGCACGGGCAGTAAGCAGGTCCTCCATCCTGTTGACTGGGCCCAGGGCCACCTTGGGCCTTGGCCTAGTTATGTCGGGCAGGTGCTCATCTGCACGAGCAGCAGTTTTGTCTTGGCGAGCATCAAAACAAGGTGTCGAGCACAGTGATGACACACGGGCAGTAAGCAGGTCCTCCATCCTGCCTTCCACGTCACCCCAACTGCCCACGAATATCTCCTGAGATATAGGGGTTGTTGGACCAGGGCAATGACCTAATAACTGGTCATACACGCTCCTACACGTTCCTTGGCAATTCTTCCTTGGGCCTAGCTGATCCAGCCCAAGGAAGAATCTTGGCCCAGCGCTGGGGGCTCTATAAATACCCTTTCTTGCTAAAGGGTCAGGTAGGAAAAATTCTCATTGCTATTACCAAATTGTACCTCTCTAACTTTGGCATCGGAGTGCCTTGTAGTTACACCCCCCTCCATTCCATCCATCCATCAACTTTGCTACGTTCGACCGACCAAGGGAAGGCTCTCCTGATCAGGTAAGATCAGTACTGTTTCTATTTTTATTTTATTTTAGTTATTATTATTATTATTATTAATCAATCCCAATTTCCATACAACATGAAGCTACCCCACATTTCTTTCACAAAACTGCAAAAAAAATATGACCCCACAGCAACAAATTCTCATATCATAACTTGCAACACCAAATTTCACCTCCGCATAACAAATTTCAACCTGTAAATTTACAGCTCACAAATAGAATATCCATCTTTATCCTCAATTTCACTCTATAAAATCAACCCCTTTTCTTCATTCATGACAAGCTTGGAGAGTATGTGAAACCTCTGCAAAATTGATTTCAAGCTTCAAAAAATATTAACCAAAAATTCCACAAATACATAAACTGTTTTCTGCAAATTCGCCTTCCGCATCACCTCAACAACCCAAACACATTCCTTAAACCTCCCGCTCACCACCATCACAAAAACCTCACCAAAACAACCACACTCCCTATGTAAATAACCATCCTTCATAACCAAAATAAAGTTACCTTCGCCTGCCGTAAACGCACACCCAAAAACAAACGCAGTGCCGAAACTGACACAAACCAAGAGATTCACAAACTCAGAAAACAACCATTGAAACCACCTTCGACCATAACACAAACCACCGCAAAAAAAAACCATTGAAACCACTCACAAATCCTTGCACAAAACCGAAATCGAAACAGCACCAGAACCGCGTGAACAGATCCGAAATTACATAAAATCCAAACCGGAAAACGCAAACACCACTAAAACCAAATTTGTGCAAGCATTGAACTGTTAAACCAAACAAAAACACATAAACCTTAAGACTCACCACCGCATCACCTTCACAAAACCAAATCTGAAACCACCAGCACAAATCCGAACCTGAATCACTGAAACAAATCCACATCTGAACGCAACCAACTTCTGATCCGAAAGCCGTCAAACTCGTACCACCGCAAATCCCAAATCGAGCCACAATCAACCGCTACGAATTCGAAACAACCACCAACCGATCTACCGCGAGAGAGAGCTTGAGACGAGACCAGTGAGAAATCAGAACCGAGTGCGAATCCGAGATGTCCGAGAGAGACGAAATCGAGAGTGAGAGAGGACAGGGTTGTGTTTTCTGAAACCGTGAGAGTGGGTATGCTTTGTTTCTAACTTGAGTTTTTGCAGTGACCTGTTTTCGTTTTATGCGGATTTGCTTTTATTTTTGTTTTTTTACTAATAACTTTCTTTCTTTTTTAAAATAAACAAGGTTGTGTATTGTTGGTTTAATCTTTTAGGTTTTTTATTTTTTTTTATTTAGTTTATGTTCAGATTTTTTGATCGTTGGATTAAGCCCATCCAGATTACCGTTTACACATCCTGTCTTACTCACATACTCATGCTTATTATTGTTTTATTTTTCTTATGTAAATTTTTCTCAAGCTTATATTATTATATGGATTTATCGTTTGGTAAATGTTTGTTTTGCTTGAATCTCTTATTTTTAACCTCCTTTATTTGATTTATTTTATTTTGGTTTTCTATTTTCTTTATTTGTCGGGCCAATGATATAACAAAAGGCCGGATTTTTTCGATTTCGTTAAATTGGAAATCCGGTCAATATGAAGCCTACGTAACTTAGTTCTTTTTATTTTCATCGATTTCGTTTATTTTTTTTTATTATTCCGTTTACATTAATTCAATTTATTTAATTCTTTATGTATTTCGTTTCATTTATTAATTTAGTTTATTTTATCGGTTATTTCATTTTGCGGTCGATGAACATCGAATTAATCTTGAGATTTGTTGCGAGCCGACTCGATATCTTGATTACGATGAGACTATTTTTTATTTCAATTATTTTCGTTTATTCAATTTTATCGTTTATTAGTTTATTTTATGGTCGATGAACATCAAATTAATTTGGAGATTCGTTGCGAGCCGACTCGACATCTCGATTAATGATGAGACCGTTTGATTCAAATTCAATTTATTTATTTATTTCTGCAATACATAAAACGATTTGACTCCTCATAGAACGATTTTAACATTAAATCAGTTCTAAGGTAGTGAACGAACCAAATTTCGACGCATCCGAAAAGGTCCAACGCCTCCGAATAGTTGTCTCCAAATAAAAAGTTTCAACGCCTCCGAATAGTTCGAAACACTGCACACACGCTTCCTCTTGGGAAAACTACAACGATACATTTTATTTCTCGCAATCCCATGTAACTTACATGTATCTCTCTCCCATTATTTTGTACGCATTTTATTTTCCGCATTTTATCGATTATTATTTCGTTCGCAAATCCTTGGTCCAACGCCAAGCGGTTGCACTTGCACACCTGCAATTTATTTTTCAGTTTTCGTTATGTTTTCTATGATCCACTTCACCTTGCGAGCCGAGCGCATTGTGCCTCGCTAACAAACCACAAAATAAACCTCCATTTGCATTCACCCATAAACCTCAAAAAACCAAAATGTTTTGATTAGATCCAAACCCTTGATCCAACGTCAAGCGGTCGTAGGTTAATAAAACACATTAATAATACGAGAAGAATTGTACACCACAAGCCTTAAGCGGTAGAAAGGAGGATAACGAGCTCTCGTTACTCGCTTCGATTATTTCGTCGCAAGACGCTCGTCTTGTTGGTTTGGAATAAACTACGCATAGTCTTTAGTACAATTCGACTCCTAAATCCTTTCATCGAAGAAAGGTAATAAAACAAGCATCCACCCACCGTAGTAAGCCGAACTACGAGGCTCTGACTTTCCCATTGCACGCGGGAGTACGTAGGCACAAGGATCTCAATCCTTGTCGAGCACCTAGGATCAATCTAACTTATTATTTAAACTCATTTCCCTCTAGCAAGTAACTCATTAAGCATAGACATCCTTTCACGCGTGATAACTTAGATGGTTCCCATCGAGTACGATGGATGTAAGGGGTGATAATACCTTCCCCATGCATAACCGACTTCCGAACCCATGCAATGGTTGCGAGACCATTGTCTTCATCCTCCTTTTCGACGAGTTTTATCTATATATTCCCTTTCCCCTCTTGGGAATAAATTAGAATTAGGTGGCGACTCTCATGTCTGCCCAGCGCGTGGCTCTTCTCTTTCAGATCGCGTAAGGTCGTATTTTTCGGGGTGCGACAGTTCAACATGAACAACTTAAAATTCTTCCGTAAATCGGAACAGACTTACCAAATCAGCTGTACCTGAAATTTTACTTTTTTCGATAATATTTCAACAGGTTAATACAACAAAAATTACCTACTAAACCACCCAACCTACCCCGACGACTTTCATTATATTCTGAGCAACTACAGTCTTCCCATAACTCGACTAAACCGACTAAACCAACATTGTGTTAACCTCCTGAGACTGCTATCAAGTTATTCTGAATTTCTGTCAATTTTTTTTCTAATACAGTTCCAGTTCTAAACCTCACTTACTATCACGAAAATCCACCAATTTACTTTCTATCAAATACTCAAATACCACTGCTACTATTCAAAATTTGTTTCTCCTTACAGTTTATAATTATTCCTTCTATATCCTAAAAGCCTTACAACAAAAATACTAGTTTCAATAAAATTATTCTCAATTATTGTATTGTGGAAAAATACTTAGCATAGTATAATATTATTTTATTTATTTAAAGGGTTTATAAAATGACATATAACATGAAACGTACTCTCAGTATACAAACAAATTGGTTCTCCTCTCACCATAGGAACATGGCGCTCGCCATGCCTCCTCCTCACACAGGATGACGTTCACCATCCTCCTCCACAACCCAGATGGTGTTCTCCATTTATCTAGGTGATTCCTCGTCACCTATTTCTCTGTTCTGGGTGACCTGCGTCACCCATACTTCTACGAATTGGGGTTTCGTCCCAGAATTAAATTTTTCTGGAAATACCACTTCACAACAACGTTCCAACAATCAATATTCATAAGATCAACTTTTATAAAATCAACTCAATAAACAACTTTATTATTATCGACAAATCCACAATTACACACGAAAATGTTATCACAACAACATCAACATTTCACAACAACATACAATACTACCCGATCCTAGTACCAATTATCATACCCGATTATAAAGATCGCATTCACCCTTACATTGGATTAAAGGCAGCCCTAACTCGATCGGATCCCAAGAAATCACTTTGATTGAAATTCTCTCTCGCAACTCCTCTTCTCACGATCGTGCTATGTTTTCTTCTCTTTCCATGTTCTGACAAAACCTAATTTCTATTTCTTTTATTTTATTTTTATCAAATATTATTATTATTCTAATAATTAACTAATGGGCCTAACAATTGCACCCCTCTATTTACTAATTTGGACACAAGTTCTAGCCCACTAGCCAACACACTTCAACAACCATAAAATTACGGAAATTATACCCTGACCCCCACGTTTATCCCTGTACCCCTACGGAAAAATTGTTTGGATGATTTTACCCTCATATAAATAGTAAATAATTCAAAAAAAATTCACTTTTTCACCTCATTTCACTTCAGATAAGTTTTTGGAGAAAAAATCGCACAGTGAAAATTTCTTTCCGGATAACCCACAGCTGCTACTTCCGGTTCATATTTTTGCCAACCGAAAATCTTAAGTAAGCTACTTCCGGTTCTGTTTTTTTTTTTATTTTGCACTCCGGAAGTAGGGTCATTGCTACTTTTGGTTGAGAACGTTACATACCGGAAGTAGCTAATGAGCTACTTTCGGTTGTGTTTTTTTTTATTTTTTTTTTAATAATTTTTTTTGTTTTCTTTACAGTGTCTCGAATCAGAGGACGCGACAGGCATATTCATCGGCGATTGCCCGATGGAAGGACAGTTCTTACGCATTTATACCAGCATGAACTTGACGCACTACAGGCTGATAATCCTGTTGCGCCTCATGTTCCTCTACATCCACCATTCCCCGGAGGACCTTCTGATACCTCACTTTTGGTGAGATACCAGAATCATGTTGCGCGCCATTTGTGGGATGGCGAGGTAAGAGAACCTATAAACTTTCAGTAATGAATAACATTTATTTTAATCTTTAGTTTATAATAACATATAATATGTATTTTTTTTCAGGAGAGACGACCGAAGAAGGAGCTTAAGGTTGCTGCACATGGCAACATACTTATAGGATGGGTTCCATCTATGCTCCCACCTCAGATATAGGAGTGGATTCTCAGTCAGGTCTAGCGTCTCTTCAGTGGACCAGCTTATCCAGGATCGATATGAACCTCTTATCTGCATTTGTCGAGAGATAGCATCCTGAAACCTCGTCTTTTCATATGCCCTTTGGCGAGATGACCATCACGCTGGATGATGTACCATGCCTTCTTCACACACCTATTAGAGGAGAGCTATTTATCCCGACAGAAGGCATTACTAACTCAGATGTCATCAGTCTTGCTATTCGTCTGATGGGTATTTCGCTGGAGGATTTAGCCGAGGAGGTCCGTGCATGCAGAGGTCCATATTATAGACTTGAGTGGTTGAAGACTCATTTTGTTCGTCTGCGATCTAAGGAGAGATTTGATTGTGCGACTAGGGTGTATATGTTGTTGATACTTGGCTGCACTATTCTTACGGATAAGACCTTTACTCTTGTAGAGGCAAAGTATTTACCCCTGTTTGAGGACCTGGACAGATGTGGCAGATACTGCTGGGGAGCTGCTGCACTTGTCACACTTTATAGATACCTTGGAGATGCTTCATTTTATTCGTGCAAGCAGCTTGGTGGATATGCCACTCTTCTACAGGCTAAGGAGGAGGATGATGAGTTTGTTGAGATCTTCCGAGCACTAAGTCTAGTGCAGGGTGGACCGGTTCCTCAGGGTGGACCAGTTCCGCAGGGTGGACCGGCTCCTCAGGACGATGTGTGATCTTTTATTGTAGTTATTTTTGTTGTAGTAATCTTTTGTTTTTTATCTTCAGATAACTTGTATGATTCATAATTATTCAGATGAAATCAAACTTATATTATTTATAATTGTTCATCCAACATATAAAAAAGAAAATAACATATTAAGGATAGTACTTTAGAAATATATAGAAAAAAATGAAACCATATTATAATTTAATATGGGTTGGGAAAATCGGGGTAAGCTTGTGCCAATGTTGTAACAGTCTAGAGAATCCTGTTATCCAAGATGTTGCATATGGTGTGCGATTATCCAACCAATCCACATAAAATGGACCTCTATGGACACGCTCAACCTCGTAAAAACTCTTCTGAAACGAAGCTCTAATATTTCCCACTTGAACCTTGATGTTGCCATTCATAGTCTCCCAGTATTTGACCAGATCAGCTAAGTTGTTCTCCAACATTTGTTTCAGCTTCCAATGCGTGGATTCAACTCTAAAAATCCAATTTCATTACTATTACCACAAAACAACTATGTCTAAACCCATAAAAAACAAACACATTACCTGTTAGTGGTGACATTTCCTAAATGCATTACTTTATTGATCCAAGCTTCAACAAATCTATGTCTATGAGGTGTCAACCATGTGTCTTTCACGTAATCAATAAAAGGTCCAAAATCCAAACAAGCATTCTCAAATAACTTCAATCTTTGATGATATTCAACCTCATCACTAGCCACAATAAGTTCATAGAAAAGTTTCTCTATTGGTTCTCGCATATCGTCCACAACATACTCCTTGCACTTCGCTTTCACATTCTTGGTTATGTGGTATCGACAAAGCATATTGACTATAGTTGGAAATACAGTTTCAATTGCTTTCATCAAAGCAAGATCTCTATCGGTTAAAATTACTTGTGGCCATAACCCGTGCTTCGTGAATAACTGTTTCAGTTTATCTAGTACCCAACACAAAGTCTCTGTTTGCTCAGATTCCATATAGGCAAATGCAACAACAAATGTTAATTCGGTTGATGTGACACTAACTATTTCAAACAAAGGTTGCCTATACTTATTGGTTTTATACGTACTATCCATAATCAAAAAAATCGGGAACATATTCAACAATTTCACAGAGTCTGGATGAGCCCAGAAGATATCTTTCACAACTTCTGATTCATCTTTTTTCCTACTATAATAAACATAATTCGATTCATCAATCAACTTAAGCAAATGTTGTATTTCTGTTCTACTTCCCCTAATTTTTTCCTCAATCTTACTCTTATGTTTATATATTTGGGTGATTCGAGTCACATTGTTTGGATCTCGCTCTTGCAAAGACAACAAAATATGTCTTGGAGGAACACGACGTTTTGTCAAATCTAAAATATATTGTCGGTCATCTTTAGTGAGCCAGCTAACAAATGCATAACCTTCAAATCTTTCCGGTAAACCATGGTTGTGAACGCCACATTTTACATCGATTTTCCAACCAGAACCTTCCTTTGAAGGTGTTGATCTAACTTTGAATGGACACTTACATCTTTTGGAAGCACTTTGTGTTTCGCTTTCTCGTTGTTTGTCCTTTCCACCTCTATCGCAACCAAATATAACTTTGTCACTTCTTCCTCTCTTCCCTGTCTTTGTGTCCGAGCGAGTGATTATAATAGTAACCATATTTCTGAGTCCAACCTCCCTGATCCATCGAGTCGCCTCTTCTCTTGTAGGAAATTTGTGTGTGGTAGAGAATATATCTGTAGTATCTACTTTTAAGTCATCCTCCACGCATATCATCAAAGGCAGTTCCTTGTCTCCTAAAAAAATTGAAAATTGAAAAATAAAAAAAAAGTTACGAACCGGAAAACCTATATAGGCTACTTCCGGTTAAGAAAATACAAACCGGAAAACGCAGCAAGGCTAGTTCCGGTTTGTTATTTTTCTGAACCGGAAAACTCAACACACCTACTTTCGGTTCTTAATTTTACTAACCGGGAATCTTACCCATTGTACATCCGGTTCGTCTTTTCCAAATTTAAAAAATATTATCTTTTTACTCTGACTTCACGGTAAAAAATTTTACATTTTTATTTAAATATTAAAAGGGCAAAATTGGAATTAAAAAAATTGTAGGGATATCGGGCTAAATGTAGGGGTACAGGGTATAATTTCCTAAAATTACCTCTAATATTATTTCCACAACTTTCCGACTTAAAAATTCCGACTTAATGACTTTATTAACCACAACTCAAAATCAACCGAATAAACACAAATAAATAATTAAATATTCGATAAAACAAATAATTAGATATCTGGGCGTTACAAAGTGCGACCTATCCGCGTGCATTTTACCTTTTAGATTTAAATTTTTTAGAATTTAGGTAAATATTTGCATCTAAGAAAAGAGATTATCATATTCAAGAGTGCGAGATTAAAATCTTTTTTAAAAAAATATTCTTATTCATAAAAACTGTTAAAGTCACGTATCACTCATTTAAAATTAATTTTTTAATTTGTTTATCATTTTATTTACTTCAAATATATTAAAATTTAAATTAATATAATGAATTACAAATTATATATATAAAAAAAAACATGGCTTGCTTATTTAATGTCTTTTTCAACGTTCGACACAATTCTTTTAGAAAATTTGGTATGATATAATTATTTTTAAGAATGCCTTTTGAAATAAGGTTTTAAATAACTCATAAGTTTATCATTAAATATACTTCAAAGTTTAGTTTTTGAATTTTATTAGTATTCTATATATTATTTAAACATCACGTGAAAATATTAAAATATTTTTAGATTTTAAATATACAACTATGGACGCATCTTGAGGTTATAGAATTCTGACTTAATGTTAAAATATTTTGGAGATACATCTTCAAACTTATCTTGTAGATGCATCTCTAAAAAGTATTGGAGCTCAAATCGTGCAAGAATCCTTCTCCTTCCTCATTTTTTAATATAAAGAAATCAAAACTTTATCAAACTCTCTCAAAAAAAGTTCCATCAACCAAGACCAAAATCAAACAACCAAACTCAAAGGATCTTCAATCAACATCAAAGACATCATAGACATCATCCAACACTGAACAGTCTACATTTGTAAGTTTTTGATGTTTTTTTATAAGTTTTTGAGTTTTTGTATAAATGAGTAGAAAATGATAATTTAGGTAAGGAATGAGTAGGAAATGCAATAATGTTAGTTTGGTGAGATGTCTGTCACACTCGACGATGTGTCGTGTTTGATACATTTTCCAATAAGGTGGAAACTTTTAGATCATGGTAGGATTAGCAAAGATGAGGCGCTCGAGTTGATTATAGACTATTTGGGAGTTTATCCAGAGGCTGCAATGACGAAGATTGAGAGAACCAAAGGGGCTCATGTTAGATTTGAATTCCTGAAAATGTATATACATATGAAATCCTTATAACAATGTAGGCTATAGGTGATGACGAGCATGTGGGGCTCCATAAAGCGTGTGTTATGAAAGCATACCTGTTATATTTGTTTAACACTGTGATTTTTGTGGATACGAGTGTCATTTATTTAGATGTCGTCTATCTACGGTACTTCGAGGACTTCAAACGGATCCATGAGTATAACTAGGGGACCGCTTGTTTGGTCTACTTGTACTCGAAGTTATGAAAATATTATAGGTGGAAGACGAAGCAGATCAAGGGCAACATCACACTATTAATGATAATATTTACCGGTATGTCGTGTGCTATTGCATTTGCCCTGCTCAGAGAGAATCAAACAATAAAGTTGTTCAAAGTGTATCTTGACCGCTTGGTTGTTGAGGACATGTACTTCAAAGACTATGTCAATCACTATGCGAAGCGACTATTTGATGACAGTGTTATACTCGGGATTATTAGCTTGTGGATCACGTCTCACTACTCCTCATCTGTCCGAGTGCGTGATGCGGCAGTTCAGCTACACTTAGACCATTCTCAGACATCATGTTCTCTCTGCTCTTTCTGCTTTGACATGTAGACAAATGGATGCCATGTTTGATGACTATGAGATTCATCTAGTAGTAGAGGAGGCACGAAGTATCATAGTTGAGAGCGACTATAGCTACGTCGAAGGATACATCGGGTGATTCTTCAGGGTGTCATATTTGTATAATATAATTAATTTTGTATGAGAATAAATAAAGTGGAAATTTACAAATTTATATTTTAATAATAATATTGAAAAAGAATTTTAAAAGTGAGACTAAAATATAATAATAAATATTAGAAAAATCTGATAGAAAAATAAAAATTAATGTTTCATTAAAATTATAATATAACTTAAAATTTGGAATAAATATTTTTTATAAAATGATATTGATCGTTCCTGGAGATCAGAATTTGAGGTGGTCACGAACGTTGATGATGATGCTCGGTCGTTGAGGAGAAAAAGGGGGTGTACCTGCAAGACACACTGATGCCAAATTAAGATAGGACAGAAGAATGAGCAAGTACGAGTAAAGAGAGTTAAGAGCATGAATATTGGATATCTGGCCCTCTCAAGTGAGAGGGTTTATATAGAGTCATCAGCGCTTGGCTATTGGTCCATATTTTGGGTCTGGATTGTGGATCCCCCAAAAATAGGTAACTGCCAGAAATTAGTCGTTGCTCCGAGCATGCCTGGTCGGACGGATGTGCATCGGGAAGAGGGATATCCGAGCATGAGCTACCTTTGGTTGAATTTGGATGACTTCCCTGTGTGTCTGTAAACCCATAATTTCGACAAGACTGAAATTAAGGGCTTGAGGTCATCTCTGTCGAAGGATAATAAAAGGAAGAGAGTTCAAGAATTGCTGACAAAGGTTTAAAACTCCATTACTTCGACAAAATGGCAAAAAATTGTTATGGCAGGATGAATTTGGAAAGTTATTTGTAGCTAAGCGTTTGACAGAAGAAGGTGGTCTTTTGATGATTTCGACAGAAGAGGATTGTTGACAAAAGACAGTTCTTGTTAGATGTTGAAAGAGTTTGTTTCTTCTTTAAAGGGCTTCGACAGTCTGAAGAGTTACAAGGTTTCGTCACCAAAGAAGGGAATTCAAATTCAAAAGGTTGTAACCTTTGGCAGTTTGGACACTTGGAAGTTCAGAGAAGAAAATTGCATGCAGACTGACACTTGTCATTTAATTATAGTTTTTTCGTTCTAAGCAGTTATTTTGTTTGTATATAAATAGGATAGTTTGTGTTTAGAATAGGTGTGTGAAAACTGATACAAAATTCCTGTAAATACTCTAAGTACCCAGTGTGAGAGAAAATGAGTTTGATATTTGGAACCATGTACGTTTGAACACCATTTATATTTCAAAGTTATTTAAATTAATTGTTTATTCATCAAGTTTATGTCATTTTCAAGCTTTATTTACTTTTCTGCAAGTTCTAGCCTTCGACATTTCTTCTTATTCTTGTTTAAAACTTTTAACTTTATTTCATTTTAAACTTAAACTTTACTTTACTTGTAAAAATCAAAGTTCTTAACACTTTGACAGTATTGACGAAACAAATCACAAATCAGTCACCAACACTAAGAATAGTTCGACAGAATCAATGCACATGTGTCCTAGGACTTGTTTGGTTGGTCCTGCAAGTAACCCAGTTTTCTGAGAAATTGGTTAACCAGAGGTTGTTCGCCAGAAATCACAGCGAACAAATTGGCACGCCCAGTGGGACCAGTGCATTTGATAAAATCTAGTAGAAAACTTCTTAGACAAATTGTTCCTTGCTACGTTGTATGATTCTTAGAAGCGGTAAACTAGCCGTAACCGACGTGGAAAGACCAAATAGAACAAGAAGAAGAAAGATGGCTAACTTGCCAAATGCTTCAAACATTCCTGACGAAACAATACTAGTTTCCAATCCTATCCCTTCGTCAGGAACAATACCGGCGTCTGGCCCTGTTTTAGAACAGATTAGGCCTCCTTTGGGGGATTCCATACCAACGGGTTCAGGATCCCAGAATGCGCCTAGTTCTTCCACCATGGGACACGCCAGACCCTTTGGAACCCCTCCCCCTGGAGGAAATACATTCAGGCCATATCTGAATTATTCTCAGCCTTTGACTGGGAGGGAACAACCATATGGAATGCCAACTTCAATGATGGCAAGCCTACATAATTCGTCACCATTATTCTCTGATGCTATGGCTCAAATGTCATCACCATTGCAGGGATCAGGATATGGTGGAAATGGAAATAGAATGAATCAAGTTCCACCAGGTTTCCATATGCCCACTATGACAAACCATTCTGCACAAGTAATTCATCAACAGATGGATGAAAGCAATCATGATATGGTGCAGGCTTTGACACAGCAAATGGGAGAAGTGTTCAATCCTTTAATACAAAACACTACCCAAACAAACCAAATATTGGCAGAACAGATGGCACGCATTGCTGACTTTTTTGGAGTCCCTCAAGCACAGCAAAGAATGCAATTAAATCAGAATCCTGCCAATAGGGTTGTCGAAGAGGAACTTACTATAAACCAAAGGCCCTTAGGAAACCCTCATGAAAATCCCAGGGGGCAAGAGGTGATAGTCGAACAGCCTAATGTAGAAGAGCCTATTCGACAGGAACCAAGAAGGACAATAGTCCAGAGAGACCAAAATGCTGACGAAGTATTACAGCAAAGAATGCGTTACAATAACATGCCTGTCGAAAATAATATTGCCACCATGGTTGAGAGAATAATGGCACAAAATGGAGTAAACGTAGGATTACAAAGGCCTAGTTATACCTCCCCCTTGTCTGAATTTGTCTTACAACAAGAGTTACCACCAAGGTGGAAAATCCCCAAGTTTACCAAATTCTCAGGGGATACTAGTGAGTCCACCATAGAACACGTAGCACGTTATTTGATAGAGGCAGGAGAGATTGCTAATAATGAGAACTTAAGGATGAAATATTTCCCAAGTTCTTTGACAAAAAATGCTTTCACTTGGTTTACATCTCTTCCTGCAACTTCAATCTTCACTTGGACCCAATTAGAGAGATTGTTCCATGAACAATTTTATATGGGACAAACCAAGATAAGCTTGAAAGAGTTGGCAAGTGTCAAAAGAAAATTTTCTGAACCTATAGATGACTATTTGAATAGGTTTAGATTATTAAAAGCCAGATGCTTTACACAAGTGCCGGAACAAGAACTAGTCGAAATGGCTGCAGGGGGTCTAGATTATTCCATAAGGAAAAAACTGGATACCCAGTACTTGAGAGACATGGCACAACTGGCAGACAGAGTGAGGCAAATAGAAAGACTAAAAAATGAAAAATTTAGATCAAATAAAAACAAGAAGGAAAGAGTGGCCTATGTAGGAATAGTTCAAGAAGATGATTATGACGAAAACGAACCAGTCATTTTCGACCAGCAAGAAATTGATCTTGCAGAATTAAAACAAGGCCCTCCATATTCTTGTAAAGTTTTAGCCCCGTCGAATGGAAAAAATCCAGTCGAAGTGGAAAAGAATGACAGGTTCCCTAAAAGAACCTATACATTCGACATCACTAAGTGTGATGAAATATTTGATTTATTAGTCAAAGATGGTCAGTTAATAAAACCAGCAGGCACTAAGGAGCCTCCTGTAGACCAACAGAAAAAGAGAGGTTTTTGTAAATACCATAATTTTTTGGGTCATAAAACTTCTCAATGTTACCTTTTCAGGGATCTTGTCCAGAACGCAATCCAAAATGGAAGGCTGAAGTTTGGAGACAAAGCCAAGCAGCAGATGAGGATTGACTCCAATCCCATGCAGGTTGTGGAGGCCAATTATGCTGAACCAGAAATGGTAAATGTGGTCGAAATGGAGATCATGGCAGAGGAAAATTTCGAAATGGTAGAAGTCACTGAAAGCTCCGACATCAACTTCACCATGATAGAAGCTGCTGAAGGTTTCGACACCCATGTAAATGTGGTGGAAGAAGGTGATGATCTTGCTGACCAGGCTGAGGAAAAAGAAGTCAAAGCTTCTGAAGGCTTCGACAGTGAGAATGCCATTGAAACTACTGAAGGTTTCGACGAAAGAAATACAGTCAAAGTGGGAAGAAGTTTCGACAAGAAAAATTATGAAAGAGATGCTGAGCAGGGGGTGATCTGGGACACTTTAGGAGAATCGAATGGGAAGTTCGACTTCATGGTGAAATATTCAGCACCACCAAGCTCCAAAACAGATATCAACAAAATCAAACCCACAGGATGGGGAGATTCCTTCAAAAAGGATGACGAAGAAGAGGATAACAAAACCCTCATCATCCAAAAAGAGGCCACTGAGGGCCTTGACCAAGAGGAGATCAAAACAGCAGGGACTGATGACAATTCCCTCACTGTCGAACCAATAAACAGTGGTACCACCAGAACTGAAGAACATCCTGTCGAAAGGGTTGCACACTGCTGCAAATACATCTATAAGGGTTTACACCCAAAAGGCAATGTGAGTCAGTCAAAGGAGAACATCCCAGAGGAAATGATGCTAGTCGAAAAAATGAACAAATTGAAAATTACAACTGAACAGAATGTTGGGATTCATATGGTGGAAATCACTCAAAAGGGAGGACCAGACACCAACAAGGGAAAGAAACGTCAAGAGAAGCATCAGAAGCTGGTTTACCCAGAAGAGAACGAGAGTCTTGTCGAATTCATCCAGAGGTGTCAAAGGAAGAATGCAGAAGTTATGCTTTGCCCAAGATGCAGTGCTGTGTTCGACAGGAAAGCAGCTGATGACTTAGAAGTAGCAGAAAAGACCCAGAGAAAAAGAAATTGGGGGACAGTCCCACCAACCAGAAACGAAAGATTCAACCCAAGAAGAGGGGAGCATCACATCCAAGGAGTGGGAGAAAGACGTTTCAACACCTATAAACCATCCAACAGACCAAATGATGACAAATGGGTTCAGCCTATAAGGGATGCCCAAGGTCAGAAGAAATGGAAGAGCTTTGAGGTGAACAGAGGTCCCTCAATGGAAGTTAAAAAGGAGGCAAGGCCAAAATACGTCTCTGGAAACTACAAAGGGAAGAATCCCATGTCCAGATCCCAATGGAGAAGATTCCAAAGGCAGAAGAAAATTGAAAAGGAAACTGTAGAACACAAAAGGGTTGGGCAGAAGGAGGCTGAATCAAGCAAATGTGTGCAGATCGCAAACAAGGGGATACCTCTGGCAGAAAAAGAAACCCTTCAAAAGAATAGATCTAGTGACACCACAGAAATGCAGAAAACAAACAACAGAATGCCAGTGGACGAAGAAGTCACAGATGAATTTAGTTCAGAATCAGATGCCTCTTTCGACGTAACTTGCAATGTGGTTTCTGTGCTGCCCAGAGATTATAACAGGATAATGGAAGTCGAAGATGAAGAGGATGACATGGCAGATGACAGCATAGGCTTGAAGCCTGTATGCTACTACATAATGAACAATGGCTGTGTCGAAGAGCAAAATGCTTTCTTCGAAAAGCCAGATGATGCAATGAAGGCTCACTTAAAACCTCTCTTCATAAAAGGAAAGGTAGAAAACGTGGGTGTCAACAAAATTCTGATAGATGGTGGAGCAGCTGTAAATTTAATTCCTCATTACATGATAAAGAGGATTGGAAAAGATGACTCCGACACTAAGCCTCACAATATGGTGTTGTCCAACTATGAAGGTAAAGTAGGGACAACACTGGGAGTAATACAACTGAACTTGACTGTAGGATCCATCACCAGGCCTACAATGTTTGTGGTGATAGCATCAAAGGCAAATTATAACTTGCTGCTGGGAAGAGAATGGATCCATGGGATTGGGGCTGTGTCATCCTCCATGCATCAAAGAATAGCAATCTGGAGGCCAGATGGGATTGTCGAAAACATTGAAGCAGATCAGAGTTACTTCACAGCTGATGTGAACAATGTCACTAGTCGTAATTTCGACAAGAACCTAGCCCATATAGCACCATGCAATCCTACTGATTTCGACTTAACAGCTTCCGACAACGCTTACTGTTCCATGTACCTCCATCCTACGCATGGTTTCCAGTGGGATAAAGAAATAATTGGGGAGACAAATTACGCTTGGGGAACTGCCCATGTCAATCCAACTGGATGGGGAAGTGAATTCAGTGAAAATGACTGAGGTTTCAGCATTGGAAAGGATTTCGGCTTATATGGCCGAAAAACAACTCAAAGCGGCCCTTGAGGCTGAAGTTAGAAATATGGCTGCTGAAGCCAGCACTCAAGTTGTCGAAGAACAACATCCTCAAGAAAACATTGAGGAACAACATACAAAGCAGAGTTTTGAAGAAGACTCTAATGGCGAATGGTAGAGTCAAAGACTTGATGCCATTTATGATGACGAACCTTTGGGATTCGAAAAAGATCCAGCCCCAACCAATATGAAAATGGTAGCACAGGATCCTTTAGAAGAGATAAATCTGGGACTGGGGGCAGAGAAAAGGCCTACTTACATCAGTGCCAAGATGAATCCTCAACTCAGAGTCGAAATAATCCAACTGCTGAATGAGTTTAAAGACTGCTTCGCATGGGATTATGACGAAATGCCTGGTTTAGAAAGAAATTTGGTTGAATTGAAGTTGCCAATACTGGAAGGGAAGAAGCCAATAAAACAGACTCCCAGACGCTTTGCACCTGAAATTCTGTCGAAAATCAAAGAAGAAGTCGAAAGGCTTCTAAAATGAAAATTCATTCGTACAACAAGGTATGTCGAATGGATTGCTAATATTGTTCCTGTGATTAAGAAGAATGGCAAACTGAGGGTATGCATTGATTTTAGAGATCTAAACTCAGCTACCCCTAAGGATGAATATCCTATGCCAGTGGCAGAAATGCTAGTAGATTCTGCAGCAGGCCATGAGTATTTAAGTATGCTGGATGGCTATTCTGGTTATAACCAGATTTTCATTGCCGAAGAAGATGTTCCAAAAACAGTTTTTCGTTGCCCAGGAGCAATAGGAACCTATGAGTGGGTAGTCATGCCCTTTGGTTTGAAGAATGTTGGAGCTACTTACCAAAGGGCCATGAATTCTATTTTTCATGATTTCATCGAAACATTTATGCAAATTTATATAGATGACATTGTGATTAAATCTGCTTCAGGCTTGGACCATATTAACCATCTTCGACAGTCCTTTGAAAGGATGAGGAAGTTTGGTTTGAAAATGAATCCTCTGAAATGTGCTTTTGGTGTGCAGGCTGGGGACTTCTTAGGCTTTGTGGTCCACAAGAAAGGGATTGAAATTAATGAAAACAAAGCTAAGGCAATAATGGAAGCGAAAGCGCCATCGACAAAGAAGGAATTGCAGTCTCTACTAGGGAAAATCAACTTTCTCAGAAGGTTCATCTCCAACCTTAGTGGAAAGACTCAGGCCTTCTCACCTCTACTTCGACTGAAGAAGGAGGGCTTCACTTGGGGGCAAGAACAACAAGATGCCTTCGACAAGATCAAGGAGTATCTGGCAAATCCTCCAGTCTTAATATCTCCTTGTCGAAAAAGGAGCATGAGGCTCTACATATCAGCATCTGACAGAACATTAGGAAGTATGCTTTGTCAAGAAGATGAACATGGCGTCGAAAGAGCCATTTATTATCTCAGCAGAGTCTTAAATGATGCTGAAACTAGATATAGTATGATAGAGAAATTATGTTTATGTGTGTATTTCTCTTGTACAAAATTAAAGCATTATATAAAACCCATTGATGTACATATATCTTCTCACTTCGACGTAATAAAGCATATGTTGTCTAAGTCTATTTTACATAGTCGAATTGGAAAATGGGCTTTAGCCTTGACTGAATATTCTTTAAAATATATACCTTTAAAAGCTGTTAAAGGGCAGGTAGTTGCTGACTTTATAGCTGACCACTCCATACTTGGAGATGAGACAAATTATGTCGAAAAAGAGCCTTGGAGGTTATATTTTGATGGTTCCAGTCATAAAAATGGAACAGGTGTTGGGGTGTTAATTATTTCTCCCAATAAAATTCCAACAAAGTTCAAGTACAAAATAGAAGGATTCTGTTCAAATAATGAGGCAGAATATGAAGCTTTAATTGCTGGACTTGAAATTTTGTTGGAACTGGGGGCAACTGAGGTCGAAATAATGGGTGACTCTGAGTTGGTGATAAAACAATTGACGAAAGAGTACAAATGTGTCAAAGAAAATTTGGTCATGTACTTTGTGATAGCCAACAGACTCCTCAAGAGATTCGACAGTGTAGTCTTTAGACACATTCCTAGATTAGAAAATCAGGAAGCAAATGACCTGGCTCAATTGGCTTCAGGGTATAAAGTGTCGAAGGAAAATCTGATGAAAGTTGTCGAAGTGAGAGGGAAAGTTTTATCCACCAGACTGTCCCCATCTGATTTGGAGACAATAAGATTGGGATATGGTGATGAAGAAAACTTTGAGATTCTCAATATAGATAATCTAGAGGTTGGAGATTGGAGAAAACCTATCAAAGATTATTTACAAAACCCAAACCAGACAGTCGAAAGAAAGATAAAGTATAGAGCTATAAGTTATGTGCTCTTTGGAAATGAATTGTTTAAAAAGACTGCAGAGGGAGTTCTACTAAAGTGCCTAGGAGAGACTGAAGCTTATATAGCTTTGTCGAATGTGCACAGTGGTGCATGTGGTGCACACCAAGCAGGGCACAAGATGAAATGGCTATTATTTCGACAAGGGATGTACTGGCCAACCATGTTGAAAGATTGTGTCGAATTTGCAAAGGGTTGTCAGGAATGTCAAATTCATGCAGGCATACCTCATGTGCCAGCAAGTGAGTTACATTCTATTATAAAGCCTTGGCCATTCAGAGGTTGGGCTTTAGATTTGATTGGTGAGATTCGACCAGCCTCTTCAAAAGGGCAGAAGTACATTTTAGTTGGGGTAGATTACTTCACTAAGTGGATTGAAGCCATACCATTGACGAATGTAGATCAGGAAGCAGACATAGACTTCATCCAGAAACACAAAATGTATAGATTTGGAATACCAGAGACTATAACCACTGATCAAGGATCTGTGTTTACTGGAAGAAATATGCAGGCATTTGCAAAAGAGATAGGTTTTAAGTTGTTGACTTCGACACCTTATTATGCCCAAGCAAATGGTCAGGTCGAAGCAGCCAACAAAGTAGTAATAAACCTGATAAAGAAGCATGTGGGTAAAAAACCCAGAAATTGGCACAAGACTCTGGATCAAATCCTTTGGGCTTGTCGAACATCTCCTAAGGAGGCAACTAATTCTACCCCATTTAAATTAACCTATGGACATGATGCAGTATTGCCAGTCGAAATCTGTTTACAGTCAATACGAATTCAAAGACATCATGAGATTCCATCTGAAATCTATTGGAGTATGATGATGGATGAGTTGGTTGATTTAGATGAAGAAAGGTTGCATGCTTTAGAATTAATAAGAAGGCAGAAAGAGAGAGTCGAAAAGTTTTATAACAAAAAAGTAAAATTCAAAGCCTTTTTAGTAAATGATTTAGTTTGGAAAGTGATCTTGCCCATGGAGAAGAAAGACAGAGTGATGGGAAAATGGTCCCCTAAATGGGAAGGACCTTTCAAAATTCTAAGAGTTTTTTCAAATGGTGCATACGAAGTCGAAGAAATAGAAAAAGACAAAAGAGTGCTGAAAATAAATGGAAAGTACTTGAAGAAGTATAAACCAACATTGCAGGAAATAAAAATAGGAACAAATTGAAATTGCAAATAAAACTTGTCTTCGCCAAACAGATGGCGTGAAATAGCATTACATATGAAATTGCTAAAATAAAGTATCCTTAAACAAATAAAATTCCTAAGTCCTATTACAAAACTACTGTCGAAGGAAGGTAGCTTTGAGTTCGTCGAATTTTTTCTTTTGAAGCTGAATTCGACGCTCGCAGAGACTCTTGCTGACAGTCATTTCATCAATCTCCCTGTGAAGTTGCTGGGCTTTTTCTGCATGTTGTAACCCCTTCTGGAGTTCACTGTCTATTGCTTCTTGATTGGGCTGTTGGAGAGAGGCTTGGCGTTCCTTTTCTTGGAGGATTTTCCTTTGAAGATCAGCAATCTGGGCCTGGTAAGCTTGAATGTTGCTTTCACACTCAGCAGCAGCTTTGGTGTATTCGTCAGAAAGCTTATTCAGTTCTGAGATCTTTTCTGTCGAAGAAGCCACTATGTTCCATTTTGAAACTTGCTCTTCAGACTTGGCTGTGATGTTTTGGGAAAACTCCTTTTGTCGAACCAAATCAGCACTAACGGAATCAATTAAGGACATCAAATCCATCACCAAACGGCTTTCCTCAGTCGAAGCCTCCAACAAATTGGCACTTTTCAGGAGTTTCTTCAGATCATATTGGGCAGAAGCATTCTCAGCCAAGACTTCGAACAGGTCAACCCCAAGGATTTTTGTTTTGATCTCATCCATAATGACACTGATGGGTTGAAGGTCGGAAGTGGCCCCTGAAGCTGTCGAACCACTGGGAGAGGAGTCTTGGAAGTTATACCTGGTGTTGAGTAAGGCTTTTAAATATTCCAAGGGTTTTCTAACTTTCAAGCTCTCAATCTCTTCGTGTGACAAGCTCGTCGAATCAGTACCCAAAGAGGTTTCGGCAGGAACTTTTGTTGAAGAAGGAACGTTTTGAGAAGTTCCTCCAAAGCTCAAGTTGACTTCTGGTTGATTCGACAGAGTGACCTCTTCTTCGACATTTTCTTTGTCAACTATGGTGGTGTCAGTTGGATCTGGAGCTTGTGCGTCCTGAGCAAAGGCATCTTCGTCAGTTTCTGGTATAGCAGCTGGTGTTTGAAGTGGTGCAGCTTGATCTGGAATTATTTTTTCTGCAGTGAAGTCTGGTCGAAAAGGAGAATTGTTGCCAGAAGATTCAGAATCACTGAGGTCAAATTAATCCAAAGTTTGAGGTCCATGGACACCTGCATCTGGAGTGGCATCATCTTGGAGTCTTTCAGCCAGAGTCCTCTCAGAATTAGAAGGGACATTTTCTTCTTGGATTGTAGAAGTCTCTTCAACATCAATGACAACCTACAGGAAACATAAAAGAGAGCTATAAGATAAAGATACATGCAGTCAAGACTGGGAATGTTGTTTGTCGAAGTGATTACTTGAGGGATCTCAGTGTGGACACTTGAGTCTCCACTTCTTTCACTCCTTGAAGGAATTTTGTTGACTGGACTGGCAGGGGGAGTTCGTCTTTGGACCAGAGATCTTTGGGATGCTACTGTTTTTATTTTTAGACCTTTGTTTCTTTTCAAAGGTTGGGGTTCAGGAGATTCGTCCTCAGACTCTTCGACGCTTACCTCCTTTTCTTCTGGTTTTCTTTTCTTGGCTGGGGTACGAGTTACCTACAATAGAAAAAGAAGTGTTCAGTATAAGAAAATGTGAAGTACATAAATAAAGAGGGATGCTCTATTGTGTCGAAACCTTCTTGGAAGTTGTGGGAGATTTTTCGACTGTCTTGGAAGAGGTTCCTTCGCCAGCAGTCTTCCTAACAATTCTAACAGCTGAAAAAGAAAAGTTGCATGAACATTGATATAAAAATAAAAGGAGTTAGAAACAAAAAGAGGAATGTAATTTCTTCGACACCTTCAAGGATGGGTTCGTCCACAGTAACATGTTATATCCCAATATGAAGGTGCCCAGTGAAGTTGTCCAAATGATACTTCGTCGCAACCACACGTTCGGCAGGTTTTTTGTTTCTTTCGCGAAGCAGTTTTAAATCAGATCCACACACAAACCAATCTGGAAATGGAGGACACAAGGCCACCCCAAATTCTGCAGAAGGGAGTGGAGGGAATTTTGGAGGAAAAGTAGTGAATGCAAAGTCATAATGTGCATGTGGTGGAAGAGATGAAGGAAAAAATAACTTATTCAATTTTTCTGTGAATTTG
Organism: Lathyrus aphaca; assembly: GCA_963966055.1. Lineage (NCBI taxonomy): Eukaryota > Viridiplantae > Streptophyta > Magnoliopsida > Fabales > Fabaceae > Lathyrus > Lathyrus aphaca. Next base: position 141,886,983 of record OZ014519.1, read on the forward strand.
TGTTTTAAAGATGCTGCTGCCTCGCCTATGGTTCGACGAAGATCATCGGGCCTGTAAATAGTTTCAAAATACTTTTGAAACTTTTGAATTTCTTTGATATGCTGATCTGTACCTTTTTTCTTCTTGTCCTGCACAAAGGTAAAAGCATTCGTCAGAAGAGTAGTGAAGGTTGCTACGTCGAAGAATTTGTTGATATAATATTCCTTCCACCAAACGTCGAATTCTTCAGTACAGAGGAAGCTTGGTTGAAAGATGGTGGGATAAACTTCTAAAGATGAGTCGAAGAATTTGTTGTATAGCTCCAAACTTTTGTCAAAGTTTTGAAATGAGTTATAGAATATGATGGCGCCCTTCTTGTGATAGATAGGCTTCGTCTTCGTCTGAATCAATCCAAACTGCTTAGCCACTAGATTGGGTTGGTAAACAATGAGGGACACCTTAGTGTTGTTAAGACTATGGTGGGAGAAGAAGTGCCTTGGCATAAGAAAAGCTTCCCAAATGGATATATAAGAGTCTTCGTCTTTCTGGTTCTCCACTGGGAGTTGTCTGGTAAACCACCTTGGACCTACCTGTCTGCTGGCGAATGGTGCCATCGAAGGAGAGAACTTGTAGCGTTTGGCGAACATCATGATATAACCAGTGAATGCTTGTCGAAGGCTTATGTTATCATCAGTAGGGGTCAGTTGAACCAACCTAGGCCATTCGACGCGCCTTTCTTTTACTGCCTCTTCGACAACTGGCATTTTGATGGGGATGAAAGTTTCAAAGGTTGCATTCAACCATAGTTGTAGGAGCCAGAAAGGACCTGTAAGACTAATGTTGCCTTTGTCTTTAAGGGCTTTGAGGTTACTTACACTTTCACTCAAGGATTCGTAGAGATTTGCCAAAAGTAGCTCACTCAGGCAGAATGCAACTCCATTGTGAAGTTGATTGGCCATAATTATATAACTTCTGGCCACTTGAAGTGACCTAGTGCAGAAAACAAATTTGGCTAACCATAGGGAGAGGAAAGAAATGTGCTCTCTGTCGGAGACTTCTTCGTTGTCTTCACCTTGATGATGAGTGATGAAGACAGAGTACCCAGCATGTTTTGTGTCGAAGCCTATGGGATCTTTGTTCAAATGTTCAGGGTTAAAGATTTCGCCTAAAGGACTAAGGCCAGTTATGGCTGCTATGTCTAATAGGGTAGGAGTCATCATTCCACAGGGTAGATGGAAAGTATTGTAAGTACTATCCCAAAAGTACAGAGAGGCTAACAGCATGTTTTGGCAGTAACGGGGACCCTCCTTCGACAGTTGGATCAGGTCATAGATACCAGTTTTCTTCCAAAACTTTTCTTTAGCTTTTTCGACCCTAGTGAGCCACGCTAAGTAGTCAGAAGGATCTTTCGTCAAAGGGGGACTCCTAAAAATCCTAGTTTGGTTTAGATAAGACAGATCTATCTCTGTCGAAGCCATGAGGACTTCAGGTTCTTTTGATGAGGTTTCGACAGGATTGGGGTTTTTGTTAGCAGCTATGGGTTTAGAAGCAGAATAACAGGGATAAAATTCTTTCAGACGGTTAGGGTCAATAGTGGGATCAAAAATAGGACCTAACATAACATGATGAACTCCAGAAACAGAAATGGGAATCATTACCTGTGACCTGTAAATGCTTGCCTTCTCCCTTTCATTTGGGGGTTCTGGAAAATACTGTTGGTGCTGCGTTTGTGTGGGCCCAGATAGTATGTGAGCAGGAGGAAGATCCATGGTCTTCTTTGTCTTTTTTGCACTGCGGCCAGTAGTAATCTTTGGAGGAGCCATTGATTTGATGAAGAGGTTGAAGAAATAGGAGCTTTGAAAGGTCTTAAAATGGAGTTTTACGTTTGGGTAAGAGAAGAGTTGAGAAGGTGAAAAGTATGAAATGTTGTTGAAAGTGGTATTTATAGAAGATGAAATAAATGACTAATAAAAAAAGGGAATATAAAAAGACTTTCAGTTGGGAAGTGGAGACGTGCGTTTCTGATCCATTGGTGGAAGTTAGAAAGTGGCAGTTGGTAGGAGGCCATGATTTACCTACAATATAGGGTCATGGGAGATTGTGTAAAACGTGGGTTAGACATGACGTTTTAATAAAGTGGAAATCATGATGTTTTCTTGGGACTCAACAAAATCACTTTACAATAAATGAGACTGACAGGAAGTCAAAGGTCACTTCGACAGCAAAAGATATTTCTCCAAGTATAGTCGAAAACATCTTTGCTGGGGGGCAATTTGTAAACCCATAATTTCGACAAGACTGAAATTAAGGGCTTGAGGTCATCTCTGTCGAAGGATAATAAAAGGAAGAGAGTTCAAGAATTGCTGACAAAGGTTTAAAACTCCATTACTTCGACAAAATGGCAAAAAATTGTTATGGCAGGATGAATTTGGAAAGTTATTTGTAGCTAAGCGTTTGACAGAAGAAGGTGGTCTTTTGATGATTTCGACAGAAGAGGATTGTTGACAAAAGACAGTTCTTGTTAGATGTTGAAAGAGTTTGTTTCTTCTTTAAAGGGCTTCGACAGTCTGAAGAGTTACAAGGTTTCGTCACCAAAGAAGGGAATTCAAATTCAAAAGGTTGTAACCTTTGGCAGTTTGGACACTTGGAAGTTCAGAGAAGAAAATTGCATGCAGGCTGACACTTGTCATTTAATTATAGTTTTTCCGTTCTAAGCAGTTATTTTGTTTGTATATAAATAGGATAGTTTGTGTTTAGAATAGGTGTGTGAAAACTGATACAAAATTCCTGTAAATACTCTAAGTACCCAGTGTGAGAGAAAATGAGTTTGATATTTGGAACCATGTACGTTTGAACACCATTTATATTTCAAAGTTATTTAAATTAATTGTTTATTCATCAAGTTTATGTCATTTTCAAGCTTTATTTACTTTTCTGCAAGTTCTAGCCTTCGACATTTCTTCTTATTCTTGTTTAAAACTTTTAACTTTATTTCATTTTAAACTTAAACTTTACTTTACTTGTAAAAATCAAAGTTCTTAACACTTTGACAGTATTGACGAAACAAACCACAAATCAGTCACCAACACTAAGAATAGTTCGACAGAATCAATGCACATGTGTCCTAGGACTTGTTTGGTTGGTCCTGCAAGTAACCCAGTTTTCTGAGAAATTGGTTAACCAGAGGTTGTTCGCCAGAAATCACAGCGAACAGTGTCGTGCAGATATCTGAAAGGAGCAGAGAAATCCGACCACAAGTAACTGTGGTCGACAAGTCTTCCTCGGCTGAGTGGCATAAAGCCAGTGGTCCCTTTGACATTAGGCTATTGGATTGTCCTGGATACAGAAGTGGATTGGGTTATGCATAGTCATTGGGCCAATCTGGAACAAGAGCCCCCCAAGTCATTGCTTATGGTCGTATAAGTGATGACTTAAGGGTGGCTCTCTTTATACGGGATGGAAATTGAGACTTGTAAGAATTTGTTGTCACCATCCCGACCAGGGGTGTGCTAGATTGCACCTGGGCGTTAAGATGTGGTCTACATATGAGGAGCTCAACAGCTGAAGGTATGCAGAAGAGTCACCTCACGATTGCGCCTTGGTAAGCGTGCACCTTTAATGCATAATGATGGCTAGCTTATGGTTGTCCCTAGGTCATGAGTGCGTCATTCATAGATCTTAGGCCACATGTACTCTCACACGTGCTAGAGGATGCTATAAATAAGACGTTGGGAACCATTTTCATACTTTCCGTTCATCTTCCCTCTGCTCGACAATGCCAAGATCTCGCAGTTCTCAAACTTCGCCGCGAACCACCGCTGCTACCAAGGACAAACAACCAATCACATATCTAGCTTCTAAAAACGTGTAAGTTTTGTAACATCCTTTATTTAGGATAGCTTATGATCTTCATTCAATAGAGATGCATGCGGTTATGGCTAGTTTTAGGGTTTAGATGACCTATAGTATGGACTGTTAGGATTTCCAATACGGTTCCTCTACCTTTGTCTAGTGGGTGGCCAATTATGTTCATCGTCGTTGCGATGATCAGATCCTTTGAGGGCGATTTCCATAGCTTTTTCATGGTGGCTCCGGTTGAACTTCAATCGAAGTTCTGGGTTCTGTGTACCGAGGAAGTTGCGCTCCTTGTGAGTTGAGATTTTTTTGCTTGCGAATTTTTCTCCTCGTGTGAGCATGTAGGCGTACTTCCGAGGATATAGATATGAGTCACTTTGAATAAGGGCTTAGGTCGAGGACAGTGTCTCTGTTCCTCTGCATGCCCTTTCACTTGATTAATAGTGGAAGGGTGGATTTGATTTAAATAATCGAATTCATGTTTTCTTTCGCTTTATGTCTACAGAAGCCCCTGACTACATGCATGTAGAGGAACTTTTTGATGACACGGTTCCGTCCCCCAGTGGCTCCGAGGGAACGAGATTTGAGGAGACTGCTTCTGAACAAATTGATTCCGAGGAAACTACCTCCTTTTAGGCCAAAGATGACTCCCCGGAGGAAACTTACGTCGATCAAGAAATCCCCGTCGAAGACTGGGCTTCTGGGGATCCCCTACATATCCAATCGGTCTACACTGACCCCCAAGAAGGTTTTGGCCCAGTAATTTGGGGACCCCGTGGATTGGTGTGTTAGGTATCCTGACGCTGGAGATCTCATATGATCGCTATATGGGCCTAACAAGTTTTACATGTATGACTATATTTTTAAGGAGCAGAGGTTCAGACTCCCGTTCTCGGATTTCCAATCATCTGTCATCGTTCATTTAGAGCTGGCACCCTTGCAACTCCACCCAAACGCCTTTGCATTGCTAAAGGCCTTCGAGATGACCTGCGGATACTAAAATATTAGGGCAACTTTTCCCCTATTTTTCCACATCTTCCATCTTCAAAGGTAGGTCGTCCATGGACGATATGGTTGGGTGTCTCTTAAACAAAAGAAGAAAAGTTTCAAAGCTTACTCAGAGTCGATCAGGGACTTCAAAGATAGATATTATCTAGTAGAGCCAGTGTCAGATCATGCTCGGGACTCTGTTTACTTTTGGGAAGTGGATACTGACGAGCAGGGGAGAACCGTGCTCGGTACTTCGAATACCTGGCTGCTACTTCTGAGTTGAGTGTCGAAGACAGAACTAGCTATGATGCCCAAATGAATTTCGTTTTGGGCTTCTCTATGATAGAATACGTGGACGAGCAAGGCCATCCCATTTTGTATAAGGATGGGGGAGTAAAAGTGGGCCCTCGATTTATAAAGGTGGCCAAGCTCCTTACCTGTGAGACGGGCGAGGAAGTTTCGACTTACCTTGGTAGTTCTTAGAGTCACACTCACGCTTTGTGTTTTTTTCTCGTATACATTTATGTTCTAACTTGTTTCTTTTGCCTTTTTCAGATTCCAAATCGGATGTACAAGACAAGGTGATGGTGAATGCTGCCAGAAGGAGAGGGGAAAAGAAACTAAAGCAAACTCGGTTGGTCGGTCGTTTTGTAGCGACAGGCCCAGGTTCAGGAAATTCTTCCTTAGCTCTCCAGGGGTCCCCGAGCACCGGATCTAAACTTGAGAAAAGGTCGCAGGATGATGACGTCGTCAACCTGAGAAAGACTCCCCTGAAGCCTAAGTTTGAGCTTCCAAATTGCTTCCTTTGGCCAAAGTTTTTCGAAGAGAATATCATTCAGGTTCATCGGGATGAGACGTTGCACCTGAAGGAGTTAAGCCGACCAGAAAGGCGGTTATCCTTGACCCAGGACGCAAGTTCAGTGAATAGGGTTTTAGCCATGGCGTCAATGTACATCGAGGGGACTGCCACCTAGAATCAAGAGATTCAGAGGCTGAATATCTCTCTATCTTTTTCTGAGGACAAAGTTCGCAAAGCTTCTGAGGTGGCGAAGGACGCACTTAAGAGGAATAATGAGTTGAAGGAGTCTCTGGCCGCTGTTGAGTCTCAAAAGAAGACCGCAGAAGAGGGAAATGTCGGTCTTAAGGTTGTTATTGCTCCTTCTGAGGATGAGACTGAGGACTAAGAACTGTTGTTAACCTGTGTTGACCTGGTCGCTAGGATCGACCAGGGAGACGAGGACCTTGAGGAGATGGTGGCGGTGGTTTTTAATAACACGGTGGCTAAATTGAAGGTAGTCAACCCTAGGGTCGAGTTTACCGAGGACGGGATTAATTGCATAAACAAGGTCATGAACATGAAGATTTTCATGCCCGAGCTCCTTAGTCTGGAGGAGTAGGGCCATCTGGCCACAGCAGAAGGTAATCTCGCTCAAGAGATCCCTACCGAGGGCCTTCCCGTCTGGGATGCTAACATGCAGGAGAATGTTTGAAGATTTTATTAAGTCCTTTTATCTTTTAATCGTCGGCCTGTATGCCAGGGCTTTTCGTTTCTTCGAGGGAATTATTTTCCCCTTTTATGTAATATCAGAACAATTTGGTCCTTGTGGCCGCATTTTGTAATGTTCCTCCGACCTTGGCGGTCGTTTTTTATTTCATTTTGCCTTGAATTTATCTTGTATGCATTCATATGTACCCGTCGGAGGGGACACTTTATTTTCTTTATTTTCACTAAGTGTTTTTATGGTGCTCAACCGTTTAAATGTTTTCTTAAGTATATGTGTGATGTTCTTTATGTGCTCCCGTCGAGGGTCTTAAGGTATGTATGATTATTGGGGAAATGGTGCTTGGTATATGTATGTGTCTGGCGGTTTAGGGAACCAGACAGAATGATAGAGTAGTTATGGTCAGGAAACGGTGCTCGATTCACATTTATGGCTCGTGCTCCGCGGTGAGTACGTCCCATCGCGAGCAAGGTGTTGTGCTTGTTCGTGGTACGAAGAGGACGACGGACTCAGACGAGGATCTAGTCGTGTGACAGTGGTTCTCCTTGTTCATGAGGGGGACCCCATTGGCTAGAAATGTTGGTATGCAATGCTTGTACCTAGGAATTCATGTTAGGTTATTTCTTATGCTTCATCTCTAGGATTCGAGCAAGCCTACAGATGCCTTCACTGTAATATTGTTTCAGTTTCTCGGAGTTCCAAGGACGAGCAAGTTTTCCCAATTAAATTTCTCTAAGTAATAAGCTTAATTTTCTGTTTTTATTCAGACACTGTAGGGACCTTCCTAATTTGCGGCCATCTTGCCTTCTCTGGAGTCCTTATGGTTTCTCCTCGGGACGAGATTGTCGACTTCGAATGCTTGCTTTATAACCTTAGAGTCATGTCTGATAGCAATTTTTTGTTTAAGTGATGCCTCGTGTAGGGTTGCTCCTGACCGAAACTTCTTCAACCAGATCGATCTCCTCGTGAAATGCCTCGGAATTGGTATCCTCATTCATAGGGGCTTCTCAATGGGGATGACAACTTATGTTTCGTATTCTAGTCGAAAAGGGGTTTCCCTGGTTGTGGAATGAGGTGTGGTCTGGTATGAGCACAAGACACTTTGTAGTTCTTCGAACCAGCGTTTCTTAATTTCGTCTAGTCTTCGCTTGAGTCCTCGTAGGAATACTATGTTCACTGCTTCTGCCTGCCCGTTAGTTTGGGGGTGTTCAACTAAAGTGAAATGTTTCTTGGTTCCTATGTCGGCAAAAAATTCCTAGAAATTCTTGTCTGTGAATTGTGTCCCTTTATCAGTGACTATAGCTTGGGGTACCCTGAATCGAGCGAGGATCTTTCGTTTGAAGAAAAGCAGTATGTTAAGTGTTGTGATTTTATCTAAGGCTTCAGCCTTTATCCACTTTGTGAAGTAGTCGATGCCGACGATCAAGTACTTGTTCTGGTTTTAACTGACAACTAAGGGACCGAGGATATCTAGGCCCCATCATGCGAAGGGCCACGGGGAAAACATTGTCTTGAGCTCGTTTGGAGGTGTCAGGTGTATATCCTCATGTCATTAGCATTTGTCTCATTTTTTCACGTGCTCTTTGGTGTTGTTCTACATTTTCGGCCAGTAGTATCCGGCTCGCAAAGCCTTCCTTGCCAGCAATCTCCCACCCAGATGTTGAGCATTGATGCCTTTATGGATCTCTCACAGTATATGTGGGATCAAATCCTCTTCTATGAACTTGAGGATAGGAATGGAGAATCCTCGTTGGTAGAGTTTACCCTCGACTAATACATACAAGCAATCTCTTTGTCGGACTATACTGGCCTCCTTAGGATCTAGGGGAAATTCGTTGTTCGTCAAGTAGTTGTAGACCGAGGTCATCCAACAGTTGGCGTCGCCAATGATGTTTACGCCTATCATCGAGGATACATTTTCGATGCTCGGCCGAGATAGTATCTCTTGTATGACAAAAAAATTTCCACCTTTCCTCTTCATCCTCGCGAGTTTTGATAGTATGTTTGCCCGTACGTTGTGTTCATGAGTAACATGTTTCACTTCTACGGATGCAAACTTTGTCATTTTTTCTTTGACCAGGGTTAGGTATTCGAAAAAAATTTTGTTTTTGACCTGATATTCTCCCTTCACTTATAGGGCCACAAGTTAAGACGTTGTACAAATGATTATTTCCTTGACTCCTAGATCGTCGGTCAGCCTTAAGCTGGCGAGGAAAGCTTCATATTTTTCCTGGTTGTTGGAAGTGGGGAATGAAAGTGCGAGGGATACCTCTATCAGGATGCCTTCCTGGTTTTCCAAAATAATCCCCGTTTTGCTTCTCATTGAGCTTGATGCTACATCCACGAAATAGTCTGTTTCCTATATGTGCGCACTACACTTCCCGGGGTGATCATTTTGGCTACAAAATCTGCTAGTACTTGTGCCTTGAGGTCCAACCTGCTTTCGTATCTAATGTTGAACTCAGATAATTCCAAAGACCACTTGAGCATTCTTCTGGCCATATCTGTTTGACCGAGAAGTTGTCTGATGGGTTGGTCCATTCGAACGACGATCGTGTGTGCCAGGAAATATTGCATGAGTCTCCTCACTGCGTTGAGGAGGGATAAGGCGACCTTTTCAATCTGCTGGTACCTAAGCTCGGGCCCCTGCAAGGCTTTGCTCGTAAAATAGATGGGTTTTTGTCCTTTGGGTGTTTCTCGTATCAGGGCATCGCTCACGGCCTCGTTAGCGAAGGCCAGGTATAGAAATATCGTTTCACCGGAGTCAGGTCGCGAAAGGACCGGGGGCTTCACTTATTGGGGTTAGGTTCAATTCCTCTTTCTATCAGATAGAAACCAAGTAATTTTCCCACGCACATCCCGAACTTGCATTTCTCTGGATTAAATCGTATTTTACACTTTCGCGCCTGGTCGAAAATTTTCTTTAAATGGATAGTGTGATCGGTCTCCTCGTGGAATTTAACGATCATTTCATCCATGTAAACTTTGAGCATGTCTCTGATCTCAGCTCGGAAGACTTTGTTCATCATGCCTTGGTAGGTTGCGTTTGTGTTCTTCAGGTCGAAGGGCATTACGTTGTAGTAATAGTTGCCCAATTCAATCATGAAGGCATTGTATTTCTTGTCGATCACGACCATGGGTATTTGAGTGTACTCGGAATAGGCGTCGAGGAAAGACAGTAATTTAAAACTTGCAGAATTATCTACCAATCTATCTATGTTAGGTAAAGTATAAGAATCTTTTGAGCAAGCCCGATTGAGATCGGTGTAGTCCCTGCACATGCGCCATTTTCCATTACTCTTTTTCACTAATACAATGTTTGAGAGCCAGGTAGTGTACATGGACTCAATTACAAATTGTGCCTCTATGAGGTCTTTAACTGCCTATTCGACAACTTCTATATTCTTTGGGGACTGATTCCTCTTGCATTGTGCCACAGCTCGGACAGATGGATCTATCATCAGATAATGGTAGGCTGTTTCTAGGTCCAACCCGGGCATTTCAATTTCGCTCCATGCAAATAGATTTGTGTTCTCCCTGAGGCACGCCTTCAGTTGCTTCCTCGCCAGGTCGGGGAGGTATGCTCTAATTTTTACCCCTTTGGTAAGGTCTTCGCCAAGCACGATCAGCTGAAAGTCACCGTTGGGTACTGGGTGTGTTGACGAAGAACTACTTGTTGCCAACTGTGCTTATTTCTTCTCCTCAGTGAACCTACTATCGAAGTCAATCGAGTCGACATGAGGGAGTGGCTTCGGCTCCTTATAGCTGTTGGGTAGAGCAGGTTTAGCCACTAGCTTTGGTTTGGTTGCTAAGGCATTGAGCCCCTTGGACACTACTTCAAAACATTGACGAGTAACCTCGATATCCCCGTAAAGAGTAGCCACCTTTCCTGATGAAGTGTAATATGTCATCTTCAAGTGTACCATGGATGGTACAACAATAAGCTCGTCCAGTGTCGGGCGTCCCAAGATACATTGATATAATGACGGGCAGTCTATGAAGAGGAACTGGACTTTAACTTCCTTCGCAGTCTCTTCCGCCCTGAAAGTCACGATCAGGTCGGCATATCCCCAGGGCCTGGATACTGATTCGTTGAGCCCCTATAGGTCAGACCCTGCGTAGGGTGTCAGATATGTTTCATTGAGTTGCAGGGTGGCGAAGAGCTGAGAGTACATGATGTCCACCGAGCTCCCCTGGTCGACCAAGATTCGTCAAACATTAAATTTGGCCATCTATGCTCGGATGAACAGGGGGATATTGGCGTTGGGTGTGCCACCGAGGAGCTCCTCCTTGTAAAAGGAGATGGGTGTTGACCCTTTGTGGGGAGGGTCAAGCGTGGAGTTCTGGTTGGAGCCTGTGCTGATCAATTGGTCGAACCTTCGCTTCACCGAGCCTATGGTGATTTTGTTGTAACCTCCCCCTAAGATCACCATTGTGGATGGGAAGAACTCCCATAGGTTATATGCAATGAAGTAAGTGGGATCGGTGAACAGTTTGGGGACATAAAAGTCCTCTGGCCGTGTGCTAATGAGAGCAACCAAGAGGTTGATATCCGCAGTTGGGGGAGAAATTTCCTCGATCTTTCGAGATTCTTGCACCTCCTGTCGGGGAGCCTCCTTCCCCCTTAGTGAACTACTTCAGGTGGCCATCCCTGATGAGTATCTCGATGGAATCTTTCATATGAATGCATCGTCAGTATTGTGCCCGTGGGACTTGTGAAATTTGCAGTACTTTGTCTTATTCGTGTTGGCTTTGGTCGGCAATTGCTTGGGGAACCTGATGCTCGCCTGGCGGAATTCGGAGTTGGCACATTCAGATAAAATCTTTTCCCTCGATACAGTGAGGGGAGTGTATTCATGGAACCTCCCTGAGGGGCCTTTGTGCTCCCGCGGTTCACGGGAGCAGTTTTCCTTTCTTTTGTTACCTCCTTGATGTGGAGTCGATGAGTCTTCGTTTTTGGAGGGTTTGGTATCCTCACAATGTCTGGTATCATGGGCAGTATTGGTTGCCTCTTTCTCCTCGTATTGTATATACGCATCGACTTTAAGGAGAAAAACATCAAACGTGGTCGGTGTTTCAATGCCAACGGCCTTGGAAAAATCACTATGGGGATGGAACCTGCGTTCGAGGAGGTATTTCTTCATGTCGTCGGTGGTTAAGACCTGGATGGCTTATTTATCAAACCTTTCGATATATGCCCGCAAGGATTCATCCTTGCCCTGGATTATTGCCTCAAGAGATCAGACCTTAGTTTTGGGATGTCTACGAGAGGCGGTGAAATGTTGGGAGAATGTCCTCCCGAGTTGTCTCCACAAGGTGATGGACTCATAGGGGAGGCTTTTGTACCAAGCCATGGCTCCCTTTCTGAGTGTTGTTGGGAAAAGACGACATTTGATGGCACCCTGTAAGCCTTGATAGTCTAGGCGGGCATCAATGTTTTCTATATGCTAGTCTGGATCTGTTGTCCCATCATAGGACCCCAGAGGAGGAGGCTTCTCCAATCTCTTCAGCAGTTTCGTGGACATTATCTCTTGGAAGAGTGATCCATGGGGCTCATCTTCGTCATTGGAATCGTAGAAGACGAAGCGGGAGCGATTTCCTTTGTGTCGTCGAGGGGATGGTGATCTTGATCGGTTTCTTGCACCCTCAGGAGATGGTCGTGTTCCCGTATGGAGGTTTCTCCTTGTCTTCCAGGCTTATGGGGACTTGTATCGCCGAGGAGACGAACGAACCCGTTTCTTGATTGACCCAGCTTCCTCCGGGTGTTGGCGAGTCTTTCTATGTTCAGGTGAATGGCTACGAGACCTGCGGAGTTTTCTCGCAGGGGATGGGGATCTGGTACGTCGAGCATCTTCCAGAGCTTATATTCTTTCGCCTTTGCACAAGATTAGAATGTTGGTGTTGTTCATAGTCTCGAGCAGTGCGGCGAGGGTCGCATTGGTTCCCTCGGGGATAGGAATGAGAGGAAGATCAGCTGGAGTGATCTTCGATTCAGTGATTAGTTCTGGTGACGGGGAGGCGGTGAGTTCGTCTTGAAAACGGATGGGCTCCCCGAGCAGGGGATTATTTCCATCACTTTCTCGTTGTTTGACAAGGATGTTGGTGACAATCTGGGCATCAGCTGAGTCATCACGGTTATCCATTGAGAGAGTTTAAATTGTAGTGTTTTAGTCTTCACGATCCGAGGATGAAAGACGAGGAAACAAGATTCCCACAGATAGTGCCACTGGTCGTTCCTGGAGATTAGAATTTGAGGTGGGTCACAGACATTGATGATGATGCTCGGTCGTTGAGAAGAAAAATGAGGTGTACATGCAAGACACTCTGATGCCAAAGTAAGACAGGACAGAAGAGTGGGAAAGTACGAGTAAAGAGAGTTAAGAGCGTGAATATTGAATATTTGGCCCTCTCAAGTGAGAGGGTTTATATAGAGCCCTCGGCGCTTGGCTATTGATCCATATTTTGGGTCCGAGTCGTGGATCCCCCGAAAATATGTAACTGCCAAAAACAAATCGTTGCTCCGAGCATGCCTGGTCGGATGGATGTGCATCGAGCAGAGGGATATCCGAACATAAGCTATCTTTGACTGAATCTGGATGACTTTTCCGTAGGATCACATCATACTTTTTATTATTTATTATTTTAGTTTTAATTCCGTAAATTTTTCATTAAATATATAATTTTGTAAGAAATGTCTCAACTTTTTTTTTAACCATTACCATACTTTTATTTCTATACAACATTAACTATATTTTTTAAAATTTAAAACAAATGAAATAATTGCACAGATGTTTGTTTATTCTATACCATGTGAAATCTGAATTTCATTATAGTTAAAATCCAATTTTATGAAAGTTGTCATATTATCGCTTAGTACGTAGGGTCTATTTCCATTCCATCCGTTGGTAGAAAGTCAAACTTTAAATTTTGATAACAAAACAAATAAACAATCTTTTTAAGTAATTCAACTGAAATTGAGACATGTGCTCTCCCATGCCTATTTTGACATAGAATCACCCCCACATCTTCGTACTACTCACATGCTAGTCACATTTCTTATATTGAATAATTAATTTTAACTTTTTATGGAGAAAAAAAAATATAAGAGGGAATACATATTTATTTATTCCAACCACACAAAATAGAGATGTGGAAAAAAATTCTTTGAGAATCTGAAATGTTGTTGTATACTAATTAATATATATGTGAATAAAATTTGTTTAAATTTTAAATTTTTCTCAAACAATTTATATAATATAAATATCTCTATATTTACGCAGAAATTTAATAAATTTAGTGTGAATTCATTATCGTGTTTGAAGGTGTTGAAACAAACTGTCACACAAAATTAAAATTTATCATATTTAAACTGTACTTAATAAAATTTTATTAAATATTATCACAATTAAATTATTTATTTATTTTATCATAATTAAATTACGGCTAACTTAAATAGGCCTCCAATAACTTAATATTTGTCAATGTGAATTAGTATTTGTTTTAGGGGTGGTAAAACGGGTCGTGGTCCGCCGGTCCGACCCATTAACCCGCCAAAAAGTGGTGGTTGGGTTAGGTCCGCCGTCCACCAAAATTCGCTCCGCCAAAGTCCGTCTCGCCAAAATCTGTCGTCCGTCAAAGCCCGCCACACCTATATAATAACACTACTTAAGTATTTGGAAGAGCTTAAGAAAATAATTTGTGATATGTACATAAGTTGTTTTTAGATTATTATGACTAATCTACTTTCTCTTTCTCTATTGTTGGGCAAGTATTTTGAATTTAAGTCTGTTGTCTGCCAACCCGTCACCTTAGCGGGACGAGCTAGACTTTTGTGTCTATTCCAACTTGGCGGACATCCCCCCTCCTCCCACTATTTATTTGACGGACTTTAAACGGGAAGGACACAGGACGGGATGGACGGCCCATTTTATCACCCCTAATTTGTTTAGAGGAAATGATAAAGTGATCTATATGATTCTAAACTTGGCTATTATGAAATATGAAGGTATTGCATATGGGTGATAAATAGGATATATTTGTTCCCTTTAGTTTTATTTTATGAAAGTCAATAAAAAATAGGATGGATATGATTGAGAATACGAGTCTAAAATTTATATTTATTTTATAAAAAATAAAAGTGGGAAAGGGAAAATCTGTAAATTAATATAACTATTTATATCTGTAAAAACTTGTAAAAAAATAGAACTGAACAAGATAGACATATTAGAAGATAGGATCAAAACTTATGACACACTAAACATTAAAGTGCAGGTAAACCCGAATACCCAATGGACTGGATCTGTTTTTTCATTTCTAGTAGTGTGTGTAAATCGTGTAACATTCTAAGAGGAATCAAGTGATCTCACTAGCGTCAAATATATTTTAGGTTTAAAAATAGATATATTTTTTTACTATTTATCTTTTTTCTTTTAACTATTTAACTTTTTAAAATATTATTTATATTTATTTAAAAATCATAATTTTTTCTATATTTATATTTTTGTATAAGCATATTTTATTTTATTATATTATAATCTATCTAACTATCATACTAACTATTATTAATAAGTGCATATTAATAGATAAAATATATTTTGACTAAAATAAAATAAATAATCATTATTTAAAAATGTTGTAAAACTAAAAAAATAGGCAAGATATATTTCAATATTTTAAAACATTATGTGAAGATATAATTTCAAAATCTTTACATAGTCGTAGTTCTTACCCTCGGTTGTTCCAAAGGGATCTATTATACTTCCCAACTTGGCATTACTCTTAATGTAAAATGATAGAAACATTATTTTTAAGTATTTTGTAGGTATACACAATTAGGTGTGAGAATATCTACGTCTGATTGATATAAGTCTTTGAATTGTTTTATTTAATTAATCAAGCTTTTATTAAAAACCACAAGTGAAATATAGAATGGCCCATGGTTAATTAGGATTGAAACACTCTGAAACCCTAATCCTCAATTCCTCTCACTCTTAATTAGAAAATTTCTTGATACATCCTATATATTTTTAGTATATCATATGAATTTTTATATATGTTCTATGATTCCGAAGATAAATCTTCGGATGCAATTTAAGTTCAATAAATATTGAAATTTTTTGGAGATATATCTTCTGAACAATTTGTAACTCAACTCGTGTTAGACTCTTCTCCTCTCTCATTTCACAGTTTAATCAACACTTAACACAAACATCAAACTCTCTCAATGCACTTCCCTACACCAAGCATCAAATTTCATCAAGTAAGGCTCAAAGGAACTAAGGAACATCAAGCATCATCTCTAATATCGGAAACAGCATCTTAATCATCAATTTAACGTACGTTTTTAGATTTTTAGGTAAATATTTGAGTTTTAGTGTAAATATGTAGAAATCATTTATTAGGGGTAGATATCACAAGTAACATAGTTTAGACTTAGTGTATGACCAGTTAGTTGGCTTAAATGGCGATCAGATAAATTTTTTCACATTGCAAGAGGTACATTACGCCATTGTTGTGACCTCTGAGTTGCAGAATATTTCGGAGATACATCTCTGAAATTGTTTGGCGTTTCATATCCTCTGGGATATTCCGGAGATGCATCTCCAAAATTATTCAAAGTATTGTTTTATGGTGTTTTCGAGATACATCTCTGGAATTGTTCAACATTCTTATTTATGGTGTTTCCGGAGATATATCTCTGGAATATCCTACAGTCTGTTTTTTTTTTCTTGTTTATGTGTTTCGTAATCGTGCACTAATGATATGCCTTACTTTACCTTACAGACATAATGGTTGACAGAGTCAATAGACTGAGACATGGTCGGGTTGCCCAACACGCATCCGTTCGGCGAGAGCGTAACCAGCAAGTTCCGGAGACAGTAGCCAGTGGGTACATTTGGCCAGGCGGAGGCATCGACTTTTAGGTCGCAGTCTACTCATGGGGCTCGTCCTTCACCTCAAACGACTTCATCTCAGGCCACTCCACCTTCTTCTTCTGGTAGAAGACAAAACTCACTATCTTATGTGTCTCTTCCCCCATCCTACCTCAGGCGTCAGGATTCACCAGTGCCACCTCCTGTAGACCTAGTGCCACCTCCTGTTAATGATCCTGTTGATCTCGTGCCACCTCTAGAGGGTCAGGATGTCGCAGATGTCAAGGCAGAGGGTTTTAGAGGAGATCCATATGATATGTTGTTACTTCCTCTGTATCCAGACCACACTGCCAGACATATCTGGGACGAAGAGGTAGTATTAGTTGAATTCTTTGTTTTTTTATGCGTTATTTAAATATGAATTGCTAACATTAATTATTTATGGTATTGATTATTACTGACATTGATTATTTATTGAAAATTTAGAAAGCGTGATTCTTAGAAGTTTCTGAACCATGAGAGGAAGATTATTTGTGTTGCCTAAATAGGAGGAGGATTGGTTTCAGGATGTTCTTGGGTTATCTGGTCTGAAGGACCTATGCATGATCGATTACACACTAGTTAACCACGGGATGCTTAATGCATTCGTAGAGAGTAGGCACTCTGAGACCTATTTGTTTCATCTTCTGCATAGTGAGATGTCTATCACACTAGACGATGTCTCATGTTTGTTACATCTTCTGATCATGGGGGATTCCTTGATCATGGGGGATTAACAGAGATGAGGAAGTTGAGGTGATGAGAATATGGGGGCAGATCTAGAGAAGGCGACGGTGGAGGTGGATAAGATCAGGAATGTTCGTCTTATTTTTGAGTTCCTGGGGAAGTTGTATGTGGTCGAGATTAATAAGGCACAACAGGCACATGGTGATGTTGAGCAGCAGACGGTACATAAAATGCATACTTTGAGAGCATTCTTTCTTTTTTTGGTTGGAACTTGTATTTTGTGGACACAAGTGCCACCTATACTGAAGTTTTCTACCTTTGATACTTCTTGGGTCTACAGTAGGTCCATGAGTACAATTAGGGGTGGCTTTCCTGGATTATCTTTATTCGAAGTTGAGGAAGAGATGTTTGTGGAAGACGAAACATGTCACACGTAGCGTGACACTAGTGGTGGTAATAATTATTGATCTTTGAATGTTTTTTATCTTTTTCATTTCATATTTTCAAAACCATTGTCGATAATTCTTGATCCCTAGATTTTTTTAATTTTTATTTCAGACTTGGATCCTCCAGCACTTCTCGCGCATCGCTAGTTGGGCGAGTGTAGATGAGTACACTGAGGACATGCCTTTTGTCTGTATTTTTATCCTGCTTAGAAGAAACCAGTCAGTTGATCCTTTCAGAGTCTATCTTGAATGTTTGGTTGTTGAGGACATTAACTTCAACAACTATGTGGATTACCGTTAGACGCGACCATTTGACGATATATTTTTATACTCCGAATGGATGGCCTGCAGATTGTGTATCATTGCTCTTCATCTACCCGAGCGCGTCATGCCGCAGTTCGGGTACACCAAGACCATTCCCATATAACATGATGTCTTTGTTCCTCCTACCTTGTCTCGTAGACAGATAGAGGAGATGTTTGTTGATTATAAGAGTCACCTAGTTCTGGAGGACACATAGGCTATCGTAGCACCTAATGACTATAGCTACGTCGAGGGTTACATCAGGTGGTTTTTCAGGGTGTCACATCCTTACATGGTCCAGACTGCTCCAGGAGATCCTCCTAGACCAATTCATCGGGAGATACTATAGGAGGAGAATGCTAATCTAGATCACATTGATGATGTCTTGTCTAGGTGTCATCGCATACTGGAGATTGTGCGGGCAGGCATCGACGATGGTATCTTCCCTGAGGGGTCTGCTGTCAGACGAGTCCTAGATGCCATGGTGGAGGAGGCACAGGGGGAACTATTATACGGGAGACTTCGTCGGAGCCTCTGTATCAGAAGGATGGAGCACCTTTGGCACCTCTATCGTCTTAGAAGGATGTGGTATATCTGTCTCTGCCACCATTTACATGTCATCCTTAATTGCTTCCTAGAGATCCTCAGCAATAGGCTTATCATATTCATCATGATCTTTGGTTCATCCAACAGCATGTCTAGATCCTCTATGTCAGATATTGTGGGGCGCACGAAACTGCTTGTCCTCCAACCGCCTCATTTGAGAATCGGTTTGGGCTACTCTATTTGTCGAAGATATGACTCCTCGATGCCATCTCCCCTCGCACGAGCCCTTACTGCGCCACCTACAACTCTGCCATGTTGTCGAAAAGTTATTGTGTCGTTTGATCCTTTGGTTCTCACTAGAGAAAAAACCGGTAAATTTTGAACAGCCAGATTTTTTGAAATAATCGATACAAAGAATATGTTTTTTTGGATATTTTGAAATAATCGGTAAAAACAATACATTTTTCTATATTTTTTAAAAAATTCGATAAAAGCTTATTGTTTTTTCTAATGTGCAGTTAAAACCATGCATTTTATCGGATTTTTCAATAAAAAAACAGGAAAATATATGTATTTACCATATTTTATCTGGTGGTATATAGGGAGGAGAAAGGGCGCGACGGCGGAGTTGGTTTTAGGGTCTGTGGGAAACTGAAAGTTCAAAGAGAGAAAACGGGAGAAAGAGAGATAAAAGTGGAAAATGAAAGAGCAAGAGAGAGAGAGAGAGAGAGAGAGAGAGAGAGAAAAGTGTAAAAAGTAGTATTGGTTATCTTGCTGACACGTGCTCTTTAAAGAGGCCATGGAAGTGAAAAAATTATATCTTTTGTTAATTACTAATAAGTCCTTTTACAAGATTAAAGGGGTATTAAAGGAAGGTCATTCAATTGATTAGTAATAGACATATAGTAGATAATGACTGAAATCCAGGTACACTATATATAGAAGAGTATGTTATTTTTTTTGTTGCGATTATGTGTTTTAAATATATTTTCTTATACCCTAGGTTTGACACTTACGGATGAAGAAATACAACAACTTACACTTATAGCTATTGGAACACAATTGCAAAAAAACAGGAAAAAAGTTTGAAGGACTACAAACCTATGCCATATCCAAAAGATTTTGTAATATCCTTTCTTGGAAATAGGCTTATTTATGAAAAGAGGCAATATGATCTGGTTATTCAAGAACAATTGTATTCAAATTTACACACATCTCTTACAGGTAACATTAAAATTAATTTAGAACATCATATATTTATATCCCTTTGTTGTTGAACATACTAATCATTTTGTAATTATTATGTTCTTTGTAGATGAACAGAGACAGTTTTTTGAAGAAATTATGGAAGCGGTAGAAAAACGAAAAGGTGGTGTGTTTTTTTTATATGGTTACGGTGGAACAGATAAAACATTTATGTGGAACACTTTGTCAGTTGCACTGCGTGCTAAAAGAAAAATTGTATTGGTTGTTGCCTCAAGTGGGATTGCAAGTTTGTTGTTACCAGGTGGAAGAACAACTCATTCTAAATTTAAGATTTAAGTCCCAACTTTAGAATCATCCATTTGCAACATAGACAAAAAGGATGAACTTGCACAACTTTTAAAGTTGACTGATCTAATCATATGGGATGAGGCTCCTATGGCAAACAAGTTTTGCTTTGAGGCTCTTGACAAATCTTTGAAGGATATTATGAGTAAAAATTCTAAAGCTTCTGAGATTATATTTGGGGGGGAGGTTGTTGTTTTTGGGGGTGATTTCAAACAAATTCTTCCTGTTATACCAAGAGGTACTAGATCAGATATTATTCAAGACCATCAATGCTTCTTATATTTGGGATCATTGTAAGGTACTCAAGCTTACAAAGAACATGCGCTTGCAAAGTGGAACAGTGACAGGTAATGCTGATGAGATTCCTCATTTCTAATTTTTCTGATCCTATTGAGGCTATTGTGGAAAGTACCTACCCTAATCTCATCCATAACTACAATGACTCCAAATATCTTCAAAGTAGGGCAATTTTGGCTTCAACCATTGAGGTGGTGGATGATATCAATCAATACATCACAAACCTTATTCCAGGTACTAATCTTACTTACTTAATGCATTAAATTCCATAACATATAGTTATTTGTCATTTGACTAATGTAACTTATTTTCGAAATTTTAGGTGATGAAAAGGAATACTACAGTAGCGATTTTGTTGATAGATCTGAGGCAACTGACTTCGATGCATTTGAACACTTAACTCCTGAATTCTTGAATGCTCTTAAAACATCAGGATTGCCTAATCATTCTATCAAGTTGAAAATTGGGAGCACCATTATGTTGTTAAGCAACTTGGATCAATCTGAAGGATTATGCAATGGTACCAGACTCACGGTAACAAGGCTTGTTGATCATGTCATTGAAGCTAAGATCATTTCTGGAAAGAATATTGGTAACATCATTTACATTCCAAGAATGTCTTTGTCCCCTTCACAGGCCTTTTAAATTGGTTAGGAGACAATTTCCAATTATTGTTTCTTTTGCTATGACTATTAACAAATCACAAGGTAAATCTTTAGACAATGTTGGTTTATACTTACCAAAAGATGTTTTAAGTCATGGTCAATTGTATGTGGCAGCACATTCTAGAGTTAAGAGTAAAGAAGGTCTTAAAATTTTGATTTATGACAAAGATAAACAAGTTATGCATACAACCACTAATGTTGTCTTCTAAGAAGTCTTTCATAACATTTAATAGGTAGGTATGATAGTTTAAATTGTTTTGTTTCTATTTTTGATATTTCAAAATTGTATTCTATTTTCATATCTAATATAAATGTTATTCGTTGCAAATTATTTTGTGAGTTTTTGAGCTTTCATGCTAGACAATCTACCATCGACGTAAACACTTGAAATTTTGTATTTTTTTGTGGATCTTTCTTTTGTTGTTTTTAACACTAAATTTTGTTTAAACATATTTCAACTCTTTTATTGTTATTTTGATATTTCAAGTTTTAACAATATCCTTATAAAATTACATTTTGCATTTTTCATTATATTAAAAATAAATTTTGTATGTACATTATTAAACCTGTGCGGTCTACTAATATCAACTGTATAACAAAAACAAAATAAAAAAAATCAGATCAAAATTAAAGGACTAAGAACCATCAAGAGTCTTGGTTGAAGAAACTCAATTTTATGAAAAATTCCGTGTAATATCATAGATTGTTCCAAAATTTTGGGATCACACTCTAGTTATTAGCTAATACTTAAGAGCCCTAAATAAATAAAAAACTGCATCAAAAACTCAATTGTAAAGTTATTAAGCAAATTAAAACCTTATAACAACACTGTAAGAAATGAACTAAACATCTCAATCTGCTCAGCATTCGAAATAACACCACAAAAATCTTTAAAAACAAAACTGGAATTAACAAAAACAAATGTCTTAAGCTGGATAACAGGATAATTAAGCCTTAGCAGAACCACGTGCCAAAATCTAATTCATCCTTCTAATGAGTTCATTGATGTATTCTTCCCTGTTGCCGGCATCACCACCTTCAACATAATGATTTCTTTTCTTCTTCATGCCACCCAATGGAGCTTTGAGCTTGAAAGGCCATAGGAAGTTGTTTGCCTCTCTGAAGTGAGGTCCAACAGTCAAGATCTCGTGAATTAGATCTTCAATGCAAATGATCCCATGCTTCCCAAGAACCTGCCAATGAATAGCTATGTCAGTATAAAAATAGAGAGGAAAATAGTGAAACAACAAACAGTTAAAAGCAACTATGATAGGAAAACCATGACACATAACATCAAAATTTCATTAGTCAATTAAACACATTAGACACTGTCAAGCAACCAGGACTGCCATTTAAATCATAAACAACTTGCACTTGCATTCTGACGTGTTCAAATTGGATAAAATATTAGACCAACATGAGTGTCAATCTCATTTAGGCAAGACAATGCAGATTTAACTAATGTGAGATGGAGGTGATGGAAGGAATACAAGTTAAAGACAGACCTGTTCGATGATAGAGTTGTCGGTCAAAGCAATTCTCTGTCTGTCAACCTTTCCATAGCCCCTCTTGTAGATCAATTCCCTGACACTCTTCAGATTAGGATATCTGAAATAAATTGTCATATATTAGGAACCTGAAACCGAGTAAAAATTGAACAGTAATAATCTAAACACTAGATGGTTTGAGATTTCGCATACCCATATGTAACATAAGGCTCTACCCTGTGGAGCATGTTCACAGTGGCTTTGTTAACTTTGAGAAAGACACCGTTGAAGACCTGCAGCCAAAAGAAATGGAGGTCTAAGACTACACTGTAACATCTATATAAATACTGAGGATGGAGTATTTGAAGATAAGGAGAGTTAGTTAAACAAAAAGATAAATAATAAGGCCAAGATTATTATAGAATATAAACAAAATATAAAATTGGTGAATCATCAAAATATACTCTGTTCCTTCTCACAAAAGAGAACATACAGGATTAACTTCTAAACCAATGCTGGAGACAGCACACCACATCTTATATATAGATATTACTTAACTCTCAACTCACAACAAGGATGATAACAGATGAAAATTTATCCAAATTGGCAAAGGATGATAAATTCTAGGTGAAAGTTTATCAAATATAGAAATCTAATCTAGTGTAAAATATTGAGAATTGACATATAACAAGATAACATACTTGTGAGTAGACGAAAAATGAGATCTATAAGTAAATGACTATGATCAAAGACATTATGTTAAACTATAATCAATTCAACTTGAGATACAAATTTAGTTAACACCTCCGTGTATCTACAATTTGACACACAATCCCAGACCAATTCATAAAATCAGACACACAAACAAACAAAATATTTAGACTTGAAATGGTACAGAGACTTTGAAAATAAATAATTAAAAAAAGATAACTAAAACCAATTAAGAACAAAATCAACAGTATTGCAATTCATTGAGACCAAATAAAAAAATCTGATCTTTACCTGCCTCAAACGCAAAAGCTGTAAAATCTTCCTTGATTTTGGGTCCATTGCATTGATACTGAAAGTCAAAAATATGAATGGAGTTAAATAAGTCCTTACAAAAACTTCAACACTACTAGTATTTAGTTCAGGTACTTGGATGAATTCTATTCAAATTATAGACAAATGGGCCTTTATCCAATACAAAGACCAACATTGGATAAAAATGTAATTCCCTAAACTTTAACAATTATACTTCTATACTAACTAAATACATGTTTTATTCCTGATTAGCACATACTACACTATAACAAAAATAATAGGATAAATTACCCTCTGATCCTGACAATGAACAGGAGCTTGGCTTCAGGGTCAACATAAAACCCACCCTTGAGCTTGGCTTCACGTTTCAAGCTAATCAACTCCTTTTGCTGAACACAAATTGAACAAATATTAATAAACACGCAAATAAAATAAAAAATTTAATTTCAATAAACTAACTTCATTCAAATTACAGAAATACCTGGTCATCGTATTCCTTAGCGTATTGCTTAGCTCTGCTCCAAATGAGTTTCCTGGTTTCAGATCTCTTCTTCTTCGCTGATTCATGTTCTTGCTTCTTCACCAAAGCCCATTCCTCGTTCCTTTTCTGCTTCTTCAAAACAGATTCAGGAACCACGGTTTTCACTTCCTCTTTGGCCATTCTACGTATTCACGAAATGATATCAGAAAACAAAAACAGAGAAGAAAAACAAATTCTTTAGTAATGGTTCACGAAATGAAATCGAAATACAAATAATAAATCGATGCGAAATTGAGAAATTGAGAGTTGAGATAAAGAGAAAGTACTCACTGTTCTTCTGGTTTGAATGTAGACGGCGGAGGAAGCTCTCCCAGCAATGAAATGGAGTGATTTATGAATTAGGGTTTTGTTGTTGTTATGGATTTATGTTATATAGCTCGTGGGCCTTTCGTTTTTTAATTTTTTGTTGGGCTCTCATTCATATCGATAGATATTATGTTAGCACACTCCTCTTTTACAATTCACATGTCATCTTTTGAGCATTTAAGAACTATTATGAATTAATATTGTATTTTTCAATATTGGGACTTAATTTTAGGGGTGACAAAACGGGTCGTGGCCCGCCGGGCCGCCCCGCACACCCGCCAAAAAGTGGCGGGTTGGGTTGGGATTTTAGACCTGCCGCCCACTAAAACTCGCTCCGCTAAATCCTGTCACCCGCCAAAGCCCGCCCCGCCAAAACCCGCCGCCCGCCAAAGCCCGCCACACCTATATAATAACACTATTTAAGTATTTGGAAGAGCCTATGAAAATAGTTTGTGATATGTACATAAGTTGTTATTAGATTATTATGACTAATCTACTTTCTCTTTCTTTATTGTTGGACAAGTATTTGAATTTTTCTAATGAAAAATGACAAAAGTGTGATCGAAATTTGAATTTAGATCATATAAAATACTAAATGTGATATTATATATGATAAGAGTATTATTTCACTAAAAGTTGATGTTTTAGACTAATAAAAATTATGCTTTTTAAATGTTGGTTTGATGTATTTTTATTGAAATGTAGAAAGAAGAATCTTTTAATTTATTTAAAAAAATAGAAAAAATAATTAAAAAAGAAGGCGGGCAAGCCCGCCGCCCGCCAACCCGCCACCTTGGCGGGGCGGGCTAGACTTTTATGCCCATTTCAACTTGGTGGGCATGCCCGCCCCGCTATTTTTTGGCGGGCTTTAGGCGGGGCGGGCACGGGGCGGGGCGGGCGGCCCGATTTGCCACCCCTACCTATTTCAATAGAAATGTCATTGCAATTATGAATTATTATTTGTTTTGGGTATGAGATCACCATTGTGTCCTTTAGAAAAGGTGTCTTGTTGGATCGCGGTATATGGATGTTGTTTATAAATTATATTCTTAGCATGAATTTCCAATAAATATGGTACTATTTTGGCTAACTCGTAACAGTTATCCTCTCGGCCAAGTTTGAGGAACATTGTTCGAACTTAGAGTTTTCACATGTGACACCATTGTTTTTATTGACCTAGGTTTGCACCAGTGCGACTACGATGTATTGTCTATTTTGGGTGTGAGAACCCTCACGACTCTTAGCCTTGATTCTTAAGCAATGCAATAATCCACCAGGATCTCTTTATTTTACTTAAGATTCCAATTTTAGCACAACACATGAATCAGTTGGGCTCTCCTGGCACTTACTTAAGAATCCATATGGAACACGAAATAGAAATTCATCAGGCTCTCCTTACTTTTACTTAACACTTTTAAAGGAGCACAATATATTAGTCATTGTTTTACTATATTTTATCAATGTTTTAACATTAGATTTATGTTTTGTTAGTGTTTTTTCATATCAAATTTATATGGTTTTATAGACTTTATATGTTGTATGAGGATTCCAATGTTTAAAAATATTCCATGAGGCATATGATCTTTTGGAAAAGGTTTTACTTTGGTTGCAAGATTCAAAAACAAT
The DNA here is from genome assembly GCA_963966055.1 of Lathyrus aphaca. Taxonomy (NCBI): domain Eukaryota; kingdom Viridiplantae; phylum Streptophyta; class Magnoliopsida; order Fabales; family Fabaceae; genus Lathyrus; species Lathyrus aphaca. Next base: position 141,912,698 of record OZ014519.1, read on the forward strand.
AAGGAAAGATAAAAAAAGGACGATGAGTTCTACCCATATGTGTCTGTAGATGTGTCCAAACCCCTAGACATGCCAAAGTGAAGATCTACTCGTGAAATGTGTTTCCACATGCATCTGGCTTGACAACCCAGACGTGTCCAACAGGAAGGAGGGCATAGAAATGTGTCTTCAGACGTGTATGCAAGGTATTCAGGAAACATCTATATCTAGAAAATTTCATCTTGAAACGCATATGGATGGTACAACGCTCCAAATGCATCTTCAGACGAATATGAAATACTTAGTGTCTCTGGGGCGAGATATGGGTTGTGCCTCTTAGACGTGATTTATTGGATATATTAGGCGTGATTTATTAGGCATAATTTATTGGATATAATCTCGCCCGAGGAAACACTAAGTCCCTCGTTTAACACCCTAAACCCCAACACATAATTTATAAAACATGAATAATAAAAGAATATTAAGGGTGTCATATTTCTCAGCATAACACTTCAAATTATCTCATAATTAGAAAATTAACTCCATTTAATCATAAAATATTCCCCGGATCAGTGTTACATTATCAGAGCGACACACGAAAAATTAAACAGTCAATAAGATACGACGACGACAAAACAAAAAATAAATGCATTGAAGAGGCCAATTATGTCAATCCCCAAAATAGTTATTGTTCACCAGTCTCTACTTAAAAATCTGCATAACAGGCATAAAGAACAACACAAAAACAAACACAAAAGGGGTGAGAAATACATTTCATACATTATCGGTGTATAAACAACAACAATAATATACTATTACAATTAAATTAATCATACAAATTCAACAACGATATAATTAATCAACAAATGCAACTATGTATGAAATGTATTAATCTCATCTACTTCCATGTATGTGGGACCAATATCTTGGATTCATATGTGTGTTATTGAATCTTCCAGCTCGTTATTAGACTGAAGTCCTAACTCGTCACTAGATCGAAGTTCTAGTGTCACTAGACTGAAATCCTAACTCGCCACTAGATCAAATTCCTACATATCTCCAATATACATTATGCATGAATGTTACATAAATATATGTAATATTCGTCTCAACCTCAAACTTTAATACTTTTCACTGGTTCATCTCGAACCTAAAACACAACATAAAACATCGCCAACGCAAGGCCACATCAATGGTTCTATTGAACCGAAACATCTCAGCATAAACTTAACATTTTTCCTCTTCACGAGGCATTCATAATAGAGTTAACACAATAATAATAAGGCTAAATTATAGTTTTTGTCCCCTTGTTTTATCAAACTCACAGGTTTAGTCCCCATATTTTCTTTTTAAACAGTTTTGGTCCTCCATCCAAATTTTGACCCATTGTTCACGTACTGTTCATGTACTGTTCATGTACGGGTCATATACTGTTCATGAACAGTACATGAACAATCAACATTGTTTTGGACCAAAATTGAGATGGGGGACCGAAACTGTTTAAAAAGAAAATAGGGGGACTAAAACCGTGAATTTGGTAAAACGGGTGGACCAAAACTGTAATTTAGCCTAATAATAAATATATAATTCTTCATCAATATTCATTAAATAACATCAAACAACCATCGAAAATAGAACTCATGTTTAACTCTAACAACTTTTATTCATGGTTTAAGGGTTACATTCATATCCTTTAAGATCTCAAGAACAATCTCATTTTAACTCAATTACTTATCAAACTCAAATCTAAACATATTATCATACCCCAATTTTGACCCTGAATTGTTAAATAAAACATTTGCATCATCTGCATAGCATATCATGTTTTTCATCATGCATAACGTCCAAAATATCAACCAGAATAATTTCTCGAATTTACAGACAGACTGATCAAACTAATTTTCAATTATAGCAAAAAAATCAGTGAACGAAAAAATGTCAAATTTAAATTTGCAAATGTTAGTAACATTAATATGCGGTTCACGTGGTTTAATGTGACGTGTTAAATGTATTTTTACGACTATTTTTCGGTCACGTGTTGATCTGTTTGGGTAGTTTAAACGGTCATAATTTTATTTCAAAATTCGATCAAACGTTATATTTTTCATAGTCGTTTATTTCGCGCTGATTATTTTGATGTATTCGTTTTATTTTATTTTAACACTTTAACGCCCGACTTTTATTTTTTTGAGTCCATTTACTTTTACATTGTGTCTAGAATAAATAAATAAAATTATTAATTTTTATTTTTTGTTTTAATTATTTTAATTGTTAAACTTTATTTAGTTTTAAATTAATAATTTATTTGGATTTCAAAATAAACATTTAGGTCCATTATCTTTAATCTTAATTTGGTCCTTATATATATATTTACTATTGGTGCTGCCAGAAAGGACGAAGAAAAAATAGACAGAGGAACAACAACGGCGTCTTTATCTTGTTATACAGGTGTTGTATTGATTCTAATGGCATATAGATATTTTATGTTTTATTAGTAACATACGATTTTCTCATGACATTTTTTTTTAAAAAGCCAAAGTAGATTAAGGCACCAGAGGTGCTAGGAGGAAAAAACAAGTACAACCAATATTACAATTTCCACACCATTAAACAACCACCAACGCACTGAACAGAAACTAACTAACACCAGTAAAACCAAAAGCAGTACAGGGGAGAACACCAGAAAATGATCCACTACAAAAAAGACTAATTGCCAATACCAGAACATGGTAAAAACACCAGAACAATAACCACACCACATAACTAAATTGCTAATACTGCAGAAAAACACCTGAGGGATCGAGAAACAAAAACTGGCAGAGCTCCAATACCACCTAACAAAAAAAGCGACTTTGTGGAAATACAACAGCACATGATCCGCAGAAGGAAAACACGCAATCCTCACCCAACTGAACGCACAACGACTCTCGCGCAAGGCAAAATCTAATGGAGTTCAAAAAAGCCTCTACAAAGTTCAAACCAACTATCATGTCGTCTGTACTTCGCACCAGCAGAAGTCAGGCATGCACCCCTATGCAAGCCAACATGTTTGATATCCACATCGCTAAGTCATCTTCAATCAACCTTCCTTTTAAATTTATCCAGCTCCATGCTGATACTTTCGTTTGGTCCGGGATTTTTTCAATGAGTAGCTCCTTACAGCGGAATATGAAAGAATTTTTGCTATTCCAAATTGAAATTCTGTGATCAGGTATGAGATGTCCTAAGAGATGTCCCAACACTTAATAGGACATTTGACAGATTTAACCAAAACTTAAACAGCAAGAAAAGTAAACAACACAGAAGTTTGTTAACCCAGTTCAGTGTATAACCACACCTACATCTGGAGGCTACCAAGCCAGGAGGAAATCCACTATTAGTAATATTAATTCTAGACTTAAACCACCCTGTTTAATCTATCACTTAATACTTACCCAATGCAATTTCTACCTAAGACTCACTTAGATAAGAGTACCCTACTCACTCCCCCTCAATCACACAGTGATCAAGTTTACAAGTTTACAGAAATTGAAGACATCCTTCAAACAATACAGCTTGATCTTACTTCACAGTTTCAATCAAGTCACAAATGCACTTTAGCTTAAAAGCTCATAAAGTGGTACAATAAAAATAACCTGCTATTAAAACTCTAGACACCCTATTTGGTCTTCTGAAATTCGTTCTCAATTCTATGAGTTTCTGTTGTTTAAATAGGTATCTGAATTTTGGGCTTTCTGTAGAATGATCCAGCCCTAATGTGCAGCAACTGTCACCTTGAATTTAGGGTTTGTTACCTCCTATATTCTAGGTGATTTAGGTCTTCTGTTTTAATCTGAATCTTCAATATAAAACACCCTACAGATGCGCCTTGTTCTGTTTTTATCCATCATTAATTAATTCCAGATACTTCTCCTTAAATATCTCTGATCAGTTAATCATTAATTAATTCTGGTAGCAGGTCTGAGATGTCTCAACATCTGTTGGGACATCCTGAAAAACTGAACTTAATTTATTCACACAATGTCCCAACATCTGATGAGACATCCTGAAATAAATTCACATACTCTGTTTGATAATGTCCCAACATCTGATAGGACATTCTGAACTGAATTTAACATTTCTTGTTTGGTCAAAAATTCTGCCAATTCTTAAACATCTACAAACTCCCCCTTTGGCTAATTTTTGGCTAACATCTTTTCTGGTTTTCAGAGTGCAGCAGAAGTTCTTTTTATCAGAGTATAGCATTACTTTTCTGTTGATTCTTATTTGAGATTACTCCCCCTCAAACAAATATGTGTTCAGTCTTTATCCAGTCTTGTTTCAACAGAAAAACTTATTCAGTTCAGAAGCAAACAAACAGAATTTATCATTCATTTAAACAGCAATTACATTTGATGTTGTTCTCCCCCTTGGTAGACACAAAATTAGGGTCCAAAGACACTATTACTGTCATTACATTGCTGCCATTACATTTGCCTCACATACATTGATCACTCAGATTCATCACTCTCAGTTGCTTCCTCCACTTCAGTGTCTTCATCCTTATCAGCTTCACTTTCTTCATCAGCCTCACTGTCTTCACCAGCTTCACTGTCTTCATCAGATGCAACATTCTGAGCTTCTTCACTTTCCAATCTTTTAATTATTTCTTCAAGCTTCTGCTTTCTAGCTTCAAGCTCTTTGCAGGTGCTTTTGAGTTCAGCAATTAAGGCCTTCTTGGAGATTGGATTCTTAGCAGAGGAGGGACCAGCAGATGTCCCAGCAGGTGCTTCAACATCTGCAGCATGGTGACTGAGAAATAATTTGTAGTGAAAAGCCAGGGGGCTCTCTCTCTTGCAGACTGTGTCCTTCTCATTTAAAATTCCAGGGTATTGACTTAGAACAATACCACACAGCAATGATGGAAAAGCTATTGGCAGCTTTGTTGCAGTAGAGATGGCATGCTTCATAGTCTGATAAAAAATATATGCTCCATAATCCATCTTGGTTTGAGTTCCCACAGCATAGATGAATCTGGCCAGACCAGTTGAGATTGATGAAGTGTGGTTGGTAGGCACCCAATTAGCAGTTCCAATCCTGTTAAGCATGGCATACTTTCTGGTAAGCATGCTCACAGAGAGCTTTCCCTTCACAGGCCAAGCCTTGACCTGGTTTGCAGTGATCACCTTACAGATTTGATTATCTGTCTTGCCTAGCTCATTGGGTCCATCTGTGTCCCTTCCTAGATACTGATTAATGATTTGGGGAGAGAACTCAACACACTTACCTCTCACAAATACCTTTCTGAATTCTGAGGACTTACCATTTGAGCAATCCTCCTGAAGATTCACAATGAACTCTTTGACAAGAAGTTCATAGCAGGGAGAGAACTCTGAGACTGTCTTGAATAGTCCTGCATCAGAGATGAGGTCTATCAGTTCTGTGCACTCAAGTGCATTGCTGCTTAGTTCTCTTTCCAGGGCAACCCTTCTTTGGTACACATACTTCCATCTGTTGACACTAGAGACAAGATGGAATGATATGTTGTCCAAGGGAGCTTCTGGAACAGCAGTTGAAGCTCTTGCTGGTGTTGGTCTTTTCTTGGGAGGAGATGTTGGGACATCTGATCCAACATCTGAATCTGATGGTGTTGCAGCTTTTCTCTTCTGGGTTTGAACTTTGCTCCATGGTTTTGCTGGACCAAAGGTGGCTTTAGCCTTGCCTTTCTTTGGACTAGCCTTCTTCTTCTCAGGAATGACAGGTTCAACTTGCATCTTTCCTTTCCTGGACCTGAGTCTTTTAGCAATGCTGGGTTTCACAGATGCTATGATCTCTGCATCAGAGTCCTGCTCCAGATTGACCACTGGAGGAGATTGAGCAGTCTCCTCTTCAGCTTGTTGATCAGCAGGGATTTGATCTTCATTTGAGTCTTTAGCCTGTTCTTCAGAGACCTCTTCATCATTTTCATTTGAGGCTTTGTCCTCAGTTTGTTCCAGATCAACATCAGATGAGTTCTTTTTCTTATCTTCAGATGTTCCAACATCTGTTGGGACATCTTGTTCTGCAGCAGTGTCCTCTGTATCTTGATCTGGTTCTTCTTGAGGTGCAGGAATGGTGTTCAAAGGAACAGAGATCCCTCTCACCACTCTTTGTTCAGAGAAAACTTGATTGACAATCTCCTTGATGGAATCATCAACATATTTGGAGTATTTTGTAGACATGTTAGCAGGAGAGGGAATGCCTTTAGCTTTGCTTCTGATTTGATCTTTACATCTCTTTGGTGTTCTTGCCTTTTTAGTGTGAGAGGCGCTTCCCTTGAGCTCGTCCAATGGTGTTGATGGCATTGGCACAACAGAGATTGGAGTGGCATGAACCACGTCTTCCTTGTTGAGAATTTCCTCAGCTGTTTTAGGGTTTTGAGACATTGTTGAGGAAGATGAATGAACAGCTTTAGGGTTTATGATTTCTGAAGGATTGAGAGTTAATGTGATTTGCTTGTGATGGTATGATGAGAATCTTGATAGCTTCTTATAAGTAGTTACTAAATAAGTAGCCGTTACAGTCCAAATGATTAAGAATGGAATTCCCAAGGATCTTGTCCAGACTAGCTTTGCCATCTGGAACTTATGCCATGCAATGTCATATGACATGTTGGCACATCTCATTAACTGCTAAATATCACATAAACAGATTCCAAGTTTGCCCCTTAAATTCTCAAATTGTGTAGCATCCAATGCTTTGGTAAAGATATCAGCTAATTGCAGATCTGTAGCAACATGCTCCAATGAAATCACCTTCTCTTCTACAAGATCTCTGATGAAATGATGTCTGATATCAATATGCTTTGTCCTGCTATGTTGAATAGGATTCTTTGATATGTTGATTGCACTTAAGTTGTCACAGTACAATGTCATGACATCCTGTGGGACATTGTACTCAGTGAGCATCTGCTTCATCCAAACCAACTGAGAACAACTGCTACCTGCTGCTATGTACTCAGCTTCAGCTGTAGATAAGGATACACAATTCTGTTTCTTACTAAACCAAGAAATCAGATTGTTTCCTAGAAAGAAGCATCCTCCTGAAGTGCTTTTTCTGTCATCAGCACTTCCTGCCCAATCAGCATCACAGAAGCCAGTGAGAATTGGTTTGCACCCATGAAAGTACATTATGCCATAGTCACTAGTACCATTAACATATTTAAGGATTCTCTTGACTTGATTGAGATGACTGACTTTTGGATCAGCTTGATATCTTGCACAAACTCCTACTGCAAAAGCAATGTCTGGTCTGCTAGCAGTCAAGTATAGCAAGCTTCCAATCATGCTTCTGTATAAACTTTGATCTACATTCTCACCCTTTTCATCTTTAGTCAGCTTTAAATGTGTGGGGGCAGGAGTTCTCTTGTGAGCAGCATTTTCCATACCAAATTTCTTCACTATGTTCTTGGAGTACTTACTTTGGGAAATAAACATTGAGTCTTCCATTTGCTTTACTTGCAGACCCAGAAAATAGGTTAATTCACCTACTAGACTCATCTCAAATTCAGATTCCATCTGCTTGACAAAATGTTTGACCATCTTATCAGACATCCCACCAAATACAATGTCATCAACATATATTTGTGCAATCATGACATTTCCTTCTTCATCTTTAACAAACAGGGTTTTATCAATCCCACCTTTTCTGTATCCTTGCTTGATAAGATATGTGGTCAATCTTTCATACCATGCCCTTGGAGCTTGCTTCAATCCATAAAGTGCTTTCTTTAATTTGTATACATGATTTGGACAGCTTGGATCAACAAATCCTTTAGGCTGTTCTACATATACCTCTTCATTAAGATAACCATTAAGAAAGGCACTTTTCACATCCATTTGAAATAGCTTGAACTTTAAGATACAAGCAATTCCCAACAGTAGTCTTATTGATTCAAGCCTTGCTACTGGTGCAAAGGTTTCATCAAAGTCTACCCCTTCAATTTGAGTGTATCCTTGAGCCACAAGTCTAGCTTTGTTCTTTGTAACAATTCCTTGTTCATTTGACTTGTTCTTATACACCCATTTTGTACCAATCACATTTATGTCATCAGGTCTAGGTACAAGATTCCACACTTCATTCCTTGTGAATTGACCTAATTCCTCTTGCATAGCACAAATCCAGTATTCATCAGTGAGAGCTTCCTTGACATTTTTAGGTTCTATTTTGGAAACAAAACAAGAACCTGACATCACTTCTCTTGATCTAGTGCTTACACCTCTGTTGGGATCACCAATTATTAAGTCTTTGGGATGATCCTTCTGTATTCTGATGGAGGGAGGTTTGCTTGAATCTTCTGACCTTGTATCATTTTGAGTGAAGTTATATTGATCATTCTTTTCTTCAGCTTCAATCTTGATATCAGCAGATGTTCCAACATCTTCTGGGACATCTGTAGAAGCATCATCAATTATCACATTTATGGACTCCATGATAACCTTTGTTCTGTAATTAAATACTCTATATGCTCTGCTGTTTATAGAGTATCCAAGGAAAATCCCTTCATCACTTTTAGGATCCATTTTTCTCCTTTGCTCCCTATCTGCCAGAATATAGCATTTACTTCCAAACACATGAAAGTACTTCACAGTGGGTTTTCTGCCCTTCCAGACTTCATATATTGTGGACAAGGTTCCTTTTCTCAAGGTAACTCTGTTATGGATGTAGCAGGCAGTGTTCATAGCTTCAGCCCAGAAATACAGAGGTAACTTTTTAGCATGAATCATAGCTCTTGCTGATTCTTGAATAGTTCTATTCTTTCTTTCAACAATCCCATTCTGTTGAGGAGTGATAGGAGAAGAATATTCATGATTGATTCCTTCTGAAGAGCAGAAATCTAAGAACTTTTGATTCTCAAATTCTTTTCCATGATCACTTCTTATTCTGATCACACAGCTGGATTTTTCTCTTTGCAATCTTTGACATAATTCTTTGAATACATCAAATACATCTGACTTCTCTTTGATGAAGTTTATCCATGTATATCTTGAAAAATCATCAACTACAACATAGGCATACCTCTTACCACCAAGACTTTCAACCTGCATAGGTCCCATAAGATCCATATGTAGAAGTTCCAAAACTTTGGAAGTTGTCAGATGTTGGAGCTTTGGATAGGACATCTTGGTTTGCTTGCCTATTTGACATTCACCACATATTTTGCCATCATCAATCTTTAGTTTAGGAATACCTCTTACAGCATCCATAGATATGATCTTCTTTATGCCTCTGAAATGAAGATGACCTAGTCTTTGATGCCACAGTTTCACTTCTTCTTCTTTAGCTAGAGAGCAGGTTGAAGTGAGACTGAGATTTTGGGATTCCCACATGTAACAGTTGTCTTTAGATCTGGCTCCTTTCATGACAACCTCTTGTTCTTTGTTAGTCACTATGCATTCAGATTTGGTAAAGTTTACACTGTATCCTTGATCACATAGTTGACTTATGCTGATCAGGTTAGCAGTTAAACCTTTAACTAGCAGCACATCATCTAGTCTTGGAACATCTTGACAATCCAAGGTTCCAACTCCCTTGATTTCTCCTTTAGCTCCATCTCCAAAGGTAACATACCTGGATGAATGTGATTTCAAGTTTACTAGCAGATTTTTCAATCCAGTCATGTGTCTTGAGCATCCACTGTCAAAGTACCAGTCTTCTTTAGCTGATACTCTCAGAGATGTATGTGCTATGAATGCAGTACTTTTCTTTGACCAGATGGGCTGAGATTTCTTTTGATACATCTGCTCTGTGTGTTGTTCAGCTGATCTCCAAGCTTGATTGTTGATCTTGTTCTTGGGTATGTAGCTTTGATCAGTCTGAATGTCAGCTTTTGGTCTCCAAACCTTCTTGATGACCTCTGTCTTCTGCATAGGAAGTTGCTGATTTCTTTGAGGTCTATGCAGCACTTTCTTGGTACCTTCTACTTTCTGCTTGGAAGGTTGCTGATACATCTGATTTGGATATCCATGTAGCTTATAACAGTGAGGTTTGATATGCCCAAATCTTCCACAGTGATGGCATCTCCATCTTTGATACTTCTTCTTCATTTTGTTCTTTCCAGAATGTTGAGACATCTGTTGGAACATTATGTTTGTCTTTGTGTTCTGATGTTGGAGCATCTGTTGGGACATCTTGTTTGACTGTGTAGTTTTTGAAGTAGTTTTGCTAGAGCTGGCTTCATCTCTGTTATATCCCAGTCCACTTTTGTCCCCTGAATGTTTATTATTACTGAGAATAACATCCAGTGTGTTTGAGCTGCTGTTCAACATTCTAACAGATTTGGACATATGTTCCAACTTAGAGTTGAGAAGGCTTACTTCACTTTTTAAGGTGTCAATGATCTCCTGATCATTTGCTTTGTCATCTTCTAATGCCTTATTCTGCTTCTTCAGCTTTATAACTTCACTGCATATTTCAGAGCTTCTTTTGTATAGATCTTTGAAAGCTTGCTCAAGTTCTTCATAAGTAAGTTCTTCACAACTGGAATCACTATCATATTCACACAGTCCAGCTAAAGCAGTAATATGCTTAGCTGATTCTTCTTCTGACTCTCCTGAGTCTTCATCAGACCAGGTCACAGAGAGTCCTTTCTTTTGCCTCTTTAAGTAGGTAGGACATTCAAACTTGATGTGTCCATATCCTTCACATTCATGGCATTTGACTCCTTTATCTTGACTGATCTTTTCAGCATATTTTAACCTTTTGTTAGCATCATAAGGTCTTCTGTTCTCAGAGTTTGGGTTTCTTCCACTAGGTTTGGATTTGCCTTCCATTCCTCTGAGAATCTGTTTGAATTGTCTTCCAATCAAGGCAAGGTTTTCTGATAAGCTTTTATCATTTGCTGGTTCATCATCTTCTTCTTCATCTGTATTTGACACCAAGGCTATGCTTTTGTTCTTTTTGGCATTTGTGTCATTCATTCCCATCTCAAAAGTTTGAAGTGAACCAATGAGTTCTTCAACTTTCATGGAGCATATGTCTTGAGCTTCTTCTATTGCAGTGACTTTCATGTCAAATCTTTTTGGCAAAGATCTGAGAATCTTCCTTACAAGCTTTTCATCAGTCATCTTTTCTCCCAAAGCTCCAGAAGTATTGGCTATATCCAAGATGTTCATATAGAACTCATGAATAGATTCATCTTCCTTCATTCTCAAATTTTCAAACTTGGTGGTGAGAAGTTGAAGTCTTGACATTTTTACTTTTGATGTTCCCTCATGAGTTGTTTTGAGAGTATCCCAAACATCTTTGGCCAGCTCACAATGATGCACAAGTCTGAAAATGTTCCTATCAATGCCATTGAATAAAGCATTTAAGGCTTTTGAGTTGCCTAGTGCTGAATCTTCTTCCTCCTTACTCCATTCTTCTTCAGGTTTCAGCACTTTAGATCCATCTTTGGTGTCTTGGATAGGATGGTCCCATCCAACATTGACTGCTCTCCATGCCCTGTTGTCAAGAGACCTTAAGAATGCAATCATTCTTGGCTTCCAGTAGTCATAATTAGATCCATCCAGAATAGGTGGTCTATTTACTGACCCTAAGTCCCTGTCCATGTTACAGAATTTGTATTCCCTAGATCTCACCCAGTATAAACAGGCAGGGTGCCTGCTCTGATGCCAATTGAAATTCTGTGATCAGGTATGAGATGTCCTAAGAGATGTCCCAACACTTAATAGGACATTTGACAGATTTAACCAAAACTTAAACAGCAAGAAAAGTAAACAACACAGAAGTTTGTTAACCCAGTTCAGTGTATAACCACACCTACATCTGGAGGCTACCAAGCCAGGAGGAAATCCACTATTAGTAATATTAATTCTAGACTTAAACCACCCTGTTTAATCTATCACTTAATACTTACCCAATGCAATTTCTACCTAAGACTCACTTAGATAAGAGTACCCTACTCACTCCCCCTCAATCACACAGTGATCAAGTTTACAAGTTTACAGAAATTGAAGACATCCTTCAAACAATACAGCTTGATCTTACTTCACAGTTTCAATCAAGTCACAAATGCACTTTAGCTTAAAAGCTCATAAAGTGGTACAATAAAAATAACCTGCTATTAAAACTCTAGACACCCTATTTGGTCTTCTGAAATTCGTTCTCAATTCTATGAGTTTCTGTTGTTTAAATAGGTATCTGAATTTTGGGCTTTCTGTAGAATGATCCAGCCCTAATGTGCAGCAACTGTCACCTTGAATTTAGGGTTTGTTACCTCCTATATTCTAGGTGATTTAGGTCTTCTGTTTTAATCTGAATCTTCAATATAAAACACCCTACAGATGCGCCTTGTTCTGTTTTTATCCATCATTAATTAATTCCAGATACTTCTCCTTAAATATCTCTGATCAGTTAATCATTAATTAATTCTGGTAGCAGGTCTGAGATGTCTCAACATCTGTTGGGACATCCTGAAAAACTGAACTTAATTTATTCACACAATGTCCCAACATCTGATGAGACATCCTGAAATAAATTCACATACTCTGTTTGATAATGTCCCAACATCTGATAGGACATTCTGAACTGAATTTAACATTTCTTGTTTGGTCAAAAATTCTGCCAATTCTTAAACATCTACACAAATGTTCCAAATGCTAGCACACCAGATGATTCACAGCAGCACAGTCTTGGAATTCCCGACCCCCAGTAGGTTTTCGAATTAATCCAAATTTTACCATCCATTATTATGGAGCGCCGTTTTCACTCTCAGCCAATTGCAAAGCTCTTTCCAAACACCCATAAAAGTATGACACTCAAAGAAAATATGTGAAACTGATTCCTCACAATCACACCCTTCACTACATAAGCTTTGGTATCTAGATAAGACTCCCCTCTTAACTAAGTTAACCTTACTCGGTATTCTATTTTGGAGAGTTCTCCATAGCAAGCACGACACTTTGTTCGGTAAAGCATTATTCCACAATTTTGACCAATTGGGCGAGGAAGGAGTTTCACGAGCCATTAGTCTCTTAGACTCCTTTCTAACCGAATAAAGCTCGGGGTTTGAAGATCTATATGATCCTAATTGATCAACCACTTGCCACCAGAAAGATGAGTTTCCTGGTTCACTACAATTATGGTATATTAGTTTATCACGTTTTATTATGTTTGCATAGAAAAATCATGTGATACCGAGTCATTTAAAAAAAACATTTTACATTTTGTCTTTTATTTTTTTTATTTATAATATGTATATAATTTATGTAATAAATAATATAATATAATATATAACTTTTTGTTAAATATTTTTCTTATGATTTAATATTGTTGTTCAGATCGTGTCAATACGTTGTTTGCACATTTGTGTGTATGAGGCGTGACACTTGTGTTGGTCTGATCCAATTGTGATTATCGCAAATTTACGTTAGCAATGTCGTTGTTTTTTTATTCATTTTATTCTATTATTTTATTTTTGATAAATTTAGATCTGCACGGCTTTGATCCTATTGCGATGATCACGTTGAGTGTATCAAGTTAGTGGTGTATTTTTATCGGTTTATGTGCGATGTTCTATTTTTATTGATGTATTTTGATCTGCACGCGTCTGACGGTTTAGCATGGTGACAATCCATCTTTAGTGTTGACCGATTCGCATTTTCGATTTGTAATTTGCGATTTGATTTAATTTTATTACCTTGTTTCTTGATTCGATTTGCAATGACCGTTTACGCGGTAACGATTGGCCCTTTTTTAATTTGTGTTAACTTTCAACGATCCAATGTCGATTTTTTAGATCTGATTTAATTTCTTGTGTTAGCCTTTGCACGTCTTCGCATATGTGACTTCGATTCGCGTTTTTGCATCATGATTTTAATCCGTGCATTTTTCTTTTGCTTTATTTATATTTTCGATTCATTTGTTATGAGTGTAATGTAAATACATTGTATATTCTTATATTTTGTACTTTTATTATTGTTGAATATTCGGATCTTGCGGCGTTTGACTTGCACCATTTGCTTGAGTTCATTTGAATTCGCACCCTTGCGGTCTAATTCGCACCCTTCGTGTTACTTTTCTAATCCCCATTGTAAAATGTACCCCACTCCCATGACATGTATTGATTTTTACCGCTTTCTCTTATTTTCTTTACGTTTAGGTAGTTTTTCTTTTAATTCAAAAAATAAACTCAATCAGTGTTTCAAAAAAATAAAAAATAATAAAAATAAAATAATAAAAATAAGATCCTTGGTCCAACGCCAAGTATAACTGCATATACATTTCATCCATGCACACACGTAAGTCGATCGTTCTACGATCGCCATCAGCATTACCTTTACACTTCACATTTCCTCCACTTTTCAACTTGAATAAGTTAACGCATCGCGCTTATTTGACACCCCGCATACTTGATCCACATATCAAGCTATAGCCCATTTCATCAAGCCTTTATTTTACTTTGTTCTTTCTATTTTTTTGAAGTAGCAACATTTCCCTAGTCTTAGGAGTTTGCGCCTTTTTATTTTCATTTTAGGCTTTTATCATTTCAATCCAAGGGAAAGAACTCCTTCAATTGACTCAATGTCATAGGTAGTTTAGCAATCCATAGTTCCCAGTTGACCTTAGCCACTAGGTTTTTTTATTTCACAACTCTTTATGACTTTGTTGAGTCACGTGAGTGTTTGCCATAACACTTACTTCCCCCTTCGAACCTTGATCACAAACAAGTGTTCGTTCACCCTTAGAAGTACTTTAGGTTCGTGCAAGCAATAAATAACAAAACCACAAATATTAACAAGAAGTTCCTGTAGGATATTACGAATGTTTATGATGTTACATCTTCCTTGGGTATAACCACCCCCCGAACCTTAGATTCTCCACAATTATGTTTTTTTTTTTTTTTTATCTTTTTACCTTTCCTTTTGGATAAATCTAAGTTCGATGGTGAACATTTAATAATTGCGATTCAAGTTAAATCAATAGTTTGACATCCGATTCTCACTGCGACATATATTTATAGCTTAAATCTCAATTATTTATAAATATATATTCAAAATCCTTAAATTACTATAGGCTCCAAAATTATTGTGTTTCTAAACCTTATCTTTTGATTCTTTAAGTTTACATTTTACTTAAGTTTGAAATAGTGTTTTGATATGATACTAAGGGTTTAAACAACTCAATTTGCAACACTTAATAGCTTAATCTGAACATAAGTAAAACTCTAAATACACTAAACACGAAAACAACTTGAAACTTGTAAAATTAGACCGTGAAACCCATTGTCGTCGACCATCCGACCAACCCACGGTGACCACCTCCGTCACCGATGACTTATGGAGAAACGCCATAGAATTTCGGCGACCCGTCGTCACTAGCCTCCGGCAACCTGTCGCTGATTTTGGAAATTATTTGAATATTTTTGCTACAGTAATTTATTTTTTATTTTTGTGGTAAGGAAGCAAATAATATAGAAATAAATACTAAATATATAATATATACATTTTAACATATAAACTAAATTATTTTAACATATAAAGTAAATTATTTTAACATTAGAATTTTTTTAGTATTTATTTACTAATACATTATAATTTATTTATTAAATTTAATTTAATTCTAATAATTTCTAATAATAATTATTTATTTGAATATTTTTGCTACAGTAATTTATTTTTTATTTTTGTGGTAAGGAAGCAAATAATATAGAAATAAATATTAAATAAATAATATATACATTTTAACATATAAACTAAATTATTTTAACATTAGAATTTTTTTAGTATTTATTTACTAATAAATTAGAATTTATTTATTCAATTTAATTTAATTCTAATAATTTCTAATAATAATTTATTTATTTGAATATTTTTGCTACAATAGTTTATTTTTTAATTTTGTGGTAAGGAAGCAAATAATATATAAATAAATACTAAACATATAATATATACATTTTAAAAGTAAATCATAATAGAAAAAATGATTTGGCTTAGTGGTAAGGAAGCGAATAATATAAAACTTTATAAAAAATAAAAAGAATTTCTTTAAAATATTTAAAATTAATCAAATAGAAATATGTTTTTTGTTATTTTTGTGAAAATAATATTTTGAATGTATGAATGAATTATGTGCAAAAAATTATTCAAAAATGATTTATTTTGAGTTTTTAAATAGTTAATTGAAAAATAATATAAAAAAATATTAAAATTAAATAATTCTATTCAGTTACCCTTATATATTTATGTTTGTAACTAAATTAATGGATGTATCACCATCTCAGTAGTTAATGCGTTTGTACGATGCATTTCTCTACCTCAAGGGCATGGGTTTGACCCTCTTTTGCCATTTTGTAATTTTTGATGTTTTTTTGCGCTTTTTGAAACAACCCTAAGACATCGCTTCTCATAAAAGTGTTTTCTAAGGTAGACCTTAAGAAAGAGCTTTATAAAAAACGCTCTCTAAGATCAATTAAAAATTAAAATATTTAAACTTTCAAAAAACCTAAATTCTTTTAACATATAAACTAAATTATTTTAACATTAAAATTTATTTAGTTTTTATTTACTAATACATTAGAATTTATTTATTCAATTTAATTTAATTCTAATAATTTCTAATAATAATTTATTTATTTGAATATTTTTGCTACAGTAATTTATTTTTTATTTTTGAGGTAAGGAAGCAAATAATATAGAAATAAATACTAAATATTTTATTTATTCATAAATACCAAATATATAATATATACATTTTAACATATAAACTAAATTATTTTAACATTAGAATTTTCTTAGTATTTATTTACTAATACATTAGAATTTACTTATTCAATTTAATTTAATTCTAATAATTTCTAATAATAATTTATTTAGAATATTTTCGCTACAGTAATTTATTTTTTATTTTTGTGGTAAGGAAGCAAATAACATAGAAATAAATACTAAACATATAATATATACATTTTAAAAGTAAATCATAATAGAAAAAATGATTTGTCTTAGTGGTAAGGAAGCAAATAATATAAAACTTTATTAAAAATAAAAATAATTTCTTTAAAATATTTAAAATTAAGCAAATAATAATACTTTTTTATTATTTTTGTGAAAATAATATTTTGAGTGTTTAAATAATTAATTGAAAAAATATATAAAAAAATATTAAAAATAAAATAATTCTTTTTAGTTATATATATATATATATATATATATATATATATATATATATATATATATATATATATGTGTGTGTGTGTGTGTGTGTGTGTGTGTGTGTGTGTGAGTGTGTGTGTGTGTGTGTGTGTGTGTGTGTGTGTGAGTGTGTGTGTGTGTGTGTGTGTGTGTGTGTGTTGTAACTAAATTAACGGATGTATCACCACCATAGTAGTTAATGTGCTTGTACAATGTTTTTCCCTACTTCAAGAGTGTGGGTTTGACACCCCCCCAACACACGCACACCTTTTGCCATTTTTTTATTTTTGATGTTTTTAAAAAAAAAATCAGAAACAACCTAAGACAACGCTATCTATGGAAAAAGCGCTCTTATAGGTAGACCTAAGAAAGCACTTTAGAAAAAGTGCTCTCAAAGCGCTTTCTAAGGTCAATTATGGATGTTTAAAGTATAATGGTTTGTTAGTGTAATTGTTGATGTTGTTAGTTAAAGTTGTGGATGTTTAAAGTTATGATGGACCAAACGTGTTTGGCATGGATGATTAATATCAAGTTTTGTTTGTCTGTGATGGTGATGGAATTATTTTCTGTTGAAAGTTAATATACTCTAAATTTCACAAATTACGATATTGTTTTAATGAAATTTAATATCAGGTTATAGACTACTAGATAAGGTTTATAAATGAAATGATATTGCTTTATGATATTGTTTGTCTGTGATGGTGATGGTTTGTAAACTAATTTTGTGGTTTAGGTTATAAACAAATTATGATATTGTTTGTCTGTGATAAGGTTTATAAGTTGATTTTGTGGTTAGTTAGAATCATGATATTGGATTGTAAATTATGATATATGTTTATAAACTGATTTTGTGGTTAGTTAGAATCATGATATTGGTTTAGGTTATAAACAAATTATGATATTGTTTGTTTGTGATAAGATTTATAAACAAATTATGATATTGGATTGTAAACTGATTTTATCTGTGATGGTGATGGATTATAAACTGATTTTGTATGTGATGGTGATGGATTGTAAACTGATTTTGTGGTGATTAATTGAAATTATGTTTTGAAGATTATGTTTTAAAGTTAGTTAGAATCATTTGATATGAACTTTTGAATGGATTTTATAAAGCGTTGTTTTTTATGACTCATAATTGGTCAATTAATGATATTTCATTCTATGATACAAGGGGATCTTGGTAATTCTAACCTATTTGGATATTGTGTGGGTCTAGAAGGTGTTTACATCTTTACAGGTAATTAGTTGTTCTTTCTCGCCACTGTAATTAGTAGTGCTTTGAATGAACTGATATGATGGAGTTTCTAACTTATTGAATTTTCTATATATAGGGGTTACTTGTGATCAAAGTGTGAAAGTATGATCGTTTCCCTACATGTAATTTTTTTGTTTAGTTTAATTAGTATAACTATGGATAAGAAATGAATGTCTCCAATTCGACTGTCGGAAGAGTATGAGAATGGGGTATCAGAATTCGTTAAGTTTGTTGTTGCGCATGTAACACCCTATTTTTAATATTTATTCGTCGGGTATTTTTGGTGCTTTGTTGGCCTTGTTTAAGGCGTATGTTTTGTTGTTTCGGTGTTGTGTCCTTGTGGGACAGGTAGAATTGGGGTGTGTTTAATAATAGTGTGTGTGTGAATAATAATAATAACATTTAACCATTATTTCCATTACTATTATTAGTATAATTATTGGGCTTAATTAGAAATAATTATTGGGCCTAATTAGAAAGGAGGGGCGAATTGGTAAAATTGGAAGGTGAAGGTTTTTATAGAGAAGTTGGACTAAGTAGACAGTGAGAAAGAATTGGTCGTGGGATTTGTGGGAAGAGCAAAGGAGGCTAGGAAGAGGAAGAACACATAGGCCATCTTCACAACCATAATCTTTGCAGGAAATTCGTCCGATTTCGAGGTAAGGGGGGAGAAAGGAATTCTAAATAGGTGATTTATCATGATGGGTAGTGAGGGGTTCCTTCCCTCTTAGGAATTTCTGTTGTTTTGATGAATTTGTGATGAAAA
This sequence comes from Lathyrus aphaca, assembly GCA_963966055.1. NCBI lineage: Eukaryota > Viridiplantae > Streptophyta > Magnoliopsida > Fabales > Fabaceae > Lathyrus > Lathyrus aphaca. The sequence continues at coordinate 141,931,848 of OZ014519.1, forward strand.
ATTGTGTATATGATTATTATTGTGAATCTGTGATCGTGTTTATATGATTTTGTGGATTATTGGTGGTGTATTATCGTAATTGTTCTGTGGTATGAACATTTGATGCATATTGTTGTTGATGATGCAGTGGAACGATACTGATGGAGATACAGAGAGGTAATAAAAATTGAATTAGTAACTTAGGTGAAAGGAGGACATAATCGAGAGTATAAATCTAGTATAAACATAATTCTAAATCTGGTAAAATAGAACGGAAACAAAATTGAAAGGGAGTTACATAGCGGAAGGAAGAAGAAGCGAAACAGGGAACAAAGTTGGACTGTGAGACGTCTGTCTCATTAATCCAGACGAGTGTCTGGGGTCCGTGACGACCGTCACACCCCTTGAAACGACCGTCATGCGTAATAACGAGTGGCACAAGTCTGTGACGTCTGTCACATGTGCCTGAGGCAGGAATCTTAGTGGTTTTGGTCATGTTCTTGGGTTTGAGATGGTTGATCACTTCCAGGAGCATAAATTAGACTAAGGAGTACCAATTAAATTATAGGGGGCTTGTTAATTAGGTGACAGAAGATGAATAAATGAAGTTAGTGATGAGTTAGGGAAAGAAAAGTTAAATAACAGTAAGATAACTTAGTAACAGGTATTGCAAGTGCCATGTTACAGTGATGTAGGATTCAAAAGGAGTATAGTGATCGGCTAGTAATGAGTAGTATTAGCAGCACATGTTGAATAGTCTAATTAATTAGTTTAACCAGGGATATTTAAATAAATTTGTAATGGACTCGTTGTCCTTGAATTGTGTTGTTATGTTGTTTATTGATCGTATGGATCGTGTATATGTATAATATGGTGAATTATACACGTTGTATGATTTTCATTGTCATGAATACATTATTGAATTATTGTTAGGATGATCGTGTCGAATGGGCGAATACGATCATTTGTACTCCTTTATGGAGAGTGTTGAGATAATCATTGTCAGATGGGTGTATGTGATTATCTGTGTTCGATTGAATGAACAAAAACTCGGTACCACATGCATCGTGTTGTGTTGAGTCACATTGCATAATCATTGTTGATTGTTGTTGCATGATTGTTGTTGGATTAATGGTGAACTTGTTGTATTTGTTGTTGTGCGTGAGAAACTACCTTATAGATGTTAATTGCACCGTTTAAGTTGGAATTTGTTTCTCACCCCTTTGTTATTGTTGTTGCGTTTGTGCTTCTTTGGAAGTACAGATAATCCAGGTACTTGAGAGTGCATGGAGTCGTGTTGCTTGTTCGAGTCTAGGATGCTCTGATACGTAACACGAGATGGGGACTTTTGTTGTTTTATTTTCTTTTGTTACATATTGAATTTATGATATTTGAAACCTTATAAACCAAGAGTTATTTTGAGGGATTATTGTTAATGTTGGCATGTTGCCTAAGTCGAACTAATTATGTTAATTTCCATTGTTTTTGGATGAAGAATTTTATTTGGATAATATTGTTGAAATGTGGAATTCCACTTGTTTTACTCTGATTTTTCGTATTAAACTACTATTTTGTAAAATGGGAAAAATGGGGTGTTACAATTGGTATTAGAGCAGGTCGGTCTAACCGGTCAGATGTTGTGTCGAGTCAGTCCTTAGAATAGGAGTTATTGTTGCGTGTTAACTTGAGGTGTTTGTTGTATTAGTATGGAAAGAAGGAATGATGATGCACTTGTTGCTGCTATGCAAGCCATGGCACAAGTTGTTGAGAACATTGGCCTAGCTGTTAGGAATGCTGAGTTTCGTGATCTGGATCAGTTCAGAAGTAACAAGCCGCCTACGTATGAAGGGGTATATTGGATCCAGAGGCTGTACAGAAATGGCTGAAGGCGGTGGAGAAGATCTTCAGGACCATGGGGTGCAATGATGATCAGAAGGTGAGGTTTGGTACTCACATGCTAGAAGGAGAAGCTAAGGCCTGGTGGGACAACAGTCTCCAAAGGTTGGAAGATGCAGGTACCGTTGTTACTTGGGCTGTGTTTCAAGGTGAGTTTCTAGAGAAATATTTCCCAGAAGATATCTGCAGTGCTAGAGAGGTCGAGTTTTTGGAACTCAAGCAGGGAAGCGTGATTGTGGCTGAGTATGCTACGAAGTTTGAGGAGTTGGTGCAGTATTATGCACATTATAACACGGAGGATGTTATGACTTCAAAGTGTTTGAAGTTTGAGAGCGGATTTCGTCCTGAGATTAAATAGGGCATTGCTTTTCAGAAAATCATGAATTATCCAGAGCTAGTAAGTAAGAACAGGATTTATGATAATGACAACAAAGCTCAGATTGCTCACTACAAAGCTGTGAATGACAAGGGTAAGTCGAGGTTTGGGGGTACTCCTTATAGTTCTTCGGCTGATAAGGGCACACAGAAGGTTGTTACTGACAAAAAGCCAAGTGGGGATGGGTGAATCCCAATCCTGTGAAGTGTTTTAGATGTGGAAGCACGGGCCATCGTGCTAATACTTTCCAGAATGAAGTAAAAAAGTGCTTCAAGTGTGGGTGGACGAGTCATGTGGTGGCTGACTGCAGAACTACTATGCCTACTTGTTTTAATTGTGGTGAACAAGGGCACATTAGTACAACTTGTCAGAAGCCAAAGAAGGCTCAAGGAGCTAGTGGAAAGGTGTTTGCTTTGGTGGGGACCCAATCCACTAATGAGGAGCATTCCTTCAAAGGTACTTGTTTTATTAATATTACTCTTTTGATTTCTATTATTGATACGGGTGCAACACACTCGTTTATTTTTGTGGATTGTGTGAGGAGGTTAGGAATTGTACCGCCTACTCTAAAGCAGAGGATGACAATTGAAACTCCGTCTATTGGTTTTGTGGTTATGTCTTTAGTATGTTTGAAGTGTCTGTTAACTATTTTTTATCGATATTTTTATGTGGATTTAATTTGTTTACTGCACGATAATATAGATGTTATTTTGGGGATGAACTAGTTGGAATTCAAGCGAGTTTACATTGACTATTATTGGTAGAAAGTTTTATTCCTTACTCCTGAAGAGGAATCGTTGGCTAATTCTTTGTCTTCTAAATAATTGAGGACCTTGTTGGAAGATGAGGCGAAAATGTTTGCACTATTCGCATGGTATCAGTTGGTGAGCTGCCAATTGTGGGTGAATTTCTTGAAGTATTTCCTGATGATATTACAAAATTACCTCCGACGAGAGGAGTTAAGTTTACTATCGACCTTATTCCTGGAACACGACCTATTTCTATGGCACCGTACAGGATGTCAGTGTCAGAGTTGGCTGAATAGAAATCTCAGATTGGAGAGTTGTTGGATAAGAAGTTTATCAGACCAAGTGTTTCGCCGTAGGGAGCCCCAATATTGTTGGTAAAGAAGAAGAATGGTAGCATGTTTCTATGCATCGATTATCTTCATTTGAACAAGGTGACCATTAAGAATAAGTATCTGCTTCCAAGGATCGACGACTTAATGGATCAACTAGTTGGTGCACGTGTTTTTAGTAAGATTAATTTGAGGCCATGTTACCATCAGATTCGAGTGAAACAAGGTGATATTCAGAATACCGCATTTAAAACTCGTTATGGACATTATAAATATGTTGTGATGCCTTTCGGAGTATCTAATGCGTCAGGTGTATTTATGGAGTATATGAACCGTATCTTTCATTCTTATTTAGATAAGTTCATCGTGGTGTTTATTGATGATATTCTTATTTACTCCAAGACGAGATGGCCATAAGGAACATTTGAGGACTGCGTTGCAAGTATTGAAAGATAACAAGTCGTTTACTAAGTTATCGAAGTGTGAGTTCTGGCTTGATAATGTGAGTTTCTTAGGTCATGTTATTTCTGGAGATGGTATAACAGTGGATCCTTCTAAGGTCAGTGTTGTGTTGCAATGGGAACCTCCGAATACAGTAATGGAGATTCGAAGTTTTCTAGGTCTAACAGGTTATTATAGAAGATTCATTCAGGGATTTTCTAATTTGGAATTGTCGTTGACTCAATTGACTAGGAAGAGTCAAACATTCATTTGGGATGCAGCTTATGAGGAAAGCTTTGAGGAATTGAAAAATAAATTGACTATGACACCAGTGTTGGTTTTACCGAGTCTTGGTGAACCTTTCGTTGTGTATTGTGATGCGTCCAAGATGGGATTAGGTAGAGTTTTGATGCAAGACAGAAAGGTGGTAGCTTATGCTTTGAGGCAGTTGATGGTACACGAGAGGAATTACCCTACTCGTGATCTTGAGTTAGATGCAGTGGTTATCGTGTTGAAGATTTGGAGGCACTATTTGTATAGGTCAAGATTTGAAGTGTTTAGTGACCATAAAAGTCTGAAGTACTTGTTTGATCAGAAAGAGTTGAATATGAGGCAACAAAGATGGTTGGAATTTCTGAAAGATTATGACTTAGTTTGAGCTATCATCCGGGAAAGGCTAATGTGGTAGCAGATGCTTTGAGCCGTAAGACAATTCATATGTCGGCATTGATGGTGAAGGAATTAAAGTTAATTGAACAGTTCCGAGATTTGAGTATGGTTTGTGAGACGACACTTGGGAATGTTAGACTTGGAATGTTAAAGGTGAATAATGACTTTCTAGATGCTATTAAGGAGAATCAGAGATTTGACGTGATGTTGGTTGACTTGATGTCTACAGGAGGCAATGATCCTGCAAGTGATTTCCAGGTAGATAATTCTGGTGTATTGAGATTTCAGGGCAGAATTTGTGTGTCGAACAATGCTGAGTTGAAAAAGGCAATCTTTGAGGAAAGTCATCGTAGTAGCTTGAGCATCCATCCGGAGCTACGAAGATGTATCATAATTTAAAGAAGATGTTTTAGTGGTTTGGTATGAAGAGGGATATAACACAATTTGTGTATGCTTGTTTGGTGTGTCAGAAATCGAAAGTGGAACATCAGAAGCCTTCAGGAATAATGCAACCGTTGGAAATTCCAGAATGGAAGTGGGACAATATTGTTATGGACTTTGTTTCTAGTTTTCCGAATACAGCGAGAGGATTTGATGCAATTTGGGTGGCTGTGGATAGACTTACACAATCCGCACATTTTATTCCTATGAATATGAGTTTTTCGTTAACGAAGTTGGTTGAGATTTATGTCAGGGTAATTGTGAAGCTGCATGGTGTTCCTTTAAGTATAGTTACAGATAAGGATCTGAGGTTCACTTCAAAGTTTTGGAAGAGTTTGCAAGAGGCTTTGGTTTCAAAGTTGAAATTGAGTTCGACTTATCATCCGCAGAGTCAGAAAGGACTATTTAGACTTTAGAATATCTGGTGAGAACTTGTGTGTTAGAACAGGGCGGTGTGTGGGATACTCATTTGTCATTGATTGAGTTCACATACAATAATAATAACCATTCTAGTATTGGAATGGAGTCGTTTGAAGCTTTGTATGGTAGGGGGTGTAAAAGGCCTTTATGTTGGTATGAAATTGGTGAAAATGTGGTGCTTGGACCTGAAATTGTACAACAGACTACTGAGGCAATTCAGATGATCCGTGAGAAGATGAAAGCGTCTCAGGGTAGACAGAAGAGCTATCATGATAACTAAAGGAAAGAATTAGAATTTGCCGAAGGTGATCATGTATTTTTTAGGGTCAATCGAATGACAGGTGTTGGACATGCTTTAAAATCGAAGAAGTTGGATCCTAGGTTCATTGGATCGTATCAGATTTTGCATAAAGTTGGTAATATTGTGTATAGAGTGGCGTTACCGCTAGAGCTTTCGAACTTGCATGATGTGTTTCATGTGTCGCAACTTCGGAAGTATGTGTCTGACCCATCTCATGTTATTCTGAGGGATGAGGTGCAGGTTAGGGAGAATCTAACACTAGAAGCGATGTCATTAATGATTGAGGATTGCAAGACGAAGAAACTCAGAGGTGAGGAGATTCCTCTGGTGAGAGTAGCTTAGGGAGGAGCTACTAGTGGGAGTGTGACCTGGGAGCTGGAAAGCAGAATGCGGGAGTCGTATCCAGAACTTTTCTCATCATGTACATTTTCTAGGACGAAAATATTCTAAGTGGGGGATAGTTGTAACACCCTATTTTTAATATTTACTCGTCGGGTATTTTTGGTGCTTTGTTGGCCTTGTTTAAGGCGTATGTTTTGTTGTTACGGTGTTGTGTCCTTGTGGGACGGGTAAAATTGGGGTGTGTTTAATAATAGTCAGTGTGCGAATAATAATAATAATAATAATAACATTTAACCATTATTTCCATTACTATTATTAGTATTATTATTGGGCTTTATTAGAAATAATTATTGGGCCTAATTAGAAAGGAGGGGTGAATTGGTAAAATTGGAAGGTGAGGGTTTTTATAGAGAAGTTAGACTAAGTAGACAGTGAGAAAGAATTGGTCGTGAGATTTATGGGAAAAGCAAAGGAGGCTAGGAAGAGGAAGAACATCTAGGCCATCTTCACAACCAGAATCTTTGCAGGAAATTCGTTTGATTTTGAGGTAAGGGGGAGAGAGGAATTCTAAATAGGTGATTTAACATGATGGGTAGTGAGGGGTTCCTTCCCTCATAGGAATTTCGGTTGTTTTGATGAATTTGTGATGAAAAATTGTGTATATGATTATTATTGCGAATCTGTGATTGTGTTTATATGATTTTTCTGGATTATTGGTGGTGTATTATCGTAATTTTTTTGTGGTATGAACATTTGATGCATACTACTGTTGATGATGTAGTGGAACGATACTGATGGAGATACAGAGAGGTAATAAAAATTGAATTAGTAAATTAGGTGAAAGGATGACATAATTAAGAGTATAAAACCGGTATAAACATAATTATAAGTCTGGTAAAATAGAATGGAAACGGAATCGTAAGGGAGTTACATAGCGGAAGGAAGAAGAAGCGAAACAGGGAATACAGTTGGACTGTGAGACGACCGTCTCATTAATCCAGACGAGCATCTGGGGTCCGTGACGACCGTCACACCCCTTGAGACGACCGTCATGCGTAATAACAAGTGGCACAAGTTTGTGACGTCTGTCGCATGTGCCTGGGGCAGGAATCTTAGTGGTTTTGGTCCTGTTCTTGGGTCTGAGATGGTTGATCACTTCCAGAAGCATAAATTAGACTAAGGAGTACCAATTAAATTAGAGGGAGCTTGTTAATTAGGTGACAGAAGATGAATAAATGAAGTTAGTGATGATTTAGGGAAAGAAAATTTAAATAACAGTAAGATAACTTAGTAACAGGTATTGCAAGTGCCATGTTACAATGGTGTAGGATTAGAAAGGAGTATGGTGATCGGCTAGTAATGAGTAATATTAGCAGCACATGTTAAGTAGTCTAATTAATTAATTTAACCAGGGTTATTTAAATAAAATTGTAATGGACTCGTTGTCCTTGAATTGTGTTGTTATGTTGTTTATTGATCAGATGGATCGTGTATATGTATAATATGGTGAATTATACATGTTGTATGCTTTTCATTGTCATGCATACATTGTTGAATTATTTTTGGGATGATCATGTCGGATGGGCGAATACGATCATCTGTAATCCTTTATGGAGAATGTTGAGATAATCATTGCCGGATGGGTGTATGTGCTTATCTGTGTTCAATTGAATGAACAAAAACCCGGTACCACATGCATTGTGTCGTGTTGAGTCACATTGCATAATCATTGTTGATTATTGTTGCGTGATTGTTGTTGGATTTGTTGTTGTTGGATTAATGGTGAACTTATTGTATTTGTTGTTGTGCGTGAGAAACTACCTTATAGATGTTAATTGCACCGTTTAAGTTGGAATTTGTTTCTCACCCCTTTGTTTTTGTTTTTGTTGTTGCGTCTGTGCTTCTTTGGAAGTACAAATAATCCAGGTACTTGAGAGTGCGTGGAGTCATGTTGCTTGCTCGAGTCTAGGATGCTCTGATACGTAACACGGGATGGGGACTTTTGTTGTTTTATTTTCTTTTGTTACGTATCGAATTTATGATATTGGAAACCTTATAAACCAAGAGTTATTTTGAGGAATTATTGTTGATGTTGGCATATTGCCTAAGTTGAACTAATTATGTTAATTTCCGTCGTGTTTGGATGAAGAATTTTATTTGGATAATATTTTTGAAATGTGGAATTCCACTTGTTTTACTCTGATTTTTCGTATTAAACTACTATTTTGTAAAATGGGAACAGTGGGGTGTTACAATGCACGCCAAAAACCCCATTCGAATGAGTGTCCTTGCTTGGGTTGTTGTTTTGTGAGTCGGGTTGATGCGGTTCAGTTGGCATCACATTTAAAGAGACATGAATTGATCGAAGTTATACATGTTGTAATTTGCATGGTGAGAAAAGTAAAGGGAATAATGAATCATGGGATAATACGACCTATGCCTCAAACGACAATGGCACAGATACATATGATTATGATCGAGTCGAAGAGATTGCAGAAGCACTTGAAGATGATCTTATGGATTGTCCTGAAATGTTTGAGAGGCTGGTAAGCGATGCAGAGAAACCGTTGTATAATGGTTGCACTAAATTCACAATATTGTTTGCGGTATTAAAGTTGTATAACTTAAAGGCGGGCAATGGATGGTAGGATAAAAGTTTCACAGAGGTATTGGCCCTTATGAAAGATATGCTTCCAGAGGATAATGTTCTTCTCAATTGAACATATGAGTCCAAAAAGATGTTGTGCTCTATTTGCAGGAGCTATGATAAGATACATGCATGTCTAAATGATTGCGTCTTGTTTCGAAACGAGTATGCATTATTAAATGAGTGTCCAAAATGCGGTGTTTCTCGATATAAGAAGAAGTTGTCTCCAGCAAAAGTCTTATGGTATTTTCCTATAATTCTGAGATTCAGACGCATGTTTCGTAGTGAAACCAATTCAAGACACTTGACTTGGCATGAAGATGAAATAATTATTGATGGAAAGTTTCGACATCCGTCAAATTCACCACAGTGGATGAAAATTGATGATGATTATCCTGAATTTGGAAAAGAAGCAAGAAACCTTCGCTTGACATTATCTACTGATGGAATGAACCCACATGGTCTTCAAAGTATCTCATATAGCACTTGGCCTATGATTTTAATGATTTATAACCTACCTTTATGGCTATGTATGAAGCGTTAGTACATGATGTTATTTATGTTAATTTCTGGGCCTAAACAACCAGGGAATGACATAGACGTATACTTGACACCCTTAATCGAAGATTTAAAGTTTTTGTGGGAGAACGATGTGGTGATTTATGATGGGTATAAGAAAGAAAGTTTCAACTTGAGGGAGATGTTGTTTGGAATTAATGATTTTCCAGCATACGAAAATCTATCAAGGTACAACATAAAAGGTCAATGTGTGTGTCCTATTTATGAAGATAAAACAAATTTGACGCGATTGGAGTTTGGTCAGAAGAATGTATTTCTTAGTCATCGTAGATTCTTAAATTCGAAACATCACAACCGTGGGTGGAGAAAAGCCTTCAATGGAGACACATGACAAGGTAGAGCTCCACCTATATTGACAGGATCAAATTTTTTAAAAGGTGAAAGATGTGAGAACTCAGTTTGGCAAGCTTTTGCATATACACTTATCAAGAATGGGTGGAAGAATAGTTCAATTTTTTTTGAACTGCCATATTGGAAGTCGTTGTATGTAAGACATTTTCTCGATGTTATGCATATTGAAAAAAATGTGTTTGACAGTGTTATTGGTATGTTACTAAATATACAAGGAAAGTCTAAGGATGGCCTTAAAGCAATAAAGGACTTGATAGCGATGGGGATAAGAACTGAATTAGGACCTTTGAAGAAAGGAAAACAAACATATCTACCACCTGCTGCATATACTCTATCTAGAAAGGAGAAAAAAGTATTATGTAAGTTTCTTAGTGAAGTTAAAGTTCCAGAAGGATCCTTTTCAGATATAAGAAGACTTGTGTCTATGAAAGACCTCAAGTTAAAGAGTTTAAAGACGCATGACTACCATGTTATAATGGAACATTTTCTAACAATAGGTATACGTTCTATTCTGCCTGAAAAAGTAAGAAGCGCAATAACTAAATTGTGTTTTTTCTTCAAGTCAATTTGCAGTAAGGTGGTTGATCCTGCGATCTTACAAACATTGCAAAATGAAATAATTATTACTTTATGTGATCTTGAAATGTATTTTCCTCCCTCCTTTTTTGACATAATGGTTCATCTAGTTGTTCATTTGGTGAAAGATACACAATCATGTGGACCGACTTATATGAGATGGATGTACCCTGCTGAACATTATATGAAAATATTAAAAGGTTATGTGAAAAACCGAAGTCAACCACAAGGTTGTATTGCCGAATGATACATTGTCAAAGAAGCAATTGAGTTTTGAACTGAATATCTATCCAATGTACAATCAATTGGACTCCCTAAATCTCATATTGTCGAAAAAAAGCAGGAAAAAAGCTAATTAGAAATGAAGTTGTGACAGTATCAATGGTCGAACGGGATCAATGGCATTTGTATAATTTGCACAATGAGAATGAAGTTGAGTCGTATGTTGAAATGCACAAGGATGTTCTCCGAGGTTTAAATCCGAATAGAAATATGAATTGGATAGTATGAGAGCACAATCGAAGTTTCATACCTTGGTTTAAGGATCATATTTTCGAAAAGTATTATTCAGATCCCGCTTCAATAACAGAAAGATCGAGATGTTTAGCATATAGTCCAAGTTTGGTTGTGTTTTCTTATAGCGCATACGCAATTAATGGATACATATTTTATACCAAAGAACAAGATGATAAAAGTACTATGCAAAAGTACTATGATAAAAGAACAAGATTATAGCACATTTCAAGTGTGAAAGACTTAAACCCTAAATTTGCAAATTTGTCATATTTTGGGGTTATCAAGCGCATTTGGGTGTTTGATTATAAGAAGTTTCAAATTCCTATATTTCGTTGCAAGTGGGTTGAAAACAATAATGGCGTACGAATGGATAAGTCGGGATTTTTGTAAGTTGGTCTTAATAGGGTGGGATACAAAGATGAGCCTTTTATTCTAGCCTCTCAAGCTAAACAAGTGTTCTATGTCATTGATCCGGCAAGTACAAAATGGTCTATAGGGCTTTTATCTAACAAAGTAATTGATGAAAACATTGGAGATCAAGGTGATATTGATGTTGATATTTAATCATTTACTAGAAATGATCAAGATGAAAATATTATAGTGAATGCATCATATACTAGAAATGATCATAATGAGGCTATTTGGATAAATCCAATCGTCTGTGTTGTTAAGAGACATGCAAAATATATTCCAACCAAAAAAAGAAAGAGACGTGCCTAAAAAGGGTACCAATGGCTAGTAATGGATTATAGATTATTAGATTTGTCATTTAATTTGTCAAGTTATATCATTCAATGGATTATAGATTATGGATTTTTATAATTTGTCATTTAATTTTTGTTTTTTCTTTCTTACAGGTCTAATGGGTAGTAATGGGGAAGACACACATGAGACACACGAGACACATGATATAAATGAAGCTAAGAATAAAGCTTCGAAGGTAGAAAGTGAAATAAAACGTGGAATAAAAATTATGAAAGCAATTGTCCGTGCTAGAGACAAAGGGGTGAAATTTGATGTACATTGGAGTGATGAGAACCAACTAATTAAGTCTAACGATTTAATGTTGTCTTCATACATAGGTTCACTTGTCCGCCAGCGCATTCTAATTACCAGTGATAATTAGAGGAATCCATTGTTGAAAGTTGGTAAAAATAAGATATTGAGTGTGATACAAGTACTTAATTACCAAACATGATTGATGTGTTATTATATATTTTTTTTAATTATACTAACACATTTATACTAACACACTTTATGTTAATATATGTATGTTTTTATGTAGAGGTCCTTTAATATTGATGAAAGTCGCGGAAGTTTGTCTCCAATTGGCCGGAAAATAAATAAATAAATAAATATATATATATATATATATATATATATATATATATATATATATATATAAATATATATATATATATATATATATATATATATATATATATAATTTATATTTTAAAAAACACAATTTATATTTTTGGAAATGAAAATATCTCCTAGTCTTCTAAATTTTATAATTTTTGTCAAATTTTTAATTATTTATGCATTTACAATAAAATGCTTGTGCGCGCGCACATACGAGTTCCACGATTGCCCTTATGGAAACTCCTTCCATCATATAATTTTTATTTGATATTTTAAAAAGACAGAGAGTTTGTAAAACATTTAATTTTGTTTGAATTTTAAGATCCATAGCTCCCTTTTCCGCACTTACACCGGAAATAATCTTTCCTTCGCTCTACTATGGAAATGGAAGTATCCACAAACCAGATCCATTGACGATCATTTTCGGTGTACTTGCAGTAGGATTTTTTATTCTAATAATAGTTGGGATACTTCATTGGAAGTGTATGATATCAACACCACCACCATTAGCCGCCGATAACCTGTACTATGAGTGTCGGTGCCCATACCGATGGAAACGTGGGTATCATCCAGACTTGTTGAGGGTTACAACCAAACTGGATAGATTTTATTTTAGAAATGCCAGTGATGCGCTGTGCCGATAGAGGGTATGAAGACTTAGGTTTGCAACAAAACTATATATATATATATATATATATTTATATATATATATATATATATATATAGTTTATATTTTAAAAAACACAATTTATATTTTTGGCAATGAAAATATCTCCTAGTCTTCTAAATTTTATAATTTTTGCAATTTTTTTAATTATTTATGCATTTACAATAATATGATTGTGCGCGTGCACATACGAGTTCCACGATTGCCCTTAGGGAAATTCCTTCCATCATATAATTTTTATTTGATATTTTAAAAAGACAGAGAGTTTGTAAACCATTTAATTTTGTTTAAATTTTAGGTTCCATAGCTCCTTTTCCGCACTTCCACAGGATAACATCTTTCCTTCGATCTACTATGGAAATGGAAGTATTCACAAACCAGATCCATTGCCGATCATTTTCGGTGTACTTGCTGGAGGATTTATTATTCTAATAATAGTTGGGATACTTCTTTGGAAGTGTATGACATCAACACCACCACCATAAGCCGCATCACCATTAGCCGCCGATAATCGGACTATACTATGAGTGTCGATGCCCATATCGATGTAAACGTGGGTATCATCCAAACTTGTTGAGGGTAACAAACAAAACGGTTAGATGTTATTTTAGGAGTGCCAGTGGTGCGTTGTGCTGATAGAGGGTTAGAAGACTTAGGTTTGCAACAAACCTAGCTATATATATATATATATATATATATATATATTTATATTTATATATATATATATATATATATATATATATATATATATATATATATATATATATATATATATATATATATATATTTATATTTATATATATATATATATATAAATATTTATATATATATATATATATTTATATTTATATATATATATATATATATATATTTATATATATATATATATAGTTTATATTTTAAAAAACACAATTTATATTTTTGGCAATGAAAATATCTCCTAGTCTTCTAAATTTTATAATTTTTGTCAAATTTTTAATTATTTATGCATTTACAATAATATGCTTGTGCGCACGCACATACGAGTTCCACGATTGCCCTTAGGGAAACTCCTTCCATCATATAATTTTTATTTGATATTTTAAAAAGACAGAGAGTTTGTAAACCATTTAGTTTTGTTTGAATTTTAGGTTCCATAGCTCCCTTTTCCGTACTTCCACCGGAAAACATCTTTCCTTCGATCTACTATGGAAATGGAAGTATTCACAAACCAGATCCATTGCCGATCATTTTCGGTGTACTTTCAGGAGGATTTATTATTCTAATAATAGTTCAGATACTTCTTTGGAAGTGTATGACATCAACACCACCACCATAAGCCGCACCACCATTAGCCGCCGATAACCGGCCTGTACTATGAGTGTCGGTGCACATACCGATGGAAACGTGGGTATCATCCAGACTTGTTGAGGGTTACAATCAAAATGGATAGATTTTATTTTAGGAATGCCAGTGGTGCGTTGTGCCGATAGAGGGTATGAAGACTTAGGTTTGCAACAAAACTAGATATATATATATATATATATATATATATATATATATATATATATATATATATATATTTATATATATATATATATATTTATATTTAAATATATATATATATATATATATTTATATATATATATATATATATATATATATATATATATATATATATATATATATATTTATATATATTGTTTATATTTTAAAAAACACAATTTATATTTTTGGCAATGAAAATATCTCATAGTCTTCTAAATTTTATAATTTTTGTCAAATTTTTAATTATTTATGCATTTACGATAATAAGATTGTGCGCGTGCACATACGAGTTCCACGATTGCCCTTAGGGAAACTCCCTCCATCATATAATTTTTATTTGATATTTTAAAAAGACAGAGAGTTTGTAAACCATTTAATTTTGTTTGAATTTTAGGTTCCATAGCTCCCTTTTCCGCACTTCCACCGGATAACATCTTTCATCACCACCATAAGCCGCACCACCATTAGTCGCCGATAACCGGACTGTACTATGAGTGTCGGTGCCCATACCGATATAAACGTGGGTATCATCCAGACTTGTTGAGGGTAACAAACAAACTGGCTAGTTGTTATTTTAGGAGTGCCAGTGGTGCGCTGTGCCGATAGAGGGTATGAAGACTTAGGTTTGCAACAAAACTAGCTATATATTTATATTTATATTTATATATATATTCATATATATTTATATTTATATTTATATATATATATATATATATATATATATATATATTTATATATATATATATATATATTTATTTATTTATATATATATATTTATATATATATAAATATATATATATATAAAATATATATATATATATGCTTGTGCGCACGCACATACGAGTTCCACGATTGCCCTTAGGGAAACTCCTTCCATCATATTATTTTTATTTGATATTTTAAAAAGACAGAGAGTTTGTAAGCCATTTAATTTTGTTTGAATTTTAGGTTCCATAGCTCCATTTTCCGCACTTCAACCAAAAAACATCTTTCCTTCGATCTACTAGGGAAATGGAAGTATTCACAAACCAGATCCATTGCCGATCATTTTAGGTGTACTTGCAGGAGGATTTATTATTCTAATAATTGTTGGGATACTTCTTTGGAAGTGTATGACATCAACACCACCACCATAAGCCGCACCACCATTAGCTGCCAATAACCGGACTGTACTATGAGTGTCGGTGTCCATACCGATGTAAACGTGGGTATCATCCAGACTTGTTGAGGGTAACAAACAAACCGGCTAGATGTTATTTTAGGATTGCAGTGGTGCGCTGTGCCGATAGAGGGTATGAAGACTTAGGTTTGCAACAAAACTAGCTATATATATTTATTTATTTATATTTATATATATATATATATATATATATATATTTATATATTTATATTTTATATTATATATATATATATAAATATATATATATATATATATATATATATATATAATTTATATTTTAAAAAACACAATTTATATTTTTGGCAATGAAAATCTCTCCTAGGGAGACATATGCTCCTGTTCTGGCGACTTCACTGGGGATTCGCTTTTAGCTCTGTTAGCAACACCGGTACTTGTACCTGCATGAACACGATCAATAGTACTTGCAACATGGAAAGTTAGTTTGGGACCTGCCTGCCCCAGGCTCGTAGTATGAACCATTATCTAGGTATCTCGACACCCTTTCAGAGTTGTACTAAATGTTTTTGTCCTCCTGCATGAGTTAGAAAGCATTCAAATGTTCACAACACAATATAAATCACAATTTGTTGGACGTTTTCGCAATCAATCAATGCTAGATGAAAGAACAAAAACAAGAAGCAAAATAGTCACAAGTTGACTGAAGTTGAATTTTATTGATTCGGAAAAATGACCATGAATAGGCAGTACAAAGGAAGCAGTTCCCTGGAAATAGGAAACAACCAAAAAGGAAGACAAAACTATCCTATTGGCAATGTGATAAGTGGATCTCATCAAGTCTCAACCCGATTATGACCTGTATGTCTTCAAGACGCTCCGCTCACTCTTCCTCTTGAGAAAAAGTAATTGAACTGATCTTCAACCCTTAGGATAGCCTCAACTGTAGATAGGTTACGGATCTCGCAGATCACAATCGTTCGTGTTAATCCCTCTTTTGCATGGATCACCTTTTCAGGTTTTCAATCCACCGGGATACCCTTTTTTGCCTGAGTTGTCCGATGTGGCTTTTCAACTCAGCGGGTGTACATTTTTTCAAGATTTCCCTAAATTTTGCCCGAGCCTTTTATTCTGTTTTTGGCTCGCCGGGATGCCCATTTTTTTGCCTGGATCTTTATTCTGTTTTTATCCAGCAGGTCCTTTTTTACACGAAGTATTTTCTTACTGCGTCTGCGTTGACAGGGGATTGGAAGTCTTCTCCGTCCATGGTTGTCAGCATCAAGGCTCCACCTGAGAAAACCTTTTTAACCACGAACGGTCCTTCATAGTTGGGTGTCCACTTGCCCCTGTGATCATTGAGAGGAGGAAGAATCCTTTTTAGCACTAAGTCACCTGGCATGTACCTCTGTGGTTGTATCTTCTTGTCAAAAGCCTGCTTCATCCGTCGCTGATACAACTGTCCATGGCATACAGCTGCTAGACGTTTCTCTTCAATGAGGCTCAACTGGTTATATCTGGATCGGAGCCATTCAGCTTCATCTAGCTTAATGTCCATCATCAATCTCAACGAGGGGATTTCCACTTCAATTGGTAGGACTGCCTCCATACCATACACCAGTGAGAACGGAGTTGCCCCTGTTGAAGTACGTACTGACGTTCTGTACCCATGCAACGCAAATGGTAGCATCTCATGCCAGTCTTTGTATGTCACAACCATCTTCTGCACTATCTTCTTGATGTTCTTATTGGCCGCCTCGACGACGCCGTTCATCTTCGGGCGATATGGAGAAGGTTGTGATGCTCTATTTTGAAATCTCGACACAAGTCAGCCATCATCTTGTTGTTGAGATCAAAACCATTATCAGTAATGATCCTTTCAAGAATTCCGTACCGGCAAATGATGTCTCTTTTAATAAACCGGGCTACCACCTGTTTAGTGACATTGGTGTAAGATGCCGCTTCGACCCATTTCGTGAAATAATCTATAGCAACCAGGATGAAGCGGTGACCATTAGAAGCTGTCGGCTCGATCTTGCCAATCATATTGATGCCCCACATAGCAAACGGCCATGGTGAAGACATGACACTCAACGGATTCGGCGACACATGGACCTTATCGGCATAAATTTGACACTTGTGGCATTTACGGGAGTATTTACAACAATCAGATTCCATGGTAATCCAATAGTATCCCGACCTCAACAATTTCTTGGCCATAACATGTCCTCCAACGTGGGTACCAAAGGAACCTTCATGGACCTCTTGCATCAACAAGTCTGCTTCGTGTCTATCCACGCATCTGAGCAGAACCATGTCAAAGTTTCGCTTGTACAACACGCCATCTTGATTCAAGAAGAAACCTCCTGCCAGTCTTCTAAGGGTCTTCTTGTCCTTACTGGATGCCCCAGCCGGGTATTCTTGAGCCTTCAGGAATTGCTTGATATCATGATACCAAGGCTTGTTATCTTCACCATCGTCGACTGCAAAGACATAAGTGGGTCTTTCAAGACGGGAGACCGTAATTCGAGGCACGAAATTCTCTTGACAAACTTTAATCATGGACGACAAAGTTGCCAAAGCATCGGCGAATTGGTTTTCATCTCGAGGAATGTAATTCAGCTTAACTTTGGTGAAGAAAGTTAGCAGCCTCCTGACATAATCTATGTAAGGGAGAAAATGAGGTTGATGAACCAGCCACTTGCTATTGACTTGATTTACCACCAAAGCAGAATCTCCGAAGATTTCGAGGTTTTTGACTCGTAAGTCGATTGCCTCTTCAATCCCCATGATAGACGCTTCATACTCCGCCTCATTGTTAGTGCATTCGAAAGTCAACCGAGCAGCTAAAGGTGTATGGACCCCTTCTGGAGAGATGATAAAAGCGCCTACTCCACTTCCATTCATGTTCACAGCCCCGTCAAACATCAACTTCCATTTGGATTCAGGGTCTGGTCCCTCCTCCGGAAGTGGTTCTTCGTAGTCTTTCGACTCGAGGAACATGATGTCCTCATCTGGAAACTCGAAACTCATGGGTTGATAATTCTCGATTGGCTGTTGAGCCAAGTATTCTGACAACACACTTCCTTTAATTGCCTTTTGCGAAGTGTATTGTATGTCATACTCCATTAGTATCATCTGCCACCGGGCTATTCTTCCCGTCAAAGCTGGCTTTTCAAAGATGTATTTCACCGGATCCATCTTGGAAATTAAGATAGTGGTTTGAGTCAGCATGTACTGTCTTAGCCGGCGAGTAGCCCATGCCAAAGCGCATCAAGTTTTCTCGAGTAGTGAGTATCGCGTCTCACAATCAGTAAACTTTTTGCTAAGGTAATAAATGGCGTGCTCTTTTCGACCAGACTCGTCCTGCTGACCCAGCACACATCCCATCGATCCTTCAAGCACGGTAAGATACATAATCAAGGGTCTCCCTGGCACTGGAGGCATAAGAATTGGAGGTTATAGCAGGTATTCTTTGATTCGGTCAAAGGCTCGCTGGCAATCTTCGTTCCATTTCATGTCCTGATTCTTTCTCAGAAGCTTAAAGATGGGCTCACACGTGGCCGTTAGGTGAGAAATAAACCGTGCAATGTAGTTTAGTCTCCCTAAGAAGCCACGCACTTGCTTCTCAGTCTTCGGCTCAGGCATCTCTTGGATAGTTTTCACTTTGGCTGGATCAACCTCGATTCCTCGTTCACTAACAATGAAGCCGAGTAACTTGCCAGAACGGACCCCGAAGGTACACTTATTCGGATTCAACCTCAGTCTGAACTTCCGAAGTCTGTCGAACAACTTTGCTAGATTAACCAAGTGCTCTTCCTCCGTTTGGGACTTTGCTATCATATCATCAACATAAACCTCAATTTCATGATGAATCATGTCATGAAATAACGTC
The DNA here is from genome assembly GCA_963966055.1 of Lathyrus aphaca. NCBI lineage: Eukaryota > Viridiplantae > Streptophyta > Magnoliopsida > Fabales > Fabaceae > Lathyrus > Lathyrus aphaca. The sequence continues at coordinate 141,951,046 of OZ014519.1, forward strand.
ACCATCGCCCGCTGATAAGTAGCTCCTGCATTCTTCAAACCAAATGGCATGACCTTGTAACATAAGGTGCCCCAAGGAGTGATGAATGTTGTCTTTTCCATGTCATCAGGAGCCATCTTAATCTGATTATAGCCGGAAAATCCGTCCATGAAGGAGAACACAGAAAACTGAGCAGTATTATCGACAAGTACATCTATGTGAGGTAGAGGGAAGTCATCTTTGGGGCTGGCCCTATTCAAATCCCTATAGTCCACACACATCCTGACTTTACCGTCTTTCTTGGGAACCGGCACAATGTTGGCAACCCACAGAGGATAACTGATCACGGCCAAGAAGCCAACATCAAACTATTTTAGTACTTCTTCTTTTATTTTAATTGCCATATCTGGACGTGTGCGCCTCAACTTCTGCTTTACCGGAGGACAATCTTCTCTGAGAGGCAGCATGTGTATCACGATGTCCGTGTCTAAACCCGGCATATCTTGGTAGGACCATGCGAAGACGTCAATATACTCCTGAAGCAAAGCAATCAAATGAGTCTTGACAGATCCTTCTAATGCGGCCCCGATCTTGACTTCTTTCTTGTCTTCTTTAGTACCCAGGTTTACTACTTCGACAACTTCTTCGTGCGGCTGAATCATCTTCTCCTCCTGCTTAAGCAGTCTGGCCAATTCTTCAGGTAGTTCGCAATCCTCTTCACCTTCCCCATTGACTTGATAAATTGGATTGTCGAAGTCATACTCAGCCATAACAGGGTCGTCATTGATAAGATCTGGTGACGAGCACCTACATGAATGGTGATTCATGCAAGGCTTTAGCAACAACTTGAGAAAATGAGAAACATTGCCATTTTAAAACCTTTTTTTCTTTTTGAAAAACAAAAGCAAAAATGAAAGACAGAGAACAACATGAATGAACGTGAAACGTCAGCTTTATTTATGATTGTGTTAAGAACAAATGAACCATTACAAAGAGCTCCTATGCCCCGGGCAAGACATAGTGCTTTAATACAGGAAAAACAAAAAAATTATTACTCTTCGAAAGAGGTGACCGAAATAAGCCTTTCTGATGTCCAATTGCTAAGCTGAGTCCCTGGAACGGCAGGCCTGATCCATTCATCTATGTCACAGTCACTATCCACTGTGTCATCCTGCACAGCGCTGATATTTCCATAATCCACTATTCCCGCACTCATGAAAGTGATTGGGCCTTGACGACCTCTAGCATTTGGTTCGGACGATGACTGCCCAGGACGGTAACCAATTCCGAACATATCTTTCTTTTCTGGCACTTCCACTGGACTGCCCCAGCCTTCTTGTACCCCTGACTCTACCACTTCAAGAGCTTGCTTATACGAGGCTATGGGAACCCCTTTCTTTGGTTCTTCAGGAGAAGCCTCCACTACAGATGCCTGTTCAGTCTTCAAAGGCTCAAAAGCCTGACATGGGGTTTCCACTATTTCGCCATCCATCTCCACATATTTGAATGAAGCTAGATGACTCACAAAAATGTCTTCTTCCCCACTGACAGTTACAATTTGACCCTCCCAGATGAACTTTAGCTTTTGATGGAGTGTGGACGATACTGCTCCTGCTGAGTGTATCCACGGTCTTCCGAGTAAACAGCTGTATGCAGGCTGTATATCCATTACGTAGAACGCGGTATTGAAGATTTCTGGACCTACTTTAATTGGTAAATCAACCTCCCCAAACACCGATCTCCTCGACCCATCAAATGCTCGAACTACCAGGTCACTGGGATTCAACACTACTCCATCATAATCCAACTTCATCAATGCCTTCTTGGGCAAAACATTCAATGACGATCCGGTATCTACCAACACGTGAGAGAGTACTGCACCTTTACATTCTAAAGAGATATGCAGTGCCCGATTATGAGCACACCCTTCAGATGTTAGATCCATGTCTGTAAAGCCCAATCCGTGACTAGCATTGACGCTGGATACCACCACTTCCAACTGATTTACTGAAATATCCTGAGGAACATACGCCTTGTTCAGAATATTCAGGAGAGCCTTCCTGTGAGAGTCAGAACACATGAGCAAGGACAAGATGGAAATCTTCGACGGAGTCTGCTGCATATGGTCCACAATCTTGTAGTCGCTCTTTTTGATAATCCTTAGAAATTCTTCGGCTTCTTTATCAAAGGTAAGGTCTGGATCAGTCGCTGGTGCGGGCTCATTGACAACCATTGGCTGCTTCCCTTTTGCCTTAACCTGGGCTTCTGCAGTGTCTTTAGGTGGTGTCACACTATTTCTTAGTGTTTCCGGCGCGAATAATCTCCCACTTCTAGTAAACCCCCTACTCCGACATTTTCTACTTGAGCTGGGGTTGTACTAGACGTGGTCAACTCTTGCTTCTGGCCGTTACAGTATACTTCGCCACCATAATTCCATGGAATGGCTTTATCACTCTGATACAATACTGGTCCTGCAGTGGTAATCGTTATCGGTGCCACTCTGGCCTGTGGAGGAACCTGAGATGGATCGTAGAAGATGGTTACTGTAGAGACTTCGCTTCCCTTCATAACCTTGTCAAACTACAGCACTCCTTCATTAATCATGCTTTGAATTCCTGCTTTCAACTGCTCACACACATTTGTAGCTTCAGCACATTCTGGACAATCTTCTTCACACCCAGGGAAGATACCTTTATTCGATAAGCAAACCTTAACCACATCCAACGGAGTCTGCAGATCGTTGACATCGCGCACTAGGTTTAGACTTTCCCCTTCATCAACTGCCCCAACCGTACTTCCGTGAGGAGGTATGGGGTTCTGAATTACATTAGGAGTAGGAGCAAAGTTGATTGCTTTAGAATCCAGTAGGTCTTGAACAACATGCTTCAGTGCTTTGCAGTTCTCTGTGGTATGGCCGTGAGCTTCGGAATGAAATTCACATCTGGCATTTGAATCATAACCCTCGGGAATCTGGCCTGGCTTCGGGGGTTGTAAAGTTCGGAGTTGAACCATCTGAAGTTGTAGGAGATTCTTCAAAAGTTGTGAATAGGACATCAGCGGAGCTTCGAAATGTCTTTCTCTGGGCTTCTGGGGGTAATATGGACGAGGAGCTCTTTGCTGATACCTTTGTTGGCGTTGTTGCTGTGGTAGTTGGATCTGTTGTTGAACAGGTTGAGCTGTGTAAACACCCCAAATTTGCCCTCACCCATTCACACCATGGCTTGTGATCATTTCATATACATAATCACAATCATAACATCTCATCCCACATTTTTGATTCACTGCATTGGTTCTAAGTCATCTGCATCTAGGGTTTGTGATCTGAGCAATCCAAGAGCTTCTTGAGCCACTCCAAAGGCCATCAATCACTTCAAAGAGGTCCATGTGTGTTCAAGTATCATATTATGTCCTCTCAAAGTCAAGAATGTCAAAGAATCACAAGAACTGAGGATGGTATGGAAGCAAAGCCAGGCTTGACTGCACTGATGACCTAGAATTAGGGTTTTGGTTTCAGAGGCCATAACTCCAAATTTTTTGGTCATTCTTGTTTCTATTGGTCTCTATATGGTATAGGGAGTATGCATATCAATTTTCATGAAGAAATTCCATGGGGAAGTCATCTGATCAAGAGTTGACTTTTCAAGCAAGTCAGTGCAAAATCAGGGCATCTGAGGCCCCCAATGACCCAACCAAAGGGTGTTCTTCATCATTTTGATTGTATATGATCTTTATTTGATCATAGAAGAGGTTGGAAGTTCACAAAGTTGAAGAATTTCAGGTCTTTTGCAAAGTTGACTTTTTGGGCAAGTTTGACTTTTAATGAAAATGCCATTTTAAGCAACTTTTTCAACCCTTACTTTTTGATTCAAGAAAGCTTCAAATGAAAAAACTTTGGTCATGAAAGTTGTAGAATAGATCTTTCCCTTTTCAAAAAGTACAAGAACATGACCTAATTCATTTTTGATCAAAAGTTATGGCTTGTCAAAGTTGGCAAAAATCACTAAATTTCAAGTCATGCACCAAAGAGGCAAAGTTGCAAATTCACTTCTCAAGGCCAATTAAGTCATCAAATGGGCTTCTAATCCACACAACATGATCACACAACATCTAAAGTTCATAATGCACCCAAGGAATCACATGTTTCATGGCTTATGGATCAAGTTTCTTTCATAAGAACCAAAGGCAAGGCAAGTTGCAAAACTCATGATAGCATCTCATCCACTTGCTGGCTAGTTGGCTGATCAATCCTAGGCCCTTCCTCACATCATGCTGCGCAGCACACCCTCCTTGTACTTAGCTAGAAAGTGACCCATGCTTCTCTTACACAAAGTTGACATTTTTGCAAAAGCACCCATACCAATCAATAAAGCACATGTCACCTCATCTGACCAATGGGAATTGTTTATGTGAATCAAATTCAAGCTAAACATAACAAGAAGCAAGCCTGAAACACACCACAACTCAGCATTCACAAAATCTCTCCAACTTGCATTTTCCTTCGAAACACTCTCCACAATCCTCAAACATAAAAACAAACTTCACAAACAGTCTCAACTCACTTCACTGATCACAAACCAACCATTGTTTTGGCCTGAAACCTCCCACATCACAAATACGATTTTCACACTCCCTTGGCCTGAGCTTCTGCCAACTTTCTCTAGAGGCTACATAAACTCCAACTAAGGGTCAAAAGCTTCTAAGGAGGGTCATTGGGACTTGTTTGAGCCAAAGAAACAGCCAGAAAGCTCCTGAATCGAAAGCTCAATCTCAGGTAGCTTCATGAACTTTTTTTCCAGAACTCTAATTTCTTGTTAGAATATTGTTTTGTATGTTGCACTGATCATGGGGATCTATTTACTTTTGAAAATGAGCAAGAAATAAGCATGTTATGATGTTCTGAAAGTTTGCCCGTAAAAATGTTCTTGCTTGTTTCCTTTGATTCAGTGAAAATAAATGTTGTTTGAGTTAGGGTTTATGCTTAGTGATGTTCATAGATTGATTCTGGAGAGTTTGGTGAGGATTTGATGCGTATTCAGAGAGATTGAAGTTTTGGCCTGCCGGAGAAGATGACCGGAACACTGTTCCGGTCATCTGAAAGTCATTAGGGCTTGGATTAGGGCTTTAATCATAATTAAGCCAGTTTGAATGTGAGCCGTCCAAACGCGCGCGTAGTTAATTCCCGCCCCTGCCAGTTTGAATTTCGTCCATTGGATTGGTTGACTTCCTTATTTTTCAGTTTAATTGCATTTTATTTTCATTTAATTCCATTTGTTTTCCACAATTTATTAAAAATAGCAAAAGCATTTTAAAAATTCTGAAATTTTTTGTACAAACTTTTATTAATTTTCAGAAACCAAAAACATTTTTATTTTTATTTTTTGCATTTAAAAAATATTTTTAAATATTTAAAAGTTTATTTTTAATTAATTAATGAGAATTAATTAAATAAAAATACTTTTAGGTATTTAAAAATCACCAAAAAATTCATGAAACCTTAAAAAACATTTAGAAACATTGTCCAACCTTCAAACCAAATTTCTTTTTTGATCTTGATGCATTTTGAGAATTTTCCATGGAATTAATTCATTTTCAAAGCATTATTTTGATCCAAACTTCCAAAAATCATTTCTGCCTAACCATTGAGAGCTGGACTTTGATTCTTTTTGCATTGTGTTTAGCATATCATGTAGTTTGTGAGATTAAATTGGAATGAATTGATCTTTCATTTTCTATTTGTTTGGCATTTTTCTTGTTAAGGTACCCAAAACCCCTAGGAAACTTAGGAAATTCATAACTTTTACTAGGTTAAGAGTTGGAACCTCTCCTTTGGGCAGTGAGTTAGTATAGGTTTAGGGATCCTTTGAATGCATTTTCAATTTTTTTATCTTGATGTTTGCTTCTGGTTTTGGTTTTTGTTTGATGCTTTGATCATAAACCCTAATTTGGGCTTCCATATGCATCCATCTTGCATTTGCTTGCATACCATGACTTGCCATTACATTTTATGCATCCATTTGATTCATTTGACATCTTAAGACATATTGGAAGCATGTTTGATCATTGCATCTTGCATTTTCCATGTTGTATGCCATATGCATTTCATAACTTTTCATGTATGTTCATGGTTCTAAACTTGCTTCATTTGCATCCACAAGTTTGTATGATCATCCCCATGTGTTGTTTCATGTTTGCATCATCTCATAGGATCATTATCATCTCATATATGCTTCTGGTTTTGATTTACGTCATGCCATTTCATTTCATTTTGCATTGCATTGCATTCCTTTGCTAACTTTTCAGGTGGTAAGTAATTTTGAGAAGTGAATTTGCCTTCACTTCTCACAACTTCTTTTCATCTCTTTTATGCATCCATGCTGCATTTTGTTTTGTAATTGAGATTGAGTTTGCTCATTCTTCTTCTTCTTACTTTCTTTCCTCAAGTGACTTGACTTCTTGAATGAAGCAAGTTGCTTTGCTTCTCCTGATCCTTTCATCTGCTTCCTGGTGGTTCCATTGAAGATTTCTTTCTTGCAAACCTCATAAACCCTAGGAACAACCAAGCATGACAATGATTAGGGTTTTGATTAGTCCCCCACTTAGTTTTACCTTTGTGTCTCATTGAGTCTTCTCTTCTCATCTCATAATCAAGGGCTAAACCTTAAAGGCTTTAAGGCTTTGTGATTAAGCTTATGCCTGCATCCTTCTATTAGGATGGAGTGTATAACTTTAATCCTAAGTGTTAAACCCTTAATGTGTTTAAATCCTTTAATCAATCCATCTAATAATCATCAAGACATCACACTTGTAACTTGGGCCTTGCATTAGGGTTCTAATTCTTCCTTAATTGGTTAAGAAGGACTAACCCTAGTGTTAATGGACAAGTCCCCCTCAAGTTGTCTTACAAACCCTAAAAATCACTTCATCATCTTATCATTAATTAAAATCCACTTAACCAAAGGCTTGTTTTGTCATGGGTTTAATCCCTAATCATGGATTAAGTTGAGGAGCTTTCCTCAGCTTAAACATTCTCATCTATTATCCTTCTATTAGGATGGTGTAATGAGTCTGTTTAATCCCTGATTATGGCTTAATCTCATTACTTAACACTAAACAAAAGCACCAAAAACATCTAAATAATCACAAGTAGGTTAATGATCTTAATCCTACATCAAGGTGTTTAAGTGTGAGAATCTGACTTCACACTTAAGGTACTCTCATTACCCCTAATCAGAGGGAAGATGTGATGAGTTTACTAACCCATTGGTCTAGGCTTAAGCTCATTAACTCATGACAAACTTTCAAAAGCAATAAAAGACTGAAAACTCAAAAACAAGCAATAATCGTCTCCTCCGGGATTCTTTTCTCATCTCATTCACTCATAAACGAGGACTCGCTTCTTCCGTCTAATGCAAGACAGTTTGCACCTGAGCCAGACAGGTCATACACTTGAGCATAGATAAGCAAGTAGTTCATCAGTCAATTCATCTTTCAGTCTCTTTGGGTCGAACTACGATGTTCTGACTTCCTCATTGCACGAGAGGATACGTAGGCATAACTTAACAGTTATCGAACAAAAGTCTCTGTATATTCCCCCTCTTTCAGCATTATTCTTTTAACCTCATTATCTTGAGCATCTTATTCCTGTTCTTACACTGACACTGTACATTTACACACTTCACATTCTTTTACACTGACACCTGTACATCTTTTTCCAGCTCTTTTATACACAAATTGCATTGACACCTGTACATCTTTTTCCAGCTCTTTTATACACAAATTGCACTGACACTACCCTTTTAAAACACAAATCTTTTAAGCGTGGATCCCGTCGAGTACGACGGACAATCTGGGTGCTAATACCTTCCCAGGTTGTAACCAACCCCCTTTCTCAGTCTCTCTGGTTCGCAACCGTCTTGTCCATATCTTTCTAGGTCTATGCAGCATTGCCTTTCCTCCGGGATAAAAATGCCTAGCTGGCGACTCTATTCATTCCCTGTGAGTTCACTCCTGTGTGTTCTCGCATCTCCTCTCGCCGACCGTTCGCGTCTGTACCCTATTTGACTCGGCTTCATTTAGTGGGAGCGACAGCTTGGCGACTCTGCTGGGGATGCCTTATACTGTAACCAGGGCTTCTGGTTCTTTTTGTGGGTTCCTCCTAGCGCTTTTTTGATTTGTGTTTACTGGGGTGTTATGTGCTATTTGTGCTTGTATTTGTATTTATTTTTGCTTTATGTACAGTTGTTTTATTGCTTTCTTTATAGCTTTACATATATCATACTGTCATACTATGCTGGCTGGATCTGTTTTGTTGCTTTGGTGGGTGGGTGTTCCATTGAGAGTTGAGGTCCTATACCTGGGACCTGAGTGACACCTAGGCTAGAGTGGTTCATGTTCTTTCCCATTCCATTTCGGTCTGGTGCGGGAATATGAAACACGGTTCAGATATGGGTTTCTTCTTGAGAACTCTGTGCTACAGATTTCCTGTAGTGCTAGGGCTATCTCGGAAGCCTGCTAAGTCTGGATGACCTTTAGTATTGACCTTCAGAAACTGAGGTGAATTAGAGGAGGATTTTTTATGGTTATTGTAAACACTATACCTCCGGGTTAGAAGTGTTTACACTTTTCATAACTGATCCAAGTCTGAGGATCCTTGTTTTAGAACATCACCTGTGAGGGGGTTGGGTTGTTTACAGGTTTGCAGGTACCCTTGACCTCAGCATACCCTGTTACTTTGTTTTGTTAAGAGTACTCCATTTTGGAACAGTTCTTGTGATTTTTAACCCTGGACATGTGACTCTTTATTTGAGTCCCCCACCTTGGTTACTGGACTTATGAACCTCCATCTGGATTTCTTGAACATACATGGACCTATATCAGGCAGTTAATCAGATCCAGCTCAGTCACAAACCCTTGCATATCATTTGCATACATCCTCATTGCATCATTTTAACATGTGTTTATTTGTTTTTCAAGGTATCCATCCTACATTTTGGCTTGGTTTTGACCCCTTCTTCAGCATAGACCTATCTTCATCAGTACTTACTTCAGCTATCAGCTACCTGCTTCAGTCACCTGCATCACCAGTCTCAGCCTGTCAGTGGCCTATCTTCAGTGTTATTCTCAGCACCTGTCTCAGTTCTCCTTCAGCAGCATGGCACCTAAAAAGAGTAACATCTCCTATCATTTCTTTGAGCCTGAGTTGGCTAGCATCAGGAAGATTCAGACCCTGATTACTCCAGACCACATACCACTTTTTAGAGAACATTATGGAGGAATCCTTGATGTGGTTATGGATTTGGACCCTTCACAGAGGAGCTTGATTCATACTTGCTTGCAGTTCTATGATCCCCCTCTGAGGTGCTTCACCTTCCAGAATTTTCAGTTGGGACCCTTGTTGGAAGAGTATTCATCACTGATTGGTGTACCTATCAGAGGTGGAATCCCCTTCAACCCTGAGATGGCATTCCCTAGTAATGAAGAGGTGGCAAAGGCATTATATCTGGAACCAGTTTTGATTGGGCAGAATATGACTACCAAAGCAGGAATCTCTGGTCTACATCTGGATTTCTTGATCTCTCAGGCTATTCTGAAGGCCTCCATGGGGGAGTGGAAGGCAGTCTGTGCATTATTGGCCCTTAGCATATATGGGATCATATTATTTGCAGATGAGCCTAAGTTTGTTAGCAAGAGTGCAATCCATCTTTTCATCCTGAGGAACCCAGTACCCACCTTACTGGGAGATCTTTACTACTCTGTTCATCAAAGGAATGAAAAGCAAAGGGGAAGGTTAGTAAGATGCTGTGCTCCTTTGTTCCATACTTGGCTGCTCAAACATTTGGCAAAGAATGATGCATTCTTGAACCCTCACCAGCAAAGGAACTGGGCTAGGAGGCTTGTTGCTCTAACCTCAGATGATATCAGGTGGTGCACTCAGAGCACCAAGGGCAGAGACATCATTACTAGTTGTGGGCAATTTCCCAATGTGCCTCTGATAGGAGTGAAGGGTTGCATCAACTACAACCCTCTGCTATTCAAAAGGCAACTGGGCTATGCATTAGTCCACCCTCCTAAAGCACAGGATCTAGTTGAGACCCTTTATTGTGAGATCAAGCCTAACCTGGCTATTGTCAGGTAAGCATCCTGGGCTTGGGACAATATACAGACTAAAGGGGTAACCATTCTTGAGAGATGCAATAATGTGGCCTCAGCTCAGTACTATGAGTGGTCTCATGCCAGAGCTCAAGTTACTGGAATGCCCTTCACTGTTGAAGATGTGCCTAGACCTTCCACAGCACCACCTCCAGCAACTGTCAGCTTAGAGGAGTTTGAGAAATTGAAAGAAAGAAATGAGAATCTGACTCAGGCGCTACAGAAGACCCTCTGGGAGAGGAGTGATGGTCGGCTGGACATTGAGAGATTAGAGAAGCTAAAGGTGGAGCATCTAGCCAGAATTGGGAAGTCAGAGGATTACATTAAGAAGTCTAGGGCTGGAGAGCAGATCTTGAAGAATGCCTGCAAAGAGGCCCAATTCCAGAGAGCTAGGACTGATTTGTATCTAAAGGAGAGTCAGGCTAGGTGGGTCAGGATCACCGAAGCCCGTACTCAGGAGGATAAAAGGACTCAGGATAAGATTGAGCAGCTGGAAGCTAGTGCAAAAGAGCAACAGGAAGCCCTGGCAGCAGCCCAGAGAGAGATCTCAGAATTGAAGATTAAAGCTGGGGTAAAGAGGTCAAAGGACCAGAGTCAACACAAGAGGCTAACTGCAGCTGTTACTACAAGAAATCTTCTCATCAGGAACCTCACAGAGCATCCAGCTGATCCTGTGACTGAAGCACTTCTCAAGGAAGTTCAGGAGGATGAGTTTGGTCTTGGTGTCTGACTTTTGCTTGTTGTTGCTTTCATTTCATGTACTTTTCTTTATGTTGTATTTTCGACCCCTCAGAGGGCATGTATTGTAAAAAACAAACTATGTATCATTTACTTTTTGCAATATATGTTTTGGTTTGCTTTATCTGAATTCTTCAAGCAACATCAAAAGCATCTTCCTCAGGGGTCTGGAAAGGTCAAAACCAAGTGCCAAGCCGGATACCTTGGATACAAATAAGCATACTGCATTGCATACTAACCTTTTGTTTTGTTTTTGTAGGTTTTTGTTTTATTGTTACTAACTCTGTTGTGACTTCAGGAACTATTGCTCGACGTCGGGTGTTTCCACTCAACCGTCCACACAGATATCCAACCCGCAACAATCTTCCGGGCATACAAATGGACCAAGTACAGCAGGACCTTACAGAGGTCAGGAATCAAATGGCCAACGAGAGGTTGGAAATGAGGAATCAGATGACACCGTTTATGGAGGTGATGAATAATATGGCTCAAAGCCAAGAGAGGTTAAGAGCACTAGTAGAGGGGAGGAATCAGGAAGACCCCCATCCAGGGACTGCTGGGACAAGCAACAATGAGAGAGTCCAACCTCATGTTAACCCCCCAGTCTATGGACCCCACCTTCATCCAGAGATCAACATCCCTGTTAATGTGCAAGGGACTGCCACTGCAGGTAGAGTGCTGCAAGAAGACCCCCAGGTAGATCAGTTCACAGTGATGGGAGCTGGGGAGGAAGCCTATGACAGAAGGCTAGATGAGATTTCTGAGAAACTAAGATCCATGGAGTCCCAGAATTCTTTGGGCTTTGATGTTATGGACATGGGTTTAGTGGACGGGGTCAGGATTCCCCACAAATTTAAACCACCATGCTTTGAGAAGTATAACGGAACTTCCTGTCCCCGGACCCATTTACAATCCTTTCTGGGGAGGCTGAAGGGATATACCATGGACGAAAAGCTATGGATGTTTTATTTTGAGGATAGCTTAACCGGAGCTTCAAGGGAATGGTACTCTCACCTGACTAGAGCAACCATTAGATGCTGGAAGGACCTGGCAGAGGCCTTTATCAGACAGTATCAGTACAACTTGGATATGGCTCCCAACAGGACCCTCCTGATGGGGATGTCTCAATCATCCAGGGAAAGCTTCCGGGAGTACGCTCAAAGGTGGAGACAGCTCGCTGCTGCTGTCCAGCCACCCATGTCAGAGAGGGAGATGGCTGATATGTTTATGAACACCCTCCAAGGGACATACATTGACAGGCTGCCTGCCTTTTCTTCCACTAGATTTGCTGATGTAGTCATAGCCGGGGAAAGAATTGAGAGCCTATTGAAGATGGGTAAAATTTCTGACAACGGTGCTAGCTCATCCAGCAACCCAAGAAAGCCTTTTGTGGGCCCAAGAAGAACTGGTGAAACCAATGCTATCCATACCAACAGGGGCAGACCCCAATATGTTCACAGGTCTGTGGCAGCAGTCACCATTCCTGCTCCGATTCATCCACAACCAGCTTATCAACCTCAACAACAGAATTACCAGCAACAGACTCAGTATCCTCCTCAGAGAAATTATAACAACAGCAACACCAACAACAACAATCAGCAAAGACCATTTCAACAGAGACCCTCTCAGGCCAATAGGGTGATCGATCCGATCCCTATGCCCTATGCCACATTACTGCCACAACTCCTGAAACTCAACTTGGTTGAGCTAAGGACATTGGCACCTCCAGATCCTTCCAGTCTACCCAGAAATTACGACGCCAGCGCCAGATGTGCTTTTCACTCAAATGCACCTGGCCACAGTACAGAGAAGTGCAGAGCTTTGCACATGAAGGTACAAGACCTGGTAGACTCCAAAGCTCTGAACTTTGACCCACCACCAAATGTTAACAAGAACCCCATGCCACATCATGGTGGTCCCAGAATCAATGCTATTGAAGAAGACAAGCCGTCTTACTTGATAACCAGTGTGGGTCAGATTCGGACACCCTTGGTGGAGATTAAGGCTCAACTCCTTGAATGTCAAATATTCCCGGGATGTGAGCTAGGGTGCGCTTATTGCAACATTTCAGTGAATGGTTGTGATAACTTGAGGGATGGCATAAATGGTCTCATCCAGAGTGGCCTGCTTCAAATCACAACATCAATACCTACCAATCCAGCAATCTCTTTAACCACAGTTCCAGAATCGTCTACAACTGCAACAACCATTGTTCCAAACAACTTTTCAGTTTCATCAACAAATGCTTCATCTGTTACTTCAACGGATCAAATATCAGCAAACATCCCTTCTACAACTTCAGCACCCCTTCATTTAGAGTCTCCTACAACAACAACACCCATCCTTCCAACAATGTCTCCTACAACATCAGCAACCAACAATGAAAGTGTCTCGACAGTTACAATTTATTATGATCCTGCAAATGACTCCGCCTACAACTCACAAAATGCCACTCCTACCAGAGCACCAGTCACAATATACTATGATCCACAGACTATTACAGTCCCTTCTGCAGCTGCCATCAATCCAGTCACTATCACAGTGCCTGGGCCAGTACCTTATGAAAGCAGTAATGCCATCCCTTGGCATTACGGCTCTGATTTATACTGCGAAGGACAGAAAATCACTTTCGAATCATCAACTTCTTCACCACAAGTAGACAATGTGGGGGGAGGCGGAGGCTTCACTCGAAGCGGACGTCTCTTTGCCCCGCACATTCAAAGACCCACTGCTGAAGCAGAAGCTGCTGCCAAGGCAAAAGGGAAGAGCATGGTGCAAGAAGAACAAATTGTTAAAGAAGCTTTGAAAACACCTTTTGATCAGGAAGTTGATGAATTCATGAGAATCATCAAGAAAAGTGATTACAAGATAGTGGACCAGCTTCACCAGACGCCTTCCAAGATCTCCATTCTATCATTGCTTATGTGCTCCGAGGCTCATCGGAACGCACTACTCAAAGTCTTGCATGCAGCTTATGTGCCAGAAGAGATCACCGCCAATCAGTTGGAAGTTGTGGTTGGAAATGTTAATGCTAGTAATGGACTAGGATTCACCAACACTGATTTGACTACGGAAGGCCGCAATCACAACAAGGCTTTGCACATTACCATGGAGTGTAAGGGTGCAGTTCTTTTGCATGTACTGGTAGACACAGGATCATCCCTCAATGTCTTGCCTAAGAAAGCCCTTGTGAAGCTGGAATATGAAGGATTGGCATTGCGCCCCAGTAACTTAGTAGTGAGAGCCTTTGACGGCTCTAAGAGATCAGTTCTGGGAGAAATTGAGTTGCCTGTAACGATTGGCCCACAAACTTTCAAAACGACCTTTTACGTGATGGACATTCAGCCTGCCTACAGTTGTTTGTTGGGTAGACCATGGATTCATGCCGCTGGCGCAGTTACGTCTACCCTTCACCAAAAGTTAAAATTCGAGTGGGAGGGCCAGGTCGTTACTATTTGTGGAGAAGAGGATATTTTTGTTAGCCATCTGGCTACATACAAATACATTGAGATGGATGGGGAGATCCACGAGACAATGAGTCAAGGGTTTGAGGCCCTGAATATTAATGAAACATCTGTTGTGCTTGGGACTTCCATGACATCCTACCAGCAAGCCCGGAAGGTTGTGGAAGAAGGAAACGCTCAAGGCTGGGGCAAATTGTTGCCTGTGGAGAAGAAAGAAGATAGATTTGGGTTGGGTTACAAACCAACTCAACAAGATCAAGCAGAGGCTGCTAAGAAGCCCAACTTTGTTAGTGGGGGGATGCTCACCCCCGATGCTGTCAACAACTTGGAAGATGAGTCGGAAGATGAACGCAACCTGGAAAGCTGGATTCGTCCAAAGATCCCGGGGAGCAGTATCTCAAACTGGTCTTCCCAGGAAATTATAAGAGTTACTCCTGCAGAGTAATTATTATTTCCTGTATATTTTAAGCATGCATCAAGTCTTGCATCTTGCCCAAGATGACAAGACTCATTTTGTAATCGGGCCATCTGTAATTTTTGTGCAACAAGATTAATCAATGAAATATCAGACATCTTTTGCAAATGAGTCTTTTTCTTTTCCGCTCACTGTTTTTCCATTTTTCTTTTTGTACAAAAAATAAATGGCAATGTTTTCAAAATGACAACTTTATTTCACTTTTCTAAACAAGATTAAAATCAATCACTAAAGTGAACAAACTGAACCCTTGCAGAGAGTGCCTTCCAGACAGCACCGACAACAGCACGGCTATGACTTCGTATGACTCTGACAATCCGATCAATCAAGCTAATGAAGGGGTTGAAGAAGACTACGAGATCCCTGAAGAGCTAGCCAGATTGTTGAGACAAGAGGAGAAGGTTATCACTCCTCATCAGGAGGAGGTAGAAACGATTAATCTTGGTACGGATGAAGACGTGAAAGAGGTTAAAATCGGGGCCTGCTTACAAGACTCAGTGAAGAAACAACTGATTGACTTGCTTCAGGAATATGTGGATGTGTTTGCTTGGTCTTATCAAGATATGCCAGGGTTGGACACCGACATTGTCATGCATAAGCTGCCTTTGAGAGAAGAATGCCCGCCGGTTAAACAGAAATTACGCCGCACTCGCCCAGACATGGCAATGAAGATAAAGGAAGAGGTACAAAAGCAGTGGGATGCCGGATTCCTTGCTGTAACTAGCTACCCGCCGTGGGTTGCTAACATTGTGCCTGTTCCAAAGAAAGATGGCAAGGTAAGGATGTGTGTTGACTACCGGGACCTGAATAGAGCCAGCCCGAAAGATGATTTCCCATTACCTCACATTGATGTATTGGTCGACAATACGGCTCAGTTCTCGGTATTCTCCTTCATGGACGGATTTTCAGGATACAATCAGATCAAAATGTCACCTGGAGACATGGAGAAGACAACTTTCATCACACCCTGGGGCACGTTCTGTTACAAGGTGATGCCATTCGGATTGAAGAACGCTGGTGCAACATATCAACGGGCTATGGTAACATTATTCCACGATATGATCCATAAGGAAATCGAGTGTTATGTGGATGACATGATTGCCAAGTCCCTAACAGAAGAAGACCACCTGGTAAATCTGCTGAAGTTATTCAAGCGTTTGAGGAAGTACCAACTGAAGTTGAACCCCAACAAGTGCACATTCGGGGTGCGATCTGGTAAGCTGCTGGGCTTTATTGTAAGCGAGAAAGGGATTGAAGTTGACCCTGATAAAGTCAAGGCCATTCAAGAAATGCCTGCACCGAAGTCAGAAAAAGAAGTTCGAGGGTTTCTAGGTAGATTGAACTACATCTCAAGGTTCATATCTCACCTTACAGCAACCTGTGAACCCTTGTTCAAGTTGTTAAGAAAAGAACAGACGGTCAGGTGGAATGAAGACTGCCAGAAGGCTTTTGACAAGATCAAAGAATACCTGCAAGAACCACCAATCCTTATGCCTCCAGTTGAAGGAAGACCTCTGATAATGTACTTGACAGTATTAGAGGAGTCAATGGGATGTGTGCTGGGCCAGCATGACGAGTCTGGTCGAAAAGAGTATGCAATATACTACCTGAGCAAAAAGTTTACCGACTGTGAACAACGTTATTCACTTCTCGAGAAAACTTGCTGTGCTTTAGCGTGGGCTGCTCGCCGACTGAGACAGTATATGCTGACCCACACTACTTTATTGATATCCAAGATGAACCCAGTCAAGTACATTTTCGAGAAGCCAGCTCTTACCGGACGGGTTGCAAGATGGCAAATGATTCTCACGGAATATGACATTCAGTACACATCTCAGAAAGCCATCAAGGGCAGTGTATTGTCTGAATATCTTGCTGAGCAACCTATTGATGATTACCAGCCTATGAGATTTGACTTCCCTGATGAAGACATCATGTTCATAAAAGCGAAAGATCATGAAGAGCCTATTCACACTGAAGGGCCTGACCCGGAGGAAGAATGGACTATGATGTTTGATGGGGCTGTTAACATGAATGGTCGTGGTGTTGGTGCAGTGCTCATTACACCTAAGGGGGTTCACATGCCTTTCTCGGCAAAACTCACCTTCAACTGCACTAACAACGAAGCTGAATATGAAGCTTGCATTATGGGTCTTGAGGAAGCCATTGACCTCAGGATCAAGACATTGACTGTATTCGGGGATTCAACTCTGGTAGTTAATCAAACCAACGGCAAATGGTACACCCACCAGGATCATCTGATACCTTACAGGGATTATACAAGGAGGTTATTGACTTTCTTCACAACAGTCAAGCTTGAGTATATCCCTCGGGACGAGAATCAGTTTGCAGATGCCCTGGCTACCATTTCATCTATGATCAAAGTTCAAACAGCCAACTTTGTACCGCAGATTTCAGTATCCAGACTCAATAGACCAGCATATGTGTTCGCAGCGGATGTTATCAAAGATGATAAGCCTTGGTTCCATGACATTAAGTGCTTCTTGGAAGATCAAACATACCCATCTGAGGCATCTTCCAATGATAAGAAGACGTTGAGAAGGCTTGCTGGTAGTTTCTTTCTGAATACTGATGGTTCCCTGTACAAGAGAAACCTTGATATGGTACTCCTCAGATGCGTCGATAGAGCAGAAGCAGACTTGTTGATGCACGAAGTGCACGAAGGATCCTTTGGTACCCATGCAGGAGGGCATGCCATGGCTAAGAAATTGCTAAGATCAGGTTACTACTGGATCACAATGGATGCAGACTGTTGTGCCTACGCCAGAAAATGCCATAAATGCCAGATCTATGCGGATAAGGTGCATGTGCCTCCCAATCCTCTGAATGTGATGTCTTCACCCTGGCCCTTTGCTATGTGGGGCATTGATATGATTGGCAAGATTGAGCCAACTGCTTCAAATGGCCACAGATTCATCTTGGTAGCCATTGATTATTTTACCAAGTGGGTTGAAGCAGCGTCATATGCAAATGTTACCAGGCAAGTGGTAGCCAGATTCCTGAAGAGAGATATCATCTGTCGATACGGAGTTCCCGAGCGAATCATTACTGATAATGGTTCCAACCTAAACAACAAAATGATGGCAGAGCTATGCCGGGACTTCAAGATCCAACACCACAATTCTTCTCCTTACAGGCCAAAGATGAACGACGCTGTTGAGGCAGCTAATAAGAATATCAAGAAGATTGTGCAGAAGATGGTAGTTACCTACAAAGATTGGCATGAAATGCTACCATTTGCCTTTCATGGGTACCGCACGTCATTCAGAACGTCCACTGGGGCAACACCGTATCAGCTTGTGTATGGTATGGAAGCAGTCCTACCTGTTGAAGTTGAATTACCCTCCTTACGAGTGCTAATGGATGTTAAGCTAAACGAAGCAGAGTGGGTCCGATCCCGATACGAACAACTGAGTCTGATTGAAGAGAAGAGATTGGCTGCAATCTGTCATGGACAGTTGTATCAGAAAAGAATGAAGAGAGCCTTCGATCAGAAAATCAGGCACCGAGAGTACCAAGTGGGAGATCTTGTGTTGAAAAGAATCCTCCCTCCTCATACAGACCACAGGGGCAAATGGACTCCGAACTATGAAGGACCATTCGTGGTAAAGAAAGTTTTCTCTGGTGGAGCACTGATGCTCAGCACCATGGATGGTGAAGATTTCCCGTCCCCTGTGAATTCAGATGCAGTTAAAAAACACTTCGCATAAAAATGACCCGCTGGACACAAAAACAGAATGTAAGTCCAGGCAAAATAGGGCATCCCGGCGAGTCAAAAACAGAATAAAAGACTCGGGCAAAAATAAGGGAAAATAAACAAAATGTACACCCGCTGAGTTGAAAAGCCGCATTGGACAGCTCAGGCAAAAATGGGTATCCCGATGGATTGAAAACCCGAAAGGGCGATCCATGCAAAATAAGGGAATAAGCGAACAATTGCATTCTGAATTCGTCTGTATCACCTGCAACTTGGTAAACCTCGAAAGGATCAAGCTTCTGTCAGAATCAGCCTTCTTCAGAAAGCAAGACGAGAAGAGCGTCAACAGTCATACGGGTCATA
This sequence comes from Lathyrus aphaca, assembly GCA_963966055.1. Lineage (NCBI taxonomy): Eukaryota > Viridiplantae > Streptophyta > Magnoliopsida > Fabales > Fabaceae > Lathyrus > Lathyrus aphaca. Next base: position 141,969,932 of record OZ014519.1, read on the forward strand.
GCAAGAGGGGAAGCTCCTTGAAAGCGTCGACAACATTGCCAGCATTTTTGTTTCTCAATTTGTAACAATTTCCTCATTTCAGGAGATTCGTTTCTTTGACTGTATCTTGCCAATTCTGGGCATTTGAATTAATAAAATCAGATTTTTCAGTCATGTTTCGTTATGTACATTTTTATTCGCAAAGAATGTCTGATGTCTTAAAGAAAAAACTGATTGCATAAATACAGATGCTTATCTTTTAAAAAAAAAACGTGCTTACAAGGAATATACTTACTCTCAGAAGTGTCTCACTCCTATGACGGAATCCGGTAAGGGATGCCTCGGGATTACTTGTGCGTTTCTCTGTCTTTGCAGGACAGCAGGTATTCAAAAGCGCAACATGAGGCACGAAAGCTTCACCCCTGCAAGCTGGCAAATCAACGCTCACTCAGTCTTAGCACCCAAGTGCTTTCTCCCCAGCTGAGTTGCTACTTGTTGTTTCTCCCCAGCTGAGTTGCCATCCGTTACTCCTCCAAATATGAAAGCCAGGGAACCGTCTCCCCACAGAGTTTCAGCCTCTATCCAGAAGAGCAACGCACGAAGGAATCACAACAGAGTGACGAAAGCTTCTACAAACCCCAGCTGGGTCCCTCATTACCAAGAATAGGTCTATCAGTAACCTATTTCCCCAAGCAGAATCATCTCATCAGATCTACCAATGATCTTAACCCCAGCTGGGATGTTCACTTCAAACAGATCAACCAGGGATCTTTTGCAGCAATGGGATCCGAATTCCGGATCTGTTTTCCTTTGCATAATCATAGCATTCACATCATATTCACCAAACAAAGCGTAGCATTCCGTTTAATACGGAGCATTACGGCAAAAATCAAACATATGGCATAATCATAAGTCATGGTCTGAATCAAACACTTGTGAATATTATCAACTCGTCAACAATATGCAGAATACCCCCCAGATTCCCCAGCAAAAGCAGTTGCCTCACATTCACCAATACGAATACACACTCCTTGTGGCACCCGTCCGTGTCATCATTCCCCAGTAAAGTCGCCCGAGCTTTTCTTTACAAACAAACACTCGTGTATTACAGATACTTCTCGACACCCGTCCGTGTCATATCCCCAGCAGAAAGCCAAAGCGCCCCCTTTGCACTCACAGATACTTATATATAACTTCCTTGACACCCGTCCATGACATATTCCCCAGTACATTAATGAAAACACTTTGTATACCAGATATTTGTTTATACTACACTCATCTCCTTTCGACACTCGTCCGTGTCACACTCTCCCCAGCAGATTGAACACTCATCTATACATCACTCATACTTTCTACTCATACTTATACAGATACTCGTCCGTATCTTGTATACACCATTTATGTCCCCGCAGATTCGACACTAGTCCGTGTTCTTTGTTAACCCGTTGGTACTCGTCCGTACCATCATCTCAGAACATATGTCAAGCGTTTGTTTCTACTTGATATTCGTCCGTATCATCATCTCTGAACACGTGTCGGTATTTGTTTCTACCTGATACTCGTCCGTATCGTAGTCTTAAGGATGCTCGTCCGCATCTTTAATCTATACACAAACATCTAAACACTTATACCTTTTTCTTGGATGTAAACACTCGTCCGTGTTTACTATTCCCCAGTAAAACAAATTTCTTTTTATCTGACATGATAAACCCTGAGAGCAGCCGTACCCTGCTAGGTGGTCGTCCTTCACCTGTTGATGATCGTCCTTCATCATTTTATCCAATGGCCGTCCCCATTGTTGATTTTGGTTATCTGGCGTTCGTCCTACGTCATGATAAACCTTGAGAGCAGCCGTCCCCTGCTAGGTGGTCGTCCTCCATCTCTTGATGGTCGTCCTCCATCATGCTCGTCCGATGGCCGTCCCCATCGTTGACCTTTTATCCGGCATTCGTCCTATGTCGCGATATTTTCGGCAGCCGTACCCTGCCAGGTGGTCGTCCTCCACCTTAGATGACCGTCCCTCATCTTAACCCTTACAGAGCAGCCGTCCCCTGCTAGGTGATCGTCCTTCACCTTTGATGACCGTACCTCATCATCTGTTTATTTCATTTATTCTTTAACCCGATGGCCGTCCCCGTCGTGGTCCCTTTTCTTTTTAGCCCGATGGCCGTCCCCATCGTTGGTTACTTTGCTTTATGAACTTGATGGCCGTCCCCATCATAATCCCTTTTATCCCCAGCATGTCGGCCGTCTCCGTCATTGCTTTATTTTCCGCACTTTTCCCAGCATGTCGGCCGTCCCCGTCATTGCTCTTTACTCAACAGTCGTCCTCTGCTCGACGGTCGTCCTCCGTCGCCCACACTTTACAATATACTTTACTTTCTTTTACAATCTATATCCCTTTTCTTCTTCATTCTGTGAGTGCAAATTTTGGACTGTCTTTGGTATTCAACCACAAGTTATCTTGTTTGCCTGTTGAGCCGTCGCTTACATCCTGCACAGCTAACTCATGTTTGAATAGGGGCAGCTGTAAACACCCCAAATTTGCCCTCACCCATTCACACCATGGCTTGTGATCATTTCATATACATAATCACAATCATAACATCTCATCCCACATTTTTGATTCACTGCATTGGTTCTAAGTCATCTGCATCTAGGGTTTGTGATCTGAGCAATCCAAGAGCTTCTTGAGCCACTCCAAAGGCCATCAATCACTTCAAAGAGGTCCATGTGTGTTCAAGTATCATATTATGTCCTCTCAAAGTCAAGAATGTCAAAGAATCACAAGAACTGAGGATGGTATGGAAGCAAAGCCAGGCTTGACTGCACTGATGACCTAGAATTAGGGTTTTGGTTTCAGAGGCCATAACTCCAATTTTTTTGGTCATTCTTGTTTCTATTGGTCTCTACATGGTATAGGGAGTATGCATATCAATTTTCATGAAGAAATTCCATGGGGAAGTCATCTGATCAAGAGTTGACTTTTCAAGCAAGTCAGTGCAAAATCAGGGCATCTGAGGCCCCCAATGACCCAACCAAAGGGTGTTCTTCATCATTTTGATTGTATATGATCTTTATTTGATCATAGAAGAGGTTGGAAGTTCACAAAATTGAATAATTTCAGGTCTTTTGCAAAGTTGACTTTTTGGGCAAGTTTGACTTTTAATGAAAATGCCATTTTAAGCAACTTTTTCAACCCTTACTTTTTGATTCAAGAAAGCTTCAAATGAAAAAACTTTGGTCATGAAAGTTGTAGAATAGATCTTTCCCTTTTCAAAAAGTACAAGAACATGACCTAATTCATTTTTGATCAAAAGTTATGGCTTGTCAAAGTTGGCAAAAATCACTAAATTTCAAGTCATGCACCAAAGAGGCAAAGTTGCAAATTCACTTCTCAAGGCCAATTAAGTCATCAAATGGGCTTCTAATCCACACAACATGATCACACAACATCTAAAGTTCAGAATTCACCCAAGGAATCACATGTTTCATGGCTTATGGATCAAGTTTCTTTCATAAGAACCAAAGGCAAGGCAAGTTGCAAAACTCATGATAGCATCTCATCCACTTGCTGGCTAGTTGGCTGATCAATCCTAGGCCCTTCCTCACATCATGCTGCGCAGCACACCCTCCTTGTACTTAGCTAGAAAGTGACCCATGCTTCTCTTACACAAAGTTGACATTTTTGCAAAAGCACCCATACCAATCAATAAAGCACATGTCACCTCATCTGACCAATGGGAATTGTTTATGTGAATCAAATTCAAGCTAAACATAACAAGAAGCAAGCCTGAAACACACCACAACTCAGCATTCACAAAATCTCTCCAACTTGCATTTTCCTTCGAAACACTCTCCACAATCCTCAAACACAAAAACAAACTTCACAAACAGTCTCAACTCACTTCACTGATCACAAACCAACCATTGTTTTGGCCTGAAACCTCCCACATCACAAATACGATTTTCACACTCCCTTGGCCTGAGCTTCTGCCAACTTTCTCTAGAGGCTACATAAACTCCAACTAAGGGTCAAAAGCTTCTAAGGAGGGTCATTGGGACTTGTTTGAGCCAAAGAAACAGCCATAAAGCTCCTGAATCGAAAGCTCAATCTCAGGTAGCTTCATGAACTTTTTTTCCAGAACTCTAATTTCTTGTTAGAATATTGTTTTGTATGTTGCACTGATCATGGGGATCTATTTACTTTTGAAAATGAGCAAGAAATAAGCATGTTATGATGTTCTGAAAGTTTGCCCGTAAAAATGTTCTTGCTTGTTTCCTTTGATTCAGTGAAAATAAATGTTGTTTGAGTTAGGGTTTATGCTTAGTGATGTTCATAGATTGATTCTGGAGAGTTTGGTGAGGATTTGATGCGTATTCAGAGAGATTGAAGTTTTGGCCTGCCGGAGAAGATGACCGGAACACTGTTCCGGTCATCTGAAAGTCATTAGGGCTTGGATTAGGGCTTTAATCATAATTAAGCCAGTTTGAATGTGAGCCGTCCAAACGCGCGCGTAGTCAATTCCCGCCCCTGCCAGTTTGAATTTCGTCCATTGGATTGGTTGACTTCCTTATTTTTCAGTTTAATTGCATTTTATTTTCATTTAATTCCATTTGTTTTCCACAATTTATTAAAAATAGCAAAAACATTTTAAAAATTCTGAAATTTTTTGTACAAACTTTTATTAATTTTCAGAAACCAAAAACATTTTTATTTTTATTTTTTGCATTTAAAAAATATTCTTAAATATTTAAAAGTTTATTTTTAATTAATTAATGAGAATTAATTAAATAAAAATACTTTTAGGTATTTAAAAATCACCAAAAAATTCATGAAACCTTAAAAAACATTTAGAAACATTGTCCAACCTTCAAACCAAATTTCTTTTTTGATCTTGATGCATTTTGAGAATTTTCCATGGAATTAATTCATTTTCAAAGCATTATTTTGATCCAAACTTCCAAAAATCATTTCTGCCTAACCATTGAGAGCTGGACTTTGATTCTTTTTGCATTGTGTTTAGCATATCATGTAGTTTGTGAGATTAAATTGGAATGAATTGATCTTTCATTTTCTATTTGTTTGGCATTTTTCTTGTTAAGGTACCCAAAACCCCTAGGAAACTTAGGAAATTCATAACTTTTACTAGGTTAAGAGTTGGAACCTCTCCTTTGGGCAGTGAGTTAGTATAGGTTTAGGGATCCTTTGAATGCATTTTCAATTTTTTTATCTTGATGTTTGCTTCTGGTTTTGGTTTTTGTTTGATGCTTTGATCATAAACCCTAATTTGGGCTTCCATATGCATCCATCTTGCATTTGCTTGCATACCATGACTTGCCATTACATTTTATGCATCCATTTGATTCATTTGACATCTTAAGACATATTGGAAGCATGTTTGATCATTGCATCTTGCATTTTCCATGTTGTATGCCATATGCATTTCATAACTTTTCATGTATGTTCATGGTTCTAAACTTGCTTCATTTGCATCCACAAGTTTGTATGATCATCCCCATGTGTTGTTTCATGTTTGCATCATCTCATAGGATCATTATCATCTCATATATGCTTCTGGTTTTGATTTACGTCATGCCATTTCATTTCATTTTGCATTGCATTGCATTCCTTTGCTAACTTTTCAGGTGGTAAGTAATTTTGAGAAGTGAATTTGCCTTCACTTCTCACAACTTCTTTTCATCTCTTTTATGCATACATGCTGCATTTTGTTTTGTAATTGAGATTGAGTTTGCTCATTCTTCTTCTTCTTACTTTCTTTCCTCAAGTGACTTGACTTCTTGAATGAAGCAAGTTGCTTTGCTTCTCCTGATCCTTTCATCTGCTTCCTGGTGGTTCCATTGAAGATTTCTTTCTTGCAAACCTCATAAACCCTAGGAACAACCAAGCATGACAATGATTAGGGTTTTGATTAGTCCCCCACTTAGTTTTACCTTTGTGTCTCATTGAGTCTTCTCTTCTCATCTCATAATCAAGGGCTAAACCTTAAAGGCTTTAAGGCTTTGTGATTAAGCTTATGCCTGCATCCTTCTATTAGGATGGAGTGTATAACTTTAATCCTAAGTGTTAAACCCTTAATGTGTTTAAATCCTTTAATCAATCCATCTAATAATCATCAAGACATCACACTTGTAACTTGGGCCTTGCATTAGGGTTCTAATTCTTCCTTAATTGGTTAAGAAGGACTAACCCTAGTGTTAATGGACAAGTCCCCCTCAAGTTGTCTTACAAACCCTAAAAATCACTTCATCATCTTATCATTAATTAAAATCCACTTAACCAAAGGCTTGTTTTGTCATGGGTTTAATCCCTAATCATGGATTAAGTTGAGGAGCTTTCCTCAGCTTAAACATTCTCATCTATTATCCTTCTATTAGGATGGTGTAATGAGTCTGTTTAATCCCTGATTATGGCTTAATCTCATTACTTAACACTAAACAAAAACACCAAAAACATCTAAATAATCACAAGTAGGTTAATGATCTTAATCCTACATCAAGGTGTTTAAGTGTGAGAATCTGACTTCACACTTAAGGTACTCTCATTACCCCTAATCAGAGGGAAGATGTGATGAGTTTACTAACCCATTGGTCTAGGCTTAAGCTCATTAACTCATGACAAACTTTCAAAAGTAATAAAAGACTGAAAACTCAAAAACAAGCAATAATCGTCTCCTCCGGGATTCTTTTCTCATCTCATTCACTCATAAACGAGGACTCGCTTATTCCGTCTAATGCAAGACAGTTTGCACCTGAGCCAGACAGGTCATACACTTGAGCATAGATAAGCAAGCAGTTCATCAGTCAATTCATCTTTCAGTCTCTTTGGGTCGAACTACGGTGTTCTGACTTCCTCATTGCACGAGAGGATACGTAGGCATAACTTAACAGTTATCGAACAAAAGTCTCTGTATATTCCCCCTCTTTCAGCATTATTCTTTTAACCTCATTATCTTGAGCATCTTATTCCTGTTCTTACACTGACACTGTACATTTACACACTTCACATTCTTTTACACTGACACCTGTACATCTTTTTCCAGCTCTTTTATACACAAATTGCACTGACACCTGTACATCTTTTTCCAGCTCTTTTATACACAAATTGCACTGACACTACCCTTTTAAAACACAAATCTTTTAAGCGTGGATCCCGTCGAGTATGACGGACAATCTGGGTGCTAATACCTTCCCAGGTTGTAACCAACCCCCTTTCTCAGTCTCTCTGGTTCGCAACCGTCTTGTCCATATCTTTCTAGGTCTATGCAGCATTGCCTTTCCTCTGGGATAAAAATGCCTAGCTGGCGACTCTATTCATTCCCTGTGAGTTCACTCCTGTGTGTTCTCGCATCTCCTCTCGCCGACCGTTCGCGTCTGTACCCTATTTGACCCGGCTTCATTTAGTGGGAGCGACAAGATGCGTTAGTGACAGGAGCCACTTGCTGATAAAATCCTCTGTTAGTTCCTCCCTTTTGTGCGTATACTGCCCCGATCTCTCCTTCTCTCTTCTTCGCGAAGGGCTTCTTAACACTAGAACTCGAAGTGACTCCATTCTAAATCTTCCCTTGCTTCATCCAACTTTCTATCCTCTCGCCGGTCAAGATGATATCTGAGAATCCGCTTGAAGAACATCCGGCTAGCCTTTCCATGAAATGTCCAGGAAGGGTATCCAGGAATAGGTCTACCATTTCTCTCTCCAACAAAGGCGGTTGCACTCTAGCAGCCACTTCACGCCACCTTTGTGTGTAATCCTTGAAGCTCTCGGAATTCTTCTGAGTCAGACTTTGAAGTTGGGTGCGACTGGGCGCCATGTCGATGTTATACTGATATTGCTTGAGGAATGCTTCTCCCAATTCCTTCTAGTTCCTCACATAATTTCTCTCTAGCTTCATATACTATTCCAAGGACCCTCCGGAGAGACTATTCTGGAAGTAGTACATCCAGAGCTTTTCATCCCTAGTATGGGAAGCAATTTTCCGGTAGAAAGCCTGCAAGTGAGTCTTTGGGCAGGAACTACCGTTATACTTGTCAAAAGCTGGCGGCCTGAATTTGTGAGGAATAACCACCCCGGGGACTAGACCCATGTCAGACATGTCTATCCCCAAAGTATCTCTACACTCAAGGGCTTTGACTTTCTCAACAAGCATCAAAAGTCCTGAAGATTTCCTTCTCCGCCGAACCCCAGGTCATTATTGAAAGAAGGGAACTGATCATCCTGCTTGTCTTATACCAGAATGAAAGTTGTTGTGCCCGGTTATGGAATTTGAGGTCCGTCTGGGCCATTGTTGGTGTTGGAAGGAGTCACTTGGGCGTTAGGAGTGGTCTCAGGAGTATTAGTCTGAGGAGGGTTGAGCCCCTGAACTGCATTCCTTAACTCTTGTTGTCCCTGAGCCATCCCTTGCATCATGACCATAAACTCTCCCATTCTGGTGCGAAACTCATTAAGCTCAGTTTGCATAGCGTCCATGAATGTCCTCTGATTGTTCTGAGTTGCGTAGCGATGCGGGATATCTTGTCGGAGATGCCGGGTCTTGGCAGCTCTCGCAATCTTTGCCTAAAACACAGATAAGTTAAGCATCTTGTAGAGAAACCTGCAAAAACAAAGAAGAAAATGCAAATGATGCGTATGCAATGCAATGTGTTCCTTTTATTCCCGAGGCTTTCCCTGTTTCCGGTCCTGGCATTGAGAGGAAAATAATTAGGAAGAAGACCCAAGTGATGTTCAAATAGAGTGACGGATGTGGAGAATTGGTGCTTATTACCCCGTGTCGGTGCGACAAATAACGAACAAGAGATTCAAAACAAGTCAATCACAAAAACTGAAGTTTGAAACAACAAAGTCCCTGAAGGGTGCCAATCAAAAGAACAACAAAGCACATCAAATAAAAGGAGTCCCACAACAAGCCTGTGGGTAATCCAAGTACAATAACATGAAACTAAACCCTAGGGAACTCTAAGTCTTGCAGCCTCCAGCTAAGACGCTTGACATTCTGGAACAACTGAACGATGTCCGGATGATCAGGCTCCTGGATGAGTCTCTGGATGAGGAGGTCCCTCGTGTCAAAGGAAGCATGCAACTCTTCAATCTGCTGCAGGAAAGCCATCTCACTCTCTTTGCTCAGACCCGGCTCAGCCTTTGACTTCTTCACATCAGCTTTCAACTTCAAGTCTTCTATTTCTTTTTGAGCTTCCTTTACTGCTTGTTGACTTTCTGCTAGACGTTGGAGACGACCCTTCTCTTGATGATAAGCCTTCTGAAGGAGCTCTCTCTGTCCATCCAAAGAATTTTGAAGACTCTTAATTTCCAGCTTATGCTTGACGTCCAGCTCTTTTTGCTTCCTCAAATTGTCTTCCCACTTTTATTGCCATAAGGTAACAGCTTCATTGGCTTCATTCAGGTCCTTCTTCTCTTTCCGGCGCTGGGCCGCCTTGTGAGTCTCAGCTAATCCCTTTTTCTTGAAGTAAAGCTCTATATCTTGAAAATCTTGCTGCTTGAGCCTAACCATCTCTTCAGCTTTGTGAGCTCTTTCCTCCAACTTTTGATTCTGCATCTTTAGCTTCTGACATGAATTGTAAACTTCTTGATTCTCTAACCTGAGCTGTTGAACCAAAGCTTCCAACTTTTGATAATCTTGCAAAGGCACTGAAATCGTGGGTGCTACCTCTTTAGGGTAGAGAGGTGTTTCCTTAGAAAATGGGAGCAAATGGGTCTTCACACGATCCTCCAACCAGCTGGCAAAAGGATCATAAGTGTTAGGATCCACTCTTCCAAAGTCTTTCTTCCCTTTCATCACTCTAACTTCCCAAGCTTGGGATGGTAGTATGTTCATCTTGGAATTTCCTTCTGCTGGAAAGTATAAAGACTCATCTGCATCGTCAATCAAAGGTACATCTTTTAAAGGATAACCAAACTGTTTCCTGGACAAGATATGATTGTAAGTGATCCCACCTTTCCTTCCCATCAGAGGCACATTTGGAAAATTACCACAACTGACCAACATTTCTTTGCCCACCAGATCTCTATTGCATCCCCAAGCGATGTCAGCTGAGGTTAAGCCCATTAATCTTTTGGACCACTTCCAAGATTGTTTCAAATCCTGAAAGGGTCCTGATTTAGGGAGTTGCCTTACAAACCAATCAGCAAATATGGGAGCACAATAGTTTACATGTCCCTTCCTCTTTTCATTTTTGTGGTGAACCCCATAGTAGAAGTCAGCTAGCAATGTAGGTACATGATTTCTTTTGACAAAGATGGTGATGGCCTCCATGCTAATTAGCCCTTTCTCCCCTGGAAATAAACTGGTTCCATATACTATCATGGCTAACAATGCCTTGAAGTCTGCCCACTTCTTTCCCAATGCCATGACATGTGCCTCTGTGATAAGAAAATCCAAAGGGATCCCCTTACTTTGGCCAGCCTCTAATCCCATCCTGAGTCTGAGCATACTCAAATGACATGCAATAGTGATATCCTCATGAGAAGGGGTCCTCTCTGAAACATAATAAGGCATACCCTCCTTAATAGGAATATTCAACATACTAGAAACCTCCTCTAATGTAGGTGCCAGGATGTAATCAGGGAAAACAAAAACCCTCAGTTGTGGATCATAGAACTGCAACAAAGAATGCAAGCTATCCCTCTGGTCAACTGTGGGCTTGCTCACATAATCCAGTATCTTGCCAAACTCTTTCCTGAAATCATCAAGGACTTTGTCACCCATCAAGATAATCAAACCCTGAATACTCTCTGTCTCCGGTTGTGGGAAAGTATAATGAACATTTCTCTTTCTCGGAATCTCCATGTTGAAGCAGCAAATATGACCAGGACCTAGGAGGTAATGAACCCCGAGAATAAAAAGAACACAAAATGATTAATGATGTCATGATGTTATGCAAGGCAAGACATGTGATCAGTGACGTGTCTGTGTAGTGAATCAGGTAATCAAGTGTCTGTGCAAAGCCACAATATCATCACAAGTATCTCTGATCAGGAGTTCATGACTTCAGAATAAAACAAGATCATATCACTGGAGTATACTGGCATATGAAGGTATGTTGAAGTTTAGGGTTCCTGCAAACCTGTAAATCCTTCCCAATCTCACAGGTATGCTACTCGGGTCAAACATCACGGACTCTCGAGGCCGAAAAGCAATAATACGTTCACCATTTCCGAGAAATGGCTCATGACCAAATCAGAGAATCGGTTTGGCATTATGTACTACTCAGGGAGGTCTCAGCTGAGTCCGGAAAAACAAGCATCCCTCAAAAGTCCTCAACTTCAAGCACTGAATCGAGAAACAATAGTACATTCATCCTGAAGGGTACAATACTACCGTCATACGAACAATTTGCTTTGACTGGATTCCTATGAGAGAACCAGGCCATCCTATGCGAGTTTCCCCCTGGGCCCTCAGATGCGAGTGGGTTTGCCAACAAATGTGGTCTGCCACTGTCATCACTGGAGAGGGATGTTTCCACAAAGGTTCTCAACGATCGGTCCCTTGACTGCACATAACTATCAAGGTAGCGTACTAACCCAGAAAGATTCCGATATCAATACATTTCCGAGAAGGTCGCAAGTCAAGGTGTGGAACTCACTACTACCAACATAGAAAGATGCCATAAAGCCAAAGTGGAACCACTCTAAGTCCTAGGGTGCACTCGAGCCCCGGTTACGAGCTCATCTCACAGTAACCCCATCCCACAGAAAAAATGAAAACCAGCACAGCCAGACAGTCCAGTATAATATGATGCATGGAAAATAAATACTGAAAGCGGTAAATAAATGCGGTAAAGTAAAGCTGTAAAGTAAAACTGTAAATGAAAACAGTAAAGCTAAACTAAAGCACACAGTAACAAACATATAAACACCCAAAGAAACAAAACCAGACAGGCTCTAGGATTGACTCTACAAGGGAAACCAGAGATTCTGGGTTCGGTTCCCAGCAGAGTCGCCAACTGTCGCTCCCGGGATTTTCATCCTAGTACAAACGCGAAAGTGGCGCGGAAAAGGTAGAGTCGCCAGCCAGAAATTTTTATCCCGAAAGAATGGGAAAGGTAATGTTGCACAAACCTGAGGAAGAAGGAAAGGACAAGGTCCCGCGAACCAAAGATCTGGGTTCAGGAGTCGGTTACGACCTGGGAAGGTATTAGCACCCCAGACCGTCTGACGTACCCGACGGGATCCACGCTTGCTTGTTTGTTTCAAAGGGTGAGAAAATATAACTGCTGTTGAAAAAATGAACTGCTAACTAGAATGGAAATGAGAAAGGAACTGGAAAAGAGAAAGAAAGGAAGGGGAAAATATAGGGAAAATAATGAATGTGCTCGAACGGGCCCTACCCCGCTGCCTACGTACCTCATCGGGAAAATGAGGATCAGAGTCGACGTAGTTCGCCTAACCAAGGAGGGAACTATTTGTTTGTGTTTTTTATGCTGGAACTGCGTATGTCTATGCTCAGGTGTTGCAGGCTCGTCTGGTACGAGTGCGTTTATCGTCTTGCATGCGAGACAAGTCGTCGCGAGTTCGCGTTGTGAGTGAATGAGATGAGAAAAGAAGTTCCCGCAGGATAGTCGCTTGTTATTTGTTTTTGTCTTTTAAGAGAAGTATTTTGAATTTGTTTGTTTTATGAAACAACCCCTTGATGAGACTTCTACATCATGATAGACAAGCTTACACCAATCCAAGATGGAATGAGAGCAAGTGCATCATTGAATAAGGCTATACACAAGGACTCCTTTCATTTATTTGTTAAGTGTTTTTGGATTTTGTTTGAAGATGAGAAGAGAAAGACTCAAATCGGAAAAGGACAAACTAAGGGAAACTAAGACACACCCTAAGTTATTTATAATTCACAAAAGGGAGATCCTAATGGTTTGTGAGGTTTTTTAATCCTAAGGATCAAAAGGAAAAGAAAGAAGAAAAAGGATGCAACTTACTTCCTAAGGAAGATAAGTTGATCCTAACAATGGGGAATCCTACCAAACACAAATATGGAAGGAAAAATGAATTAAAATGCATAAAAGAAATGCATAAAAAAATAAAGGATAAAGTGAAGTAAACTTACCTCAATCTTCCCCACTACAAAACAAATGTTAGTGCATTTTTATTAAAAAGAATAAGGTAAACACACAACAACTAAATCCTAATTGAATTCTAAGGCACCTTGGACCTAAACTAGACTCTATTTTAATCCTAAAGGAATTAAAAAATGCTAGGACAAAACTACAACACCTATTACAACCCTTATTACACAAACAGCTATGAAAATAACACATAACACCAAGCAGCCTTTTACAGCCAGCATGCAGCATGAAATAGTGGGTGTAAAAGGTTACAAACAGCATGTACACATAACAAACAGCACACATTTTACAGCACTTATGCAAAAAACAACTATGAAATGCAAAATCCAGAATTTGATTATTTTCACCTTTAATGCACAAACTCAATGCAAAAATCACTAATCTCATCATGAACATGTATTTGAACTTAAATCAACATATACCAATGCAAGAACATGAACATTATTGAATGATTATGTAAGCATGCATCACATGGCTTATGCAACAAGTAAATGCACAAATGAATCACATGAACATGGCATATGAAAATGATGATCTTTGATTATGAATATGCAATATGATAACTCAACAAACATACTAAACTCAATGCAAAATTCAGAATTAAATTGATATGGATGATGTGATCAAGTATGCAACAAAATGCAACCGAATGCACAATTATGCAACATGCCAAATGCAACTTACATCAACATAATGGAATGCAAAAAATGAATTAATGCAATGCAAACATGTAAAAACAGAATGCTACATGATTATTATGTGTCAAATGATGCATAAACATAGCAATAAAATGCAAGAACTCAAGCTATACACAAAGAAACACAAAAACGCATAATACACAACATGGACGGAAACGCGTCGAAATGACTTGAAACGGGGGAATGAGCTACTGGAAATGGACCCAAAAATTCCCTAAAATCAATACCTAAACATGTATGAAACCTAAAGGCACTAGAACTTAGGACTAAGCCCTCAAATAAGCAAAAAATAAAAAAAATTAACAGTGTTAACCGGTTAATTGGTTAACCGGTTAACGAACCTAAATCTGCACTGTTTTGTGGCCAATACGCACCCGTTAACCGGTTAACCAAATGGTTAACCGGTTAACACTGAACCAAAAGGTAAAAAAAGTTGAGAAAAAAGTGCTTTTGGCCACAAACTCACTTCTAATGATCCCTAACATTCCTAGGAACATGCTACCACTAATTTCTACTTAATTTGAGCTTATTTACACATGATAGAACCTATAACTATCAACACCTTAAATCCCAATTCAACCAAAAATCACAAATCACAAGCAAACATAATCGAAACGGAATTGATTTTAAACAAAGCGAAAAGCACTTAAAGAATGCCAAAAGTGGCGAGATGAAGAGAATAACTTAAAGAAGAAGTGGTTAAGATCACCAACCTACGAAGCGGAGGAGTGCTTCGGTGATTGTTGCAAGAATCGGAGCTTGAATCGAAGAGAAAACCGAAAACTGAGAAATTGCAAAATAAATGCGTTCTTGACGTTTTGATCTTCTTGCACTTCCGATAAGCCGAAAACTTCAACAAAATCAGTAGCTTATCCTTCTTCAATCCACAAAATATGAAGGTTGGAGGCTTAAGCTTCAAGATCTTTCAAGTTTCAATGTGAAACTTGAAGAGCTTATTTGAAAAAGCTTTGATGAAAGGGAGAGGAAAAGTGAGAGAGAAAAAAGTGCTTATCAAAGAGTGAAAGATTGGAAAATGGTGTTCAACCCTTTTGGTTTGGATGAAAGTGGCTTATATAGAGACTAGGCTAGGAGCTAGGTTTGGGTCTGGGGCCCAAAAATTAGGTTTGGGATCCAAAATTAGGTTTGGTAGTTAGTTAGGGTTAGGGTTGGAAAAGGGAATATTCCTTGGAATATTCCTTGGAATACTCTAGAAGATGGTAGAAGATGGTGGAAGTTTTCAAGGGAAATGGAGTGGAATTGAAGTGGAAAAATGAGATGGAAAGAATGAAAGGAAGTGTAGAAAGAAAGTGGAAGGAAAGGTGGAGGGAAATGGTGAAACTAACTACCTTTCAAATGATTTTTCTTTTGATTTTTCTATGATTCCTCCATCATTTCTTGATCAAGTTTGAACCATAGGATCATTGTAACCCTAATTTCATGATCTCGATCTTAAAAGTCAGGAGTCGACCCTTTTAACCTAGCTCGGTTGCCTTTTCTCCGATTCCTCGATTTTCCGTCGTCCGGCCAGTCGAACCCCTTCCAAAATGAATTTATGGACGAGATTTGAACCCTAGGCCTCCTTTGATCAACTCCATCTGTCCATGGCTTGTGGCTTCAAGTGAAGACTTGTGGAATATTGTGAACCCTTTGCATAAGGTTGAGAAGCTTTGTGGCCCTTCGGTAGCTTCTTCATAGCTTTCGGTTTCTCCGATCATTGATCACATACCCACGCCTCGGCTATGCTATATATGATGCAATGTTTTTGGTTATTTTATGAATTTATGTATGCAAAATGTTGAGGAAATGAGAGGGCAAATTTTGAGGTATTACACATAGCTCCCTTTTCCGTACTTCCACCGGAAAACATCTTTCCTTCGATCTAGTATGGAAATGGAAGTATTCACAAACCAGATCCATTGCCGATGATTTTCGGTGTACTTTCAGGAGGATTTATTATTCTAATAATAGTTGGGATACTTCTTTGGAAGTGTATGACATCAACACCACCACCATAAGCCGCACCACCATTAGCCGCCGATAACCGGACTGTACTATGAGTGTCGGTGCCCATACCGATGTAAACATGGTTATCATCCAGACTTGTTGAGGGTAACAAACAAACCGACTAGATGTTATTTTAGGAATGCCAGTGGTGCGCTGTGCCGATAGAGGGTTTGAAGACTTAGGTTTGCAACAAAACTAGCTATATATATATATATATATATATATATATATATATATATATATATATATATGATCGTACCTGGAGATCAGGATCCGATGCGGCTGGCTTCGAGAGCTGATGAAAGACGGTCGGTGAGGAGAAAAAGGGGGTGTACCTGCAAGGCACTCCGATGCTAAAGTAAGTAACCGAGCAAAGAGTGGGCAAGTACGAGAATAAAGGTCAGAGAAATTGAATACCTGACCCTCCCGAATGAGAGGGTTTATATAAGGGGCTAAATGAAAGATTATTGGTCCATACTGTGAGGCGCGGATCGAGGAATCCGTAAAAATAGGCAACGGTCAATACTAGCCGTTAGGGAACTTCGTCGTGGTCGGAATGCTTATGCTCGACAGAGACCATTATTCCTAATTCTGCTCGACGTCGAGCATGGCTATTGGATTGGTTTGCTTGGCCCAATTGTGGAGATTGGGCTAGTCCAGAACAGGAGCCCCCCAAGTTATTGCTCGTGTGGAAGAGCAGTGACTTAGAAATGATTTTATGCTCGGCAATGAGCAGTGTTAAGGCCAGGAATTTACGCTGCTCATCTTCGGGGAACGGGCAGCTGGTACGTTGCTCGACAGGGGAATGTGAAACGAAAAGCTGGAATATCTGGGAATTCGCGCTTATTAATGATTTGACGGCTAGCCTAGGGGCTAGCGTGTAGGAGCCACGCGTGCTTGCACATGTTTTCCCTCTTATAAATAGGGTTCTCAGGGCCCATTCTGAACTTTTTCGCTTCATCTTCTTCTCCGACGCTCTGCTCGTTCAACTGCCACCACTTCAGCCGTCGACCACCGCATTTCTTTGTCAACCACCACTTCCAGAACGCCTTTCTTCTTCAAAAATGTCTTCCCAAGCGCAAGGTACGGTTCTTTTTCGCCGTTTTAGGTGTTTATAGCTTAGGTTTCGTAGAAATGCATGTGGTTTAGGATAGTTTTGACGGTAGTTTTAGATTTAGAACCGGTAATCTTTAGGACTTCTGCCACCGTAGTCGGTCGGTTGCAAACCCTAGCTCAGGGTCGACATAGGTGCTGGTCGACCTCGACTTGGGTTTTGACAAATATCTAGGTTAGATCCCGTGATTTATAATGTTGGGCGTAAGCCGTCGCTCCGAGCGATGGTCAGCCAGGGCTATAGCTCGGGACCTAGTCTCTGAGCTGATGCGCGCCCTTTCACTTGTCGAGCGGTGGAAGGGTGGATTTGATATTCTTAAT
Source organism: Lathyrus aphaca (assembly GCA_963966055.1). Classification (NCBI taxonomy): domain Eukaryota; kingdom Viridiplantae; phylum Streptophyta; class Magnoliopsida; order Fabales; family Fabaceae; genus Lathyrus; species Lathyrus aphaca. The sequence goes on from OZ014519.1 coordinate 141,987,154, forward strand.
CGAATTCACTGACGCCTTTCCTATGCTTTTCAGGTGAAAACTCTCTCGTGGATCCATTGGACGTGTCTTCGGAAGAGACGTCTTCGGAAGATTCAGGATCATCTGCGTCCGTACCTTCTGGTTCTGGGAGTTCCTCAGGGAATTCAGATACGAGCACTACAGGAGCATCAACAAATTCGCCCCAATGTCCCGACCAGACGAGGGTCTCGCCTGAAGAATGGGTGGTGGAGGATTTGTTGAACAAGGTGTCCTCATTTTCGAGACCCCGAACAGAACCACTGCCCGTTGTCGGTGACCCTGCCGATTGGGTCGTAACCTGCCCGGGGGACGATGACCGCATCTTCTCAGACTTCCGCAGTCGGGCTTTCTCTATGTATGAATACGCAGTCTCGGTCCTGGGGGTAACTTTGCCCTTCAGTGATTTTGTGAGTGTCGTGCTCGGGCACCTATGCGTTGCCCCTTCCCAGCTGCATCCCAATTCATACGCGTTCCTGAGAGCGTTTGAGATGACGTGCGCCCATCTGGGTGTTGGTGCCACGCTCCCTCTGTTTTTCCGCCTGTTCTCCCTGCAGCGCCAAGTCGGGCGAGGAACCGATCGGAAGGGGTTCGTGTCCTTCAAGCAGCGGACAAAAATCTTTAAGGCCCATTCAGAATCTATCCGGGCCTTTAAAACTGATTACTTTCTGATCAAACCCGCGAGCGCGGTGGCCGTGAGGGCAATGAGCTTCGTGGGGATAGACATCGACGAGAATGACGAGCCTAAGCTCGACGATCAAGGGCAGGTGATCCCGAGGAGGCTGTGGTTGTTCCCATTTTCCTGGAGCTATGCTCACTATGAGAAACCTGTTGGCGAGTTCGTTCAGGTGGGGGACTTGTTGAATGATGATGACGCGGCCAGTTTCGAGGCCTTCAGAAAATTGATAGCGTCTTTCACTCCGACCCCCCTGCTGGACGGAGATGGAAAAGTTATACTTGAGCAGGATGGGGGGGAAGCTGTGGAGCGTCCCTTGATTAATGTTACCGAATTGCTGGCCTGCCATACCGGGCAGGAAGTGTCCGACTTCTTTGGTATCTGTTTATTTATATTAGTCAAATTTTTGATTTAACTTTGTCATCCATGACTAATCTGATCTTTCTCCTTTTTCAGGCTCTCTGTCGAACCCACTGGATAAAATTCAAGAACGTCTGCTTCAGCAGCAGAAGAAAAGATCAAGGGTCGTGCAGACCAAGCTGACGGAGACAAGTGGCTCGGGGTCGGGCCCCTTGGTCCAAGGTTCTCCGAGCACCTCGACCGGCTCTTTGATGAAGAAACATAAGTCCGCAGCCATTGTGGACTTGACGGTCAACGCTCCTCCGAAGCCGAAGCATGGGCTGCCTCCGTGCTTCGTGAAGCGCAATTTCTTTGAGGGAACGAACATGGAGGTATACCGTGCGGATTCCTTGTTTTTGGAGGGCATGGATCGTCCTGCCCGGAGATTATCTCTGGCCCAGGACGCAAGCGCGGTTATGCGGGTCCTGACAATGGCCTGGCTGACAGCCGAAGGGAGTCCTGGTGTTGCACCCCAAAATTTGCCCTCCACAAGACAAGACATTGTGTACTAAGAGGTTCACAAGGTTCACAAGGTTCACAAGACATCTCATGAGGTTCACAAAGTTCACAATTAGTCAGAAGATTTGACAATTTCCTCAGACAATGCACTCCTAAGCACTGCATCCTAAACTAGGGTTTTGACTTTAATCAGGATAAATGGACTTCCAAGACTTCAAGTGAGCTTCATAGCATCTTATATGTGTTCAAGGATCCCCATGTCAAGTTTCAAGACTTTCCCAAAAGATTTGCTCAGTCAGATGATCAGATAGGTTAAAATCAGTCAAAGTAGTTAAAAAGTCAAATTGAGGTCAACTATGGTCAAACCAAAGTCAAACTTCATGATTTTTTGCCAACATCAATTATATGAAGTTAAATTTATCATTTGATCAAGGGTTGATCATAATTCATCAAGGAGATCTCAGATCATCAAGAATCAGGGGTTTCTAAATTAGGGTTTTCACAGGAAAAGTCAACTGAACTTTGACCAGCCATAACTTTCACATGCCTCATCAAAATTTTTCCATACAAAGCTCATTTTTAAGGAAATTGAATTCTCTACAACTTTGTGTCTCACAAGCCAAGCCCAAAAATGCATCATTTGGAAGGTATGAGCTAAGACATTATAGGTCCTTTTAAAAGTCAACAAAAAGTCAACAACTTCAAAAGAGCATAACTTGAGAATGGTAAAAGATATGGACATGAGACCAATGAGGTTGATTAGAGGACTCTTTAAGCTTTCCAAAATGTCCAAGAACACCCTCATGGCATTAAAATTGAAGGATTTGTGCCCTTGCAAAGTTGGGAAATTTTTGAGTGATTTATGAAGAAAATAGGGTCTTAAAATCATAATTCTTCAAATGGGCTGACTTTTTTGTGACCCAATGTGTTCCATGACATCATGCACGAAATTTATTTAATATTTTCATAATTTTAATCATTTTATTTTTTTTTATTATGATTTTTTATATTAAAAATCATTTTAAATTCAAATAAAATATGAAATAGTGAAGATTTAAAATTATTTTGTTTCTAGAAAGTCATAAAAGTCATTTGGATCTAATTGAGACAAAAGTTATGAAGATTATCCCAAAATAGCAATGTTGGATCAAAGAAAAATCAAATTTTATGACAAATCTTTTTCAATCTTCAAACATCCAAAAAGTCCAAAGAGTTATAACATTTTTCTGACCTAATTCAATCCATATATATACACAAACACATTGCCAATAGAAGGGGACGAATTCAAAGCTTCAAGGATAAGTTTGCACTTTCAAAATTTCATCAAATTTTTTAAATTCGGATTCCTCTAATTTGTATTTTTTCAGGTGAATGGAGCATGCCAATCTCTTCCTTACATATCACTGAACATATACTAATGATCATATGCATCTAAAAGCCCACGAATTGGTCAAACCGAATCAAAGTTTTTAGACATTCATGGATTTTTCGTTTTCATACATTGGTGTAAAATAAATTATATTTGACTGTTGATTCTTGTTTATGATAAGCTAACAATCGTTTCTGGATGCTTTGATTCGAGTTTTGGTACAAGATGAGTGATTCACCATTGTTAGGGTTTGAGGTAGCCGATTAGGGTTTATCAATAGAACAAATATAAATTAGTTTTGAGAACGTCAATGAATCGGGAATGATGTGAGGATCATGTTTATATGATTAATTTGTTGAAATTTTATGTATTGAGCAAGATCCAAATTCGTAGGTTCTTGATGGTGTAAAAAACGCAGGAAAATTCGCAGGTATATTCGAATCAAAATTCGCAGGTATAATGAAGAAGATGAAGTCCAGCGCGCGCTTTTTGATATTTAAAATTTGTTTTAATATTTTATTGAATTGTTTGTATTTTATTTCACGAATGCGTTGGTGGCTCAGATGGTGGATGCGTGCGTTTAGAAACTCTCTGGCCTGGGTTCGATTCTCATCAGGCCATTTTGTGTTATTTTGTTTTTTCATGATTTTTGCAGGTTAGACAACAAAAGGATTGTTGCTTGGATTATGTTCACCAACGCGCGCGCAGCCTGGTGGAGATGCTGCTGGTCCAAAGGTTGTAATGCCTAGGGCGTGGGTTCAATCCCTGCCCCAGGTAATTTTTAGTTTCTTCAATTATTTTGTTTACATATTATTGTTTTCTAATTAATTAATTTCAATAAAATATATTTAAGTAATAATATGTAAATATATATATGTATATGACTTCATATTTTTTCTATAAAAAAAACCTCTAATTATTTTCTAAATTTTAAACCTAGTTCTTTTATTTATTTATTTATTTATTATGTATGCATATATTTATTTAATAATTAAATTAGTAATGTAAAATTAAATTATAAAATATAATATTGAATATTAAATTAAAAACCCTAATATTTTTATATGTAAAACCTAATTATTATTTTTATAAACCCTAATTATATTATAAATCCTAATTTATTTTTTCTAAACAATTCAAAACCCTGATTTTCTTTTATGATTTTAATTTCTTATTTTTATTATGTTTGTATAATTATAATTATTAAATATTTCTAATATGTATATATAATTAATTTATTAAACTATTAATCATATTTATTAGTATATAATTATTATTATTTATTTCTTTTCTTAAAATTCTTAAAAAATGATTATCTATTTAAATTTGAACTTTTAATTTGTTTTCTATATTATATTATTATACTAACCTCTTTTTGTCTTATATTTATGTTTATTACTAACCTTTTATTTATTTAATTAATGCTTATTATTTAAATTGTTTTATTATAATGTAATTGTGCAAATTATGTAATAATGGTATAATTTTTGTTATTTATTTAAATTGCCATGGTTAGTAAAATAGGGCGTGAAAACATGTTTGCTTTTAAAATTTGAATTTTATATCACTAATTTTAAGATAAATATTTGAATTTGTACACGCACACACGTAAGTCGATCTTGGATCGCCATCTCACTTCTTAAGGGTTACCTCTCAAGTTGCCTAAATAAAAGGTCAAGTAAGGTGTATAAAGCAAAGTCCCTTCTCTCATTAATATCATCTTGTCCCTTTAAAGAATTATAAGATCAAGTCCCTTCATGGTTGCCTTCGTAAATGATCTTGTCCCTTTCGAATAAAAGATGATAAGTCCCTTCGAATTGCTAATACATCTTACAGTTGCCTAATCACAGATGTCCCTTCACTTGCCCCTCATAACATCCAAGGTAATGACTACCTATTCCTTAATAATAGGGATAGTATTACCATTGAAAGAACATTTAAGAACAAAAAAGATTCAATTTAGGGTAGGATCCTCTTAAAGTACTTGCTCACTTTACATTACACTTCACACTTTCAAACAAATTTTCAAAACAAAGTCTTTATATATATCCATACAAGGATCATTATAAAGTACTTAAGAAAATTTTCATTCACACATCACATTTCTTAAAACAGTTTAAAGTGAGCTAAGTAACTAAGAGCCCATGGATAACCATGGATGTAAAGGGTGCTAACACCTTCCCTTTGCATAACCTACCCCCCGAACCCAAAAATCTTTTAAGGTCTTTCCTGTTCTTTTATGCCCTTTCCTTTGGATAAAATAAAAGTCGGTGGCGACTCTTGCTATCCACAACATAACTAAAGTCAGTTCTCCCACCGTGTTACAGAACTGGCGACTCTGCTGGGGAGTTAATAAAAGAGGGGTACCCTTAGGAATTAGATCACTTTAAACTTGTTTGCCTTGTTTGCTTTATACTTATCTTGTTGGGTGCTCTTATGTGTGAAAGATCCTAACCCGGATCTAGTGTACCTTAGGTAAATGGCAATAGACCAAGGAAACTGTACGACGTATATCGATACGGTTGATCTGGTGGCCATAGTAAGTGTGACTTCTAGGTTGGTGCTTATGTTCCTTAAGTCAAGTTGAGGATAATATGAGGCTGCCATATGTTGTCAATACACTAACTAACTTTTAAAACCCTAGTTACCCCATCTTGGCCTTTAGAAAGTAGTGAGATAACCGGCTTTGGTGCAGACTGACGTTGGTTGATACTCGATACTACACTCATTGAGATTCTAAACTTGGAGGGTTTTGGTTGGCAAGTAAGTTGCCTACTGAACAACCACCCTTGTGAAGGATCAATGATATTGAGATCCCTTAGAACCTGGTTACTTTGTAGGACAGGATGAACCAACTAAACTTCAGGAGAGGGTACTTACCTTTAAACCTCATGCAAGCCTCTAAACCTAGGGCTATTGTGTGACTTGTTTGTGTGTGCCACATGTTTGTGATTGAGCATAACATCATAGCATCATCATGAATCATAAGCATAGCATTTTCACTAACCATTTCAAGGACCAAAGGATTTATCTTTGTTCTTTGTTGCAGGTCATGGCTTCAGCTCGTAGGAATACTATCCGAATCAACTTTGTAGGAATACCTTCTAAGCTTAAAGAATTGGTCTCTCAGGTTTCTGAAAACTCTCAGTTCATCAAGAGACATGGTCACCTACTGGATCTAGTCACTTCAGGGTTCAATGAAGACATGATGAGTGTTATGTTTCAGTTCTTTGATCCTAAGCACCATTGCTTCACATTCCCTGACTATCAACTGGTTCCTACAATGGAAGAGTTCTCTAAACTTCTGGGTATACCCGTTCTTGATCAGAAACCCTTCACAGGCTTAGAGAAAGAGCCCAAACCTGAGGTTATTGCTGCAGCTTTACATCTGAAGAAGTCAGACATTGTCTTGGAAACAAGGAGCGGAGTTAAGGGTATTCTTGCTAAAGTGTTGATAGAGAAGGCTCAAGTGTTCTTAAAGGCTATGAGCTATGATGCTTTTGAGGAGATCTTAGCCTTGTTGATTTATGGTTTAGTATTGTTCCCCAATCCAGATCAGTTCATAGACGTTCACGCCATCAACATATTTTTGAGTCACAATCCAGTGCCTACATTACTTGGAGACATTCTGCATTCTTTTCATACTCGTACTACGAAGGCACGAGGAACTCTGATGTGCTGCATACCTTTTCTATCTAGGTGGTTTATTTCTCACCTTCCTCGATCAGTGATGAAGAATGAACAGGGGTTCAGGTGGTCCAAAAGGATCATGTCACTTTCACATTCTGATATTCATTGGTGCTCTCGATCTATGGAGAATGTCACTATCATTGACCATTGTGGGGAGTTCCCTAATGTGCCACTTCTAGGCATAAGAGGAGGCATTATTTACAACCCTTCCTTAGCTTTACGACAATTTGGTTACGCTCGGAGCGATGGTCCTCATGACATGTTGATTCAGGGTATTGTGTTTGACTACGACAACGATCTTCAAGGTTACCGTCAAAGGTTCATACGAGCATGGGGGAAAGTGAACAAGGTTGACAATAAGACTCTAGAGCCCAAGTACACTATTCCTATGGAAGCCTATCTCAAATGGGTACGAGCTCGTGCTCAGACTCTTATGATGCCATATCCTGCCATCCTGCCAGTTACTATGGAGCCTGTTGCTGAGGGGGATACTTCTTATACCATCCTTCACCCAGACATGCCCACTGACATGGAAGACTTACAGAGATCCTGGATCCAGTTGAAGGAGCAAAGGGATACTTTTGAGACTCATTACAAAGCAAGTCAAGAAAGAATCCTGGAGCTAACAAAGCAACTTCACGAGGAGCGGAATCTCAATTCATACCTCAACACAAAGAGGAAACGTCCATGGGAGACTTAAAACCCCATTTTTGTACTTATTTCATTTTTATTGTAAGCCCAAAGGGCAAACAAATTGATTACTAATAAAAGTTTACTTTCTTGGTTGTTTAAGCAAATTTAAATCCTGCGGTCCTTGAAAACATTGCATACGCATTTGCATACCATATCATTACATCACAGGTTTCTTGTGTACAGGTTTCTTATCTTCTCGCTGTCTATTTCAGCAATGGCTCTTGAACAAACAGTCAAAGATCTCCAGGCACAGAATGCCCAGTTCCAAGAGCTGATCCTGAACTTGTCCAAGGGGCAGGATGAATTGAAGACACTGCTGGCCAAGAAAACTAAGAAGACTAGAAGGTCAGGAGGCCTCATCAACATGGGAAGAAGGTTCAGAGGTCCTGTCAAGACCAAGGAACATGTTGAAGATTATGAGTCTGAGGAGTCTGAGAAAGAGGGAGGCAGTCTCCACAATACAATGGGGGATTCTGATTCTGAAGCTAACTACTATCATGATCCTAATGAAGATAAGTTCAAAATGCTGGTGGATAGAATGGATGCTATGGAATTGCAAAAGTCTTTTGGGCTGGATTTTGAAGACCTAAGTTTGATATCTGGAGTGGTTATACCCATAGGTTTCAAGGTCCCTGCTTTTGTAGTGTATGATGGTGTTTCCTGTCCCAAGCTGCATCTGAGGTCCTATGTCCGGAGGATCCAACCCCATACTGCTGATAAGAAGTTGTGGATCCATTTCTTCCAAGAGAGCTTGTCCGGAGCTCAATTGGAATGGTACTATCAGTTGGAGAGTGTCAACATCCGTGATTGGAATGATCTTGCTGAGGCTTTTTATAAGAAATATCAATACAATGCTGATCTAGCCCTAACTCGCATGCAACTACAAAGCATGTCTATGGGTGCTAAAGAAAATTTCAAGGAGTATGCCCAGAAGTGGAAAGATTTGGCTGGTAGAGTACAACCTCCTCTAACTGACAGGGAGTTAGTGGATATGTTCATGTGTACGTTGAAAGGTCCTTTTTATAGTCATCTCATTGGAAGCTCATCATCTGGCTTCACTGAGTTGATAATGACAGGAAAGCGCGTAGAAAGTGGTATAAGGAGTGGCAAGATACAAGTGGGTGCTTCTTCATCAAGTACTACAAAGAAGCCTCATAGTGGGAAGAAAGAGTCAAATGATGTTTATGGTCAACCTGATCGTAATAGGAGGCACCAATCTGTGAGTGCAGTTCATATCTCCAATCCTACTCCTGCAACACCAGAACCACCACAGGGAAATCAACAGAGGCCTAGAAGACAGTTCACCAAGCTCAACATGTCAATGGCCCAAGCCTTGCAACACTTGTTGAAGGGTGAACTCATCACTTTGAAGGACCCTCCTTAGAACCCCAATGTTACCTCTCCCAGGTACAATCCTAATGCACGATGTGCATATCATTCTAATTGTCAGGGACATGATACCAATAATTGCTGGATATTGAAGAATAAGATTCAGGATATGATTGATGCTGGAGAGATTGAGTTTGACCCTCCGGGTACTCCAAATGTGATTACTGCTCCCATGCCAAATCATGAGAAGACTGTCAATGCCATCGATGAAGTTTCACATATTTCCTCAGTTGCAGATGTGACTACACCATTGTCTGTTATTAAGAAGAAGTTGGTACAAGCTGGGTTCTTTCCAGGTTGTAATGAAGATTGTTTCTATTGTGCTTATAAACCAGATAGTTGCTGGAAGTTGAAGGACGGTATTCAAGGCCTCATGGACAATTACACCATATTGTTTGAGAGAACACCTTCTGTAGAGAGCATGGTTGAACACATAACTAAAGGTGCGAAGGTTGAAGAGGTGGATATGGTTGATAAAGTGCCAGTAAGGATCACTTCCAAGGGCCCCGTCAAAATCACTCATAAGGGTCCAATTAAGATTACTGCTGAAGGCCCTGTGAAGATTGTTGCTGAAGCTAGAGTGGCTCCTATGATCATCACCACTCCGGGTCCTATTCCATATACTTCTGATAAAGCGGTGCCTTGGCATTATGGCTCTGATGTTTATATTCATGGTGTTAAGCAGGAATCCTTAGCTGATGCACCTGTTGTTGATGAAAATCTTGATGTTGATAATATTGCTGGATCTAGTAAGATCACACGAAGTGGAAGAGTTTTCTCTCCTCCGGTTACCTCCAAGAATACAGTTACTCCAACTACTACCTCCACTGCTGATGCTCGGGGCAAAGGTCCTGTTATTGAACCTGTGCAAGCTGATGCACCAACTGCTGATGATCTTTCTAAGCAGATGGAAGAAGTACTAAAGATCATTCGCAAGAGTGATTATGATGTTGTTGATCAATTGGGGCATACTCCCTCCAAGATTTCTATGTTGTCTTTATTGTTGTGTTCTGAGGCTCATGCTAAAGCCTTGATTAAATTTTTGAAGACTGCTCACGTACCAAATGAGATTTCTGTAGACCAGTTTGAAAATTGTGTTGCACACTTGACCTATGATAATGGGTTAGGTTTCTCCGATGCTGATTTGACTCCTGCCAAGAGGGATCATAATAGGGCTCTACATATCTCTATTGAATGCAAGGGCACTACCATGTCACATGTGTTAATAGACAATGGTTCCTCGCTGAATGTGTTGCCCAAAGAAGTTCTGAATAAGCTTAGTCCTGAAGATGCTGTGTTGAGGCCCAGTAATATAGTGGTGAAGGCTTTTGATGGTTCAAGAAGAGTGGTGCACGGAGAAATAGATCTCCCAATCAAAGTAGGTTCTCAGGTCTTCAATGCTACCTTTTATGTAATGGATATTCGTCCGTCGTATTCTTGTTTGCTTGGTCGCCCCTGGATCCATGGGGCAGGTGCTGTGACTTCTACTTTACATCAAAAGCTGAGATATCCAGTAGAGGGAAAGGTTGTCACTGTTTATGGAGAAGAAGGATATATGATTAGCCACGTGAACACATTTAAATATCTTGAAGTGGAAGGTGAATATGTTGAAACTCCATGCCAAACATTTGAAGTAGTTCCTTGGGTTGTTCCTAATTTTGAAGCTCCTCCTGTTGTCAAGAAAGTTCCTGTGGTCACCAGAGTACCTCCTACAATGGCCTCCCTCAAGGATGCTAGAGCTGTGGTGGATGAAGAGTCCCAGAAGGCTGTTCGTCGTGCTCGTGCTGTTCGTATCACCAATCGAGGGATTATGAAATATCAAATCAATGGTGTGGGTGACTATGATGAAGACTACAACTTGGATGCTTGGATTTTTCCTACTGTGGGTGCTGGGCTCAATAATTGGAAAGCTGAAGATGTTATTCCTATCTCCTTTAGTCAGGAATCCTCATCCACTCTGGATCCTGTTGATAACGGTTCTACTATTGCCAATTATAATTTCGAGAATCCGATCTATCAAGCTGAAGATGGAAATGAGGACGATTGTGAGGTACCTGTAGAGCTTGCTAGGTTGTTACAACAAGAAGAGAGAGCTATACAGCCACATGAAGAGCCAATCAAAGTTGTGAATCTGGGAACTGAAGAAAACAGGAAAGAAGTCAAGATAGGGGCTGAATTAGAGGATGGTGTCAAGAGCAGATTGATTCAGATGTTACATGATTATGTGGAGATCTTTGCTTGGTCCTATGAAGATATGCCAGGTTTGGATACAGACATTGTGGTTCACCGTTTACCAGTAAAAGAAGATTGTCGTCCAAAGAAGCAGAAGGTTCGTCGCATGCGTCCTGAAATGTCAGAAAAGATTAAGGCAGAGGTGATGAAACAATTTGATGCAGGGTTCTTAGCTGTGACTTCTTATCCTCAATGGGTTGCAAATGTGGTACCGGTGCCTAAGAAAGATGGTAAGGTACGTATGTGTGTAGATTATAGGGATTTGAACAAGGCCAGCCCCAAAGATGACTTTCCACTTCCTCATATTGATGTTATGGTAGACAACACTGCTCAGCATAAAGTATTCTCTTTTATGGATGGTTTCTCTGGTTACAATCAAATCAAGATGGCACCTGAAGATATGGAGAAGACAACATTTGTTACACAGTGGGGTACTTTTTGTTATAAAGTAATGCCATTTGGTTTGAAGAATGCCGGGGCAACATATCAGCGTGCTATGGTGGCTTTGTTTCACGATATGATTCATCATGAGATAGAGGTGTATGTGGATGATATGATAGCCAGGTCCCAGAATGAAGAGCAACACCTTGATCATCTGCATAAGTTGTTTGAAAGGTTGAAGAAATACAAGTTGAGATTGAACCCAAACAAATGTACTTTTGGAGTTAGGTCTGGTAAACTCCTGGGTTTCATCGTCAGTGGAAAAGGTATTGAAGTAGACCTTGCTAAAGTGAAAGCTATACAAGAGATGCCAACTCCCCGTACTGAGAAGGAAGTTAGAGGTTTCTTGGGACGACTAAATTACATTGCAAGATTTATTTCCCAATTAACTGCTACCTGTGAGCCAATCTTCAAGTTGTTGAAGAAAGATCAGGTAATGGAATGGAATGATGAGTGTCGGACAACATTTGATGAAATCAAGAGATATCTTCTAGAACCTCCAATTTTGATGCCACCAGTTGATGGAAGACCCTTGATCATGTACTTAACAGTGTTAGACAACTCCATGGGGTGTGTGTTGGGGCAACATGACGAGTCTGGTCGAAAAGAGCAGGCAATATACTACCTTAGCAAAAAGTTTACCGACTGTGAAACAAGATACTCACTGCTCGAGAAAACTTGCTGCGCTTCGGCATGGGCTGCTCGCCGACTAAGACAGTATATGTTGACTCATACTACCTTATTGATTTCGAAGATGGATCCCATCAAGTACATATTCGAGAAACCTGCTCTCTCCGGACGAATAGCAAGATGGCAAATGATCTTGACAGAATATGATATACAGTATACTACTCAGAAGGCCATTAAAGGAAGTGTTGTAGCTGATCATTTGGCTCATCAAGCAGTGGATGATTATCAGTCAATGAGTTTTGAGTTCCCTGATGAAGACATTATGATTATTACCAAAGAACCTAGACAATATGACGGACCTGAACAGGGATCCCGATGGACTATGGTTTTTGATGGAGCTTCTAATGCACTTGGTAATGGTGTTGGTGTTGTGATCATTTCCCCTGAAGGCTGTCATACCCCGATTACTGCAAGACTTTGTTTCTATTGTACCAATAACATGGCTGAGTATGAGGCATGTATCCTGGGTATCAAAGCTGCCATTGATATGAAGATTCAGTTCCTGGACGTATATGGAGATTCAGCCCTGGTAGTAAGTCAGATCAAAGGAGATTGGGATACCAAACATGATAACCTCATTCCTTACAGAGAGTATGTGTTGTCTTTGATCCCACATTTCAAAGAGATTACCTTTGGACATATTCCACGAAGAGAGAATCAGTTGGCAGATGCCTTAGCCACCATGGCATCCATGTTTGAGATCAGCTGGGATGATGAAGCTCCCAAGATTACTATTGATAGATTTGAAAAGCCTGCATACTGCAATGAGACTGACACTGAAGAAGCAGAGGAGAAGCCTTGGTTCTATGAAGTGAAAAGATATCTTGAAGCTCAGGAGTTCCCTGAAAGGGCATCTGTCAAAGATATGAAGTTTCTGAGGAGGATTTCTGCTAAGTTCTTTTTGAGTAATGGAATTCTGTACAAGCGCAATCATGATTCAACTTTGCTTCGTTGTGTGGATAAGAAGGAAGCAACTGAGATTATGGAAGATATGCATGATGGGATCTTTGGCACTCATTCTAGTGGTCATACTATGTCAAAGAAGATATTGAGAGCAGGTTACTATTGGTCTACCATGGAAGCTGACTGCTATCAACATTCCAGAACATGTCACAAGTGTCAAATCTATGCTGATAAAGTCCATATACCCCCATCACCATTGAATGTGTTAACTGCTCCTTGGCCTTTTGCCATGTGGGGCATTGATATGATTGGTTAGATCAAACCTACTGCTTCTAATGGGCATCGTTTCATCCTGGTTACTATTGATTACTTCACAAAGTGGGTGGAGGCAGCTTCATTTGCATCTGTTACTAAGAATGTGGTGGCTCGATTCATTAAGAATAATCTCATATGTAGGTATGGCATCCCTGAAAGGATTATTACTGACAATGGCTCTAATCTGAACAACATTATGATTACTGATCTCTGCATGCAGTTCAAGATTAAGCATCACAACTCTTCTCCGTATCGTCCAAAGATGAATGGGGCAGTAGAAGCTGCTAATAAGAACATTAAGAAGATTCTACAGAAGATGACTGTTACTTACAAAGACTGACACGAAATGTTACCATTTGCTCTTCATGGTTATCGTACTACAATACGTAATTCAACAGGGGCAACCCCATTCTCCTTAGTATATGGTATGGAAGCAGTTCTGCCCATTGAAGTTCAGATTCCCTCCTTAAGAATTATGAAGGATACAGGCTTGGATGAAGATGAGTGGATTCAGACCCGACTTGACCAGATAAACTTGATTGATGAGAAGAGGTTGGCAGCTGTGTGTCATGGCCAAATGTACCAGAAACGGATGATCAAAGCTTTTAATAAGAAGGTTAAGCCAAAGGTATATCAGGCTGGTGACTTGGTAATCAAGCGTATCATATTACCACAGGGTGATCCTAGGGGCAAGTGGACTCCTACATATGAAGGACCATTTATGGTCAAAACAGTATTCTCAGGAGGTGCCATGATGCCTACTACTATGGATGGTGAAAATTTCCCACATCCTGTAAACGCAGACATAGTTAAAAAATACTACGCATAAAAAGGGACCCGCTAGGTTGACTGGCCTAGGCAAAAATAAGGGCATCCCGGCGAACCAAAAGGGTTCGGGCAAAAATTAGGGATATATATAAAAAAAATGTGTACACCCGGCAAGTCGAAAACCTGAAAAGGCGGCTTGGGCAAAAAAGGGTATCCCGGTGGATTGAAAACCTGAAAGGGCAATCCAGGCAAAAGTTAGGGATTAAAGCGTATGACTATGTCTCGTTTGGATCACCCATGAAACTACAACCAGTTATGCTACTTACTCAAGCTCGAACATATAAAGCTTAATCCAATCGTTTCCGTCTCAACAGCAGAAGATGAGACACTTGAAGATAATGGCAATAGTAGAATTGAAACTCAATAGGATTATTTCCCACATAGATGATTTTCTTTGTTTTGTAAAAATTTTATGACGAATTCCTCTTACTAGGATTTCTGTCTCCTTGTACAAACTTGCCTATGTATAGGTCACTTTGTGATATAAATAAAATTTCATCTTTGAATCCAGATTTACTTTTACCCTATTTACATAAGCGAAACGTCCATTGGTTGTGTTTGAATGTATGTATCCTTTTGAATATGATTGATGTTTACCAGAAATGCATAAAATGCTTAATATGATTGATGTTTACCAGAAATGCATGAAAATGTAGTAATAGTATTTACTAAGGACGAACGAGAGAAGGAATTCAACGAAGCTTCGCCGGTTCATCCCCCCAAGACAACTACAAATCCCCCAGTAGGGCAAATCTATCATCATAAATACTTCGAGTTACATCTCCCCTTGAATTTATGTCCATCTCTTTTATCCTCAGACGGATAGTCGGGAACTTATTCCTTCAATGAAGGTACGACGAACGAAGACGGGAAGTTATGAATACTATACTATCAAACGAAGACGGGAGGTTATATTATCAAACGAGACGAGAACGAGCTCCTCATAAACGAATCAGGATTTATTTTCCCTGGCCAACAGTTGTTATACAAAGATATTCAGACGCTTCAGGCTGCATGATTCATACATACATCATTTACATCATATCATACCATAACATATCCATAAATGCATAACACATTTACTTAGGTGCATCATACTATGCATGCATACATGTTGCATAAACTAACATTCTCTTTACAGGAAAGTTATATGCAGTATCAACAATTCACAACAGGTCAGAAATGATCCATACATTGCTCAAAATGTCCTCGGAGAGTAGGCAAACGGTCTGTAAAAAGATCCATTCCCTAATCCAGGATACTTCCAGAAGATTTCATCTATCCGGTCTTGAATAGCAGGCAAATGGTCTGTAAAAAGATCCATTCCCTGGTTCAAGACATTATTCAGAAGAACAAATCCTGACGTTCTTTTGGCCCTTGAATAGCAGGCAAACGGTCTGTAAAAAGATCCATTCCCTGGTTCAAGACATTATTCAGAAGAACAAATCCTGACGTTCTTTTGGCCCTTGAATAGCAGGCAAACGGTCTGTAAAAAGATCCATTCCCTGGTTCAAGACATTATTTAGAAGAACAAATCCTGACGTTCTTTTGGCCCTTGAATAGCAGGCAAACGGTCTGTAAAAAGATCCATTCCCTGGTTCAAGACATTATTCAGAAGAACAAATCCTGACGTTCTTTTGGCCCTTGAATAGCAGGCAAACGGTCTGTAAAAAGATCCATTCCCTGGTTCAAGACATTATTCAGAAGAACAAATCCTGACGTTCTTTTGGCCCTTGAATAGCAGGCAAACGGTCTGTAAAAAGATCCATTCCCTGGTTCAAGACATTATTCAGAAGAACAAATCCTGACATTCTTTTGGTCCTTGAATAGCAGGCAAACGGTCTGTAAAAATATCCATTCCCTGGTTCAAGACATTATTCAGAAGAACAAATCCTGACGTTCTTTTGGCCCTTGAATAGCAGGCAAACGGTCTGTAAAAAGATCCATTCCCTGGTTCAAGACATTATTCAGAAGAATAAATCCTGACGTTCTTTTGACCCTTGAATAGCAGGCAAACGGTCTGTAAAAAGATCCATTCCCTGGTTCAATATATTATTCAGAAGAACAAATCCTGACGTTCTTTTGACCTTGGAGAGTAGGCAAACGGTCTGTACAAAGATCCATTCCCTAATCCAAGATACTTCCAGAAGAGATAATCATCACAAGATTTATTTCTACTGGTCCATTCAACAACTCAAATCATGTTTCATAAATGATTCAGAGACGGCTTATACAAAAACCTAGTACTGATATCCAGTATCAACATACAGACATCATCACATCCTGATACTTCAGATGGCATCTCTAAGCCCATCTCCAGTTCTTCCAAGTGGCATCTTAAAGCCTACTCAAGCATATACAATTAATCATCAGTGTTACTTTACGCACCGGCGAGTGCAAATTTTTGGGCGTTTGTGTTCAATCCCCTTCAACCTTCCAGGTCACGACTGGCACATGTACCAATCTAACCCCTCAGGTTTCAGAAAATTGAACAGGGGCAGCTGTTGCACCCCAAAATTTGCCCTCCACAAGAAAAAACATTGTGTACTAAGAGGTTCACAAGGTTCACAAGGTTCACAAGACATCTCATGAGGTTCACAAAGTTCACAATTAGTCAGAAGATTTGACAATTTCCTCAGACAATGCATTCTCCTAAGCACTGCATCCTAAACTAGGGTTTTGACTTTAATCAGGCTAAATGGACTTCCAAGACTTCAAGTTAGCTTCATAGCATCTTATATGTGTTCAAGGATCCCCATGTCAAGTTTCAAGACTTTCCCAAAAGATTTGCTCAGTCAGAGTATCAGATAGGTTAAAATCAGTCAAAGCAGTTAAAAAGTCAAACTGAGGTCAACTGTGGTCAAACCAAAGTCAAACTTCATGATTTTTTGCCAACATCAAGTATATGAAGTGAAATTCATCATTTTATCAAGGTTTGATCATGATTCATCAAGGAGATCTCAGATCATCAAGAATCAGGGGTTTCTAAATTAGGGTTTTC
Organism: Lathyrus aphaca; assembly: GCA_963966055.1. Taxonomy (NCBI): domain Eukaryota; kingdom Viridiplantae; phylum Streptophyta; class Magnoliopsida; order Fabales; family Fabaceae; genus Lathyrus; species Lathyrus aphaca. Next base: position 142,004,254 of record OZ014519.1, read on the forward strand.
ACAGGAAAAGTCAACTGAACTTTGACCAGCCATAACTTTCACATGCCTCATAAATTTTTTTCCATCCAAAGCTCATTTTGAAGGAAATTGAATTCTCTACAACTTTGTGTCTCACAAGCCAAGCCCAAAAATGCTTCATTTGGAAGGTATGAGCTAAGACATTATAGGTCCTTTTAAAAGTCAACAAAAAGTCAACAACTTCAAAAGAGCATAACTTGAGAATGGTAAAAGATATGGACATGAGACCAATGAGGTTGGTTAGAGAACTCTTTAAGCTTTCCAAAATGTCCAAGAACACCCTCATAACATTAAAATTGAAGGATTTGTGCCCTTGCAAAGTTGGGAAATTTTTGAGTGGTTTATGAAGAAAATAGGGTCTTAAAATCATAATTCTTCAAATGGGCTGACTTTTTTGTGACCCAATGTGTTCCATGACATCATGCACGAAATTTATTTAATATTTTCATAATTTTAATCATTTTATTTTTATTTATTATGATTTTTTATATTAAAAATCATTTTAAATTCAAATAAAATATGAAATAGTGAAGATTTAAAATTATTTTGTTTCTAGAAAGTCATAAAAGTCATTTGGATCTAATTGATACAAAAGTTATGAAGATTATCCCAAAATAGCAATGTTGGATCAAAGAAAAATCAAATTTTATGACAAATCTTTTTCAATCTTCAAACATCCAAAAAGTCCAAAGAGTTATAACATTTTTCTGACCTAATTCAATCCATATATATACACAAACACATTGCCAATAGAAGGGGACAAATTCAAAGCTTCAAGGATAAGTTTTCACTTTCAAAATTTCATCAAATTTTTTAAATTCAGATTCCTCTAATTTGTAGTTTTTCAGGTGAATGGAGCATGCCAATCTCTTCCTTACATATCACTGAACATATACTAATGATCATATGCATCTAAAAGCCCACGAATTGGTCAAACCGAATCAAAGTTTTTAGACATTCATGGATTTTTCGTTTTCATACATTGGTGTAAAATAAATTATATTTGACTGTTGATTCTTGTTTATGATAAGCTAACAATCGTTTCTGGATGCTTTGATTCGAGTTTTGGTACAGGATGAGTGATTCACCATTGTTAGGGTTTGAGGTAGCCGATTAGGGTTTATCAATAGAACAAATATAAATGAGTTTTGAGAACGTCAATGAATCGGGAATGATGTGAGGATCATGTTTATATGATTAATTTGTTGAAATTTTATGTATTGAGCAAGATCCAAATTCGTAGGTTCTTGATGGTGTAAAAAACGCATGAAAATTCGCAGGTATATTCGAATCAAAATTCGCAGGTATAATGAAGAAGATGAAGTCCAGCGCGCGCTTTCTGATTTTTAAAATTTGTTTTAATATTTTATTGAATTGTTTGTATTTTATTTCACGAATGCGTTGGTGGCTCAGATGGTGGATGTGTGCGTTTAGAAACTCTCTGGCCTGGGTTCGATTCTCATCAGGCCATTTTGTGTTATTTTGTTTTTTCATGATTTTTGCAGGTTAGACAACAAAAGGATTGTTGCTTGGATTATGTTCACCAACGCGCGCGCAGCCTGGTAGAGATGCTGCTGGTCCAAAGGTTGTAATGCCTAGGGCGTGGATTCAATCCCTGCCCCAGGTAAGTTTTAATTTTTAGTTTCTTCAATTATTTTGTTTACATATTATTGTTTTCTAATTAATTAATTTCAATAAAATATATTTAAGTAATAATATGTAAATATATATATGTATATGACTTCATATTTTTTCTAAAAAAAAAACCTCTAATTATTTTCTAAATTTTAAACCTAGTTCTTTTATTTATTTATTATGTATGCATATATTTATTTAATAATTAAATTAGTAATGTAAAATTAAATTATAAAATATAATATTGAATATTAAATTAAAAAACCCTAATATTTTTATATGTAAAACCTAATTATTTTTTTAATAAACCCTAATTATATTATAAATCCTAATTTTTTTTCTAAACAATTCAAAACCCTGATTTTCTTTTATGATTTTAATTTCTTATTTTTATTATGTTTGTATAATTATAATTATTAAATATTTCTAATATGTATATATAATTAATTTATTAAACTATTAATCATATTTATTAGTATAGAATTATTATTATTATTTATTTCTTTTCTTAAAATTCTTAAAAAATGATTATCTATTTAAATTTGAACTTTTAATTTGTTTTCTATATTATATTATTATACTAACCTCTTTTTCTCTTATATTTATGTTTATTACTAACCTTTTATTTATTTAATTAATGCTTATTATTTAAATTGTTTTATTATAATGTAATTGTGCAAATTATGTAATAGTGGTAGAATTTTTGTTATTTATTTAAATTACCATGGTTAGTAAAATAGGGCGTGAAAACATGTTTGCTTTTAAAATTTGAATTTTAGATCTCTAATTTTAAGATAAATATTTGAATTTGTACACGCACACACGTAAGTCGATCTTGGATCGCCATCTCACTTCTTAAGGGTTACCTCTCAAGTTGCCTAAATAAAAGGTCAAGTAAGGTGTATAAAGCAAAGTCCCTTCTCTCATTAATATCATCTTGTCCCTTTAAAGAATTATAAGATCAAGTCCCTTCATGGTTGCCTTCATAAATGATCTTGTCCCTTTCGAATAAAAGATGATAAGTCCCTTCGAATTGCTAATACATCTTACAGTTGCCTAATCACAGATGTCCCTTCACTTGCCCCTCATAACATCCAAGGTAATGACTACCTATTCCTTAATAATAGGGATAGTCTTACCATTGAAAGAACATTTAAGAACAGAAAAGATTCAATTTAGGGTATGTTCCTCTTAAAGTACTTGCTCACTTTACATCGAATTACTTCATTACACTTCACACTTTCAAACAAATTTTCAAAACAAAGTCTTTATATATATCCATACAAGGATCATTATAAAGTACTTAAGAAAATTTTCAATCACACATCACATTTCTTAAAACAGTTTAAAGTGAGCTAAGTAACTAAGAGCCCATGGATAACCATGGATGTAAAGGGTGCTAACACCTTCCCTTTGCATAACCTACCCCCCGAACCCAAAAATCTTTTAAGGTCTTTCCTGTTCTTTTATGCCCTTTCCTTTGGATAAAATAAAAGTCGGTGGCGACTCTTGCTATCCGCAACATAACTAAAGTCAGTTCTCCCACCGTGTTACACCTGGACAGGAGCGAGAGATGGGTAGGCTGAAGGAGCAGCTGGCTGCCACTGAGGCGGAACTGACAACGGCCACCGAGGAGGCTAAAGCCGCGGCCAAGGAGTTGACCGAACGAGCCAACGTCATTGCCAAGTTGGAGGTCGACAAGAAAAGGGTGCTGGAGCATAATAAAAAGCTGAAGGACGCTTTCTGCCCGAAGGAGGGCGAGGATGAAGAAACCAAAAACCTGGTAACGAGGGCTCAGTTGCTTGCTCGGATCGACCAAGACATGGAAGATCTGAACTCATCAACTGAGCTCAGCTTCCAGAACACAGTGGATCAGGTGAAGGCTCTCCATCCTGACCTGGCTTTGGACGTTGGTCGAATCAGCTATCTGTACAAGGTAGAAGACGACCAGATCGTGGTTCCTTCGGACCTGGTGGTAGATGATTCCTAGCCGGGGTCGATTGCTCAGCCAGAACAGCCCGAAGCGCAACCGGAGCAGGAGGAGGCTCGCCAGGAAGAAGGCCACCCGGAAGGCGAGGGTAATTAGTTTCTGGCCTGCGTGCCATGTAATTTATTATGTTTCTTTTTGGGGGCGTGGCCCCCTTTGCATGTAATCCTGAACAAGTCGGCCCTTCGGGGTCGCATCTTTAATTTCATATGTACGACCTTGATGGTCGGTTTCTATATTTCATTTGTTCGTAATGATGCGTCTGTCGGAGGACATATTTTATTTGTTATTTTTACTAAGTGTTTGGTATGCATCTTTGCATTAATTGGATGTGATCGAATAAATACGGGGTGTGTATGTGATCTGTTGGTTAGGGGGACCACTCAGATTTTGGAGTTTTACTCCTGGTCGGTGCCCGAGCCAAGGTAATGGCCCAGGCTCCGTGGCTTGAACATCCCATCGCGAGCTGGGGTTCTGCCTGGTCGTGGTACTTAGGCGACGTCAGAATCATTTGAGTATCCGTCCGTGCGGCAAGTTTCTCTTTCCCTTGAAAGGAGATCTTGCTTGACTTTGTCATTTTTGGGCTGTCGTGCTCATACCTAGGCACGCAGTTTTCGGTCGGTCCCTTTGCTCCTTGCTTGAAAGTTGAGCAGGGCGACTTTGTGATTTAGCTGTAATATTGTTTGAGTTTCTTGGCGTTCCAAGGCCGAGCAAGCTCTTCCCCGTGTAAATTTTCTAAATAATAGGCTCCGTTCTCGGTTTTTGCTCGGACGCGATACGGGCCCTCCCAGTTGGGTGTAAATTTTCCTTCGCGGGGATCCCTATGATTTCTTCTGAGGACAAGACTGCCTACCTCGAACGTTCGTCTTATGACCTTAGAATCATACCGAGCGGCTATTTTTTGTTTGAGAATGGTTTCTCGAAGAGCAGCTTCTGACCGAACTTCTTCGATCATGTCGAGCTCGTCCCTCAAAGCTTCTGAGTTGGTGTCTTGGTCCATAGGGGATTCTGTGCGTTTGGATAGGACGTGCATTTCTATAGGGATCACCGCCTCGGTTCCATATGCTAATCGAAATGGGGATTCCCCGGTTGTTGAGTGGGGTGTGGTCCTATATGCCCATAGTACACTGTGTAACTCCTCGACCCAATGCTTCGTATGCTCGTCCAATCTTCGTTTTAAACCTCTTAGGATTACTCTATTTGCGGCCTCTGCTTGTCCATTAGTTTGGGGGTGCTCGACCGATGCGAAATGTTGTTTCGTTCCTATTGATGCGACTAATTCTTTGAAGTGTTTATTCGTGAACTGAGTGCCGTTGTCGGTCACGATGGCGAGCGGTACCTCGAACCGGGCGAGGATGTTTCTCTTGAAGAAACGTAGTATGTTGAGCGCAGTGATTTTGGCTAAAGCCCCGACTTCTATCCACTTGGTGAAATAGTCGACGCCCACAATTAAGTACTTATTTTGACCAGACCCGACGACGAATGGTCCTAAGATATCCATCCCCCACCATGCGAATGGCCATAGTGATGACAGTGATTTCAACTTGGATGGGGGTGCTACGTGCACGTCCCTGTGCCGTTGGCATTTGTCGCACCTTTTCACGTGCTCCTTCGCGCCGTGTTGAAGTGTGGGCCAATAATACCCTGCCCGAAGAATTTTTCGAGCCAACGACCTTCCGCCAGGGTGTTACGCGTTGATTCCTTCATGGATTTCTCTCAGTATGTGCGAGACGTTTTCCTCTTCTACGCACCTGAGGAGGGGCATAGAGAATCCTCGACGATACATTCGTCCACCTACTAGGGAATACAGGCATGCCCTTCGGCGTATTGTACTGGCCGCTTTTGGGTCGGTCGGCAGTTCTCCCTTAGTTAGATAGTTAAATACTGGGTCATCCAGCAGCTTGTGTCGCCCACGAGGTTAATGTCTACGTGGACCGATGATTGCCCAATGCTAGGTCGGGGAAGCGTTTTCTGTATGACAGATTTGTTGTTTCCTTTCCTTTTAGTGCTCGCCAATTTGGAAAGGATGTCTGCACGGATGTTATTCTCTCGCGGGATGTGTTTGACTTCTACACTTTTGAACCGTTTTAGTTCGCCTTTTACGAGGGCCAAATATTTGGCCATGTTATCGTTTTTGGCTTGAAAATCTCCTCGAACTTGGCTCGCGACCAACTGAGAATCCGTGCAGATTGTGATCTCTTCTGCTTCCAAATTGGTCGCGAGCCGTATGCCCGCTAGAAAAGCTTCGTACTCTGCCTGGTTGTTAGAAGTGGGGAAAGATAAGGTTAGGAACACTTCGATAACGTTTCCCTCTTTGTTCTCCAAGATAATTCCAGCCCCGCTACCTGCTGGACCAGATGCTCCGTCCACGAAAATAACCCACCTGGATGAGATTTTTGGCTCTTGCTCGGTGAAAGTAAGTTCAGCCACGAAGTTGGCCAGTGCTTGAGCTTTGAGAGCTTGTCTTCCCTCGAATTTGACGTCAAACTCAGATAGTTCCAATGACCATTTTAACATTCGTCCGGCCATGTCTGGTCGACCGAGCAATTGTCTTATGGGTTGATCGGTTCTTACGATGATGGTGTGAGCCAGGAAGTAATGGCGTAGCCTTTTGGCTGCGAGAAGGAGGGCCAAAGCCACCTTTTCTATCTGGAGATATCGAATTTCCGGGCCATGGAGTGCTTTACTTGTAAAATATACATGCTTTTGCCCCTCGGGTAGGTCGCGCACGAGTGCTGCGCTTACTGCCTCGTTTGCAACGGCGAGGTAGAGATAAAGTATCTCCCCTCCTTCGGGTCTAGACAAGACTGGGGGTTCACTCAGTGCCTTTTTTAGGTGGGACAATGCCAGCTCGCACTCCTCTGTCCATTCGAAAGTTGCTTCTTTGCGAAGGAGCTTGTAGAAGGGGAGAGCGTGTTGAGTGGATTTAGCTACGAACCGAGCGAGGAAGGTAAGGACCCCGTTTAGTGACTGTATGGATTTTTTAGAAGTAGGTGTTGGGAGTTCCGCGAATGCCCGACATTTGTCGGGGTTGGCCTCGATGCCTCGTTCAGTCAAGTAGAATCCGAGGAATTTCCCTGCTCGGACCCCAAACGTGCATTTTTCAGGGTTGAAACGCATCTTGCACTTTCGTGCCTGATCGAACACTTTTTGTAAGTGGGACGCGTGGTCCATTTCTTGTTGAGATTTGACGATCATGTCGTCCATGTATACTTCGAGCATATCTCCGATTTCTGCTCGGAGAACCTTATTCATCATGCGTTGATATGTCGCGCCCGCATTTTTCAGACCGAAGGGCATAACGTTGTGAAAGTAATTGCCCGATTCGGTCATGAAGGCCGTGTATTTTTTGTCAGACACGGCCATGGGTATCTGATTATATCCTGAGTATGCGTCCATGAAGGATAATAGCTTGAAGCCGGACGAATTGTCGACCAATTTATCAATGTTAGGTAAAGGGTATGCATCTTTCGGGCATGCCCGATTGAGATCGGTATAGTCAACACACATTCTCCACTTTCCATTAGATTTTTTCACAAGTACAACATTTGAAAGCCAGGTCGTGTACCTGGCTTCGGTTACAAATTTAGCCTCTAGGAGGTCTTTAACAGCAGATTCAGCTGCTTCAGTTTTCTCGGTCGACTGCTTCCTTCTGCGTTGAGCGACCGCCTTGTGCATTGGGTCAATGGAGAGGTGGTGGCAGGCTGTCTCGGGGTCGAGCCCTGGCATTTCTGCGGCGCTCCAGGCAAATAGATTTGCGTTCCCTCTGAGGCAAGCTTCCAGCTGTCGCTTCACCAAGTCGGGCATATGTGCCCCGATTTTAACGCACCGAGCTGGGTCCTCTCCCAGAGGAATTAATTCGAACTCTCCATCTGGTATTGGTCGGGATAGCGACTCTGTTGGCCTTTGGATGCCCTCGCTATTGTCCGAGAATCTGCAGTCTAGGTCGATCGAGTCTACCTGAGGGAAAGCCCTGGGAACATCTGGTGAATTTGATGTTGGAGGATTCGGTTGGTATGATATTGAGCTGAGACCCTTTGATGCTGCTTCGAAACACCTGCGGGCAGCGTCGACGTCTTCGTGTAATGTGGCAACCTTACTTGAAGTAGTGTAATATTTCATCTTCAGGTGGACGGTGGATGGCACGGCGATTAGCTCGGCTAATGTTGGTCGTCCAAGGATGCATTGGTACAGCGACGGGCAGTCCACAACTAGGAACTAGACCCTGACCGTCCTGGCTGTCTCACCTGCCCCGAAGGTGACAAATAGATCGACATAACCCCATGGTCGGGAGACTGCTCCGTTGAAACCCTGCAGGTCTGATCCGACGTATGGAGTTAAGTGTGTCTCGTTCAGCTGGAGTGTCGAAAATAGCTGGGAGTACATAATGTCGCAGGAGCTGCCCTGGTCCACCAGGATTCTTCTCACATTGAAATTTGCCATGCGTGCCCGGATGAGCAGAGGAATGCTGGCGTTGGGCGCCCCTCCCAGGAGCTCTTCTCGGTAAAAGGCAAGGGGTACCGAGCCTTCCCTTGGTGGATCCAGGGTGGTGTTTTGCGCGGGCCCCTTCGCAATCAGCTGGTCGAATTTCCGTTTCACGGATCCGACCGTGATTTTATTGAACCCTCCTCCCGAGATGACCATTGCGGAAGGGAAAGTTTCCCATGGACTATGGGAGGAGAAGTACCCCGGATTCTCGGCGTGGTCCGGTTGGAAGAAATCCTCCGGGCGATAAATGCTAAGAGCGACCTGCATGTTAGCATCTGCAGGGATGGGTATGGCTTCCTCGACTTTTTGGGTCTCCTACGCTTCTTGTCGAGGAGTGTCTCTGGATTTGGTGAACTGTTTTAGGTGCCCGTCCTTGATGAGAATTTCGATTGCATCCTTGAGATGGATGCAGTCCTCTGTGTTGTGGCCGTGACTCTTGTGGAATCTGCAGTATTTCGTTTTATCCGTGCCGGGTTTGCTGGGTTGTTGCCTCGGAAAACGTACCCCTGCTTGTTTGAATTCCGAATTGGCACATTCAGACAAAATTTTCTCCCTGGAGGCCAGGAGAGATGTGTACTCGTGGAACCGACCGACGGGTCCTCGGTGCTCCCGCGGTTCACGGGAGCGATCGTCCTTTCTTTTGTCTCCTCCTCGACGAGATGTCGAAGGTTCATCGACTCAGTGAGGCTTAGCATCTTCACGGCGTCGAGCGTCTCTTACCGAACTGGCCGCTTGTTTTTCCTCATACTGAATGTAGGCTTGGGCTTTCAGTAAGAACGCGTCGAGGGTGGCCGGGGTCTCAATGCCGACCGCCCGATGAAAATCAGTCGACGGGCGTAATCCTTGTTCCAGCAAATATTTTTTCATGTCGTCGGTCGTGGATACTTGGACCACTTCTTTATTGAACCTTTCGATGTA